>CM077578.1:11040331-11640331 GCA_039657325.1 Stephania cephalantha
AAAAACCACACAGAGAGTATCTCCCACAAGTCTCGGTAGGTTTGATAGATGTTTGACGGAGATATAAAATATCTCCATCACGGGTTTCCTCTCGATAGATGTTTGGGCGGAATTAAATTATGTTCACGGGTTTCCTCTCATTCAATCGTGAGATCTTTGGCGAAGATTGTCATCATGGGTTCCCTCTCAAACCAGCGAAGTCGATCTGAGGTGTCGACAGGGTTCTTTTACACTGCACTCGTGTCCAGTTTCGATTTAATGTCGACTTATTTTCATGCGATTTATCTTTCAACTATTTACTTCAAGGCCAAATTGGTCAAAATATCACCTCGTCAAACTTTAAGTTAAAAAAAGACTTGGGATACAAATCAAACAATTTAGAAAGGTTAGGATATAGTAACAAATTTCAAATTGTTATGATATAATAACAAAAGTTGTGAAATGTAAGGATCTTTTAACCAATTTGGCCTTACTTCAATTGCATGACTTGTAGACGTTTTATTTGAATTCTTGAATACTAATTGATCTTCTCTGGGACTTACTAACTGGAATTCGTGGCATTTGTGACAAATTTCAGATCCTACGACGAGCTAGAGCAAGGAAGTGCTAGGCGACTTCCTCTGAGCTAGCAGAGCCCCATCGACAGACTTTCGTAGGTGTTTGTACATACTTATTACATATTTTATGGGTTGTTTAGGAGACTTGTAGACCTTGATATATGTATTCACACGCTTGTTATATTTTGTCGCCTAATTGATATACATGGTATCTTTTTGTCGGGTTTCCACCTTTTAGGTTTCTATATTAATGAAAACTTGTTTATTTTACTTCATTAATGCTTCTAAAGACTTCCGCTTTATTTAATCAACTTACTTGAACAATTAGCTTTTAAAATACCTAACTTAAGATATTTCCATGATAATGCTCTATTTAAGACTGAAAAATAGCTATGTTAGATGAAAAGTTACTGAGATGAAAGGTTAAGGTTAGCCATCATGGATAAGCGTGCGGTGACGTGGCAAGCTTGGTGACGTGTCCTACGACGTGGCGGTGCCGATTTGCATCGGAATTTGAGGGTGCAACAAAGTATGCAACATGAGATGTGCACATTGTCGTTCAACAATTGTTTTTTGGAGCTATGTCATCTCGCTACTTGATGCCTCGATCTGCGTATGGTTTACCCTACTTTTAAGTTGTTGGCCTACTTAAGTAATTCGTTGTTCAAGACATATCTTATGGATTCAGTTTTATCTCCTACCATATGTTTTTCTCCACATCTTTCTCGCAACTATACGGTGGTATCAACTCGAATGCCTTCAGTATGGTTACTCCCTTCACGGTTGCTCACAACTTAGGATGCTTCTATGGGGTTTGCAGTCATGGGAGGGTCGCTTGGTGATGTCTTTAATTGTTGTTTGGTGGTGTGTGGCACACTGCTTTGTGTTGTCTTGGTACCCAATGACATCGATTATGTGTGGGTAATCCATGGTTCAAATTTCATTTCATTGCTTCCTTGTGTGCATCCGCGAAGTGTAGTTTGATGTGACACGACGTTTCATTAGGACATGGAAAGGTAAATATGTGCACCATGTTTGTAATCAGGTTGTATTTGAAGTGTTTGCTGATATGTTTTTGAGCAAATGGAAGTCATGCGGCACCTTCTGGCGGGCTGGTGGTTTAGTGCCGTTGCTCCTCTTATTAAGGGAAAATCTTCAGTTAGATTTCTCTCACCATCATGCCACATAGTTTTTGTGGGTCCTAGGATGGTGTCCTCTCAACTACATACTCTCTGGATATGCGTTTCTCCTTGCTTTTATCGTTATTCGCGGTGTGCTAAAGGTGTTTGATGAAAAGGCATTGGTGGATATTGAGCCTAGGACGTTTTCTTTTGAGATTTTGTTGACTTACATTATTAGGCCTATGCTGCTAACTTTTGACCATGTCTTTCTCTATGTGCTTCATGGAAGATTCATTGTGGGGTTCTTGAAGCCTTGGGCGGCTTACACTAATTTTCATTTTATATTGATGGATACTAATGTTGCCAACATGTATTTGTCCATATTGTCATTCTCCTGCAAAGTGGACTCTTTTGTACATTAGCGCGCATCGATATTTCTAAATTTTGGGGGCTGCCATTTTTGTTTTCGGTTGAGGTTTTGAAAAATTCGGCATTTTTTTGCACTTATGGAGTTAAGAGTCCGAGTTTTCATTTGATATTGTACCGGAGCACTTGCTTGTTCCACCCAGACATTCCGCAACTGATATGGATCCTTGCTTGGTTACTAATAGCTCAAGATCATCTCACCATGTGGATCCATGAACCTGGCTGAATCATTTTCTTTTTACCACCTTGAGGACAAGGTGGATTTTAAAGGAGGGAGTAATGATAGAGGCTAGGGGGACCAAAACAATACTAATGGTGTGAGTCCAAGTTACTTACAAGGAAGTTTGACGATGTAGTATGAATAGAGGTTGTAAGGGAGAGAAAGGCATCTTGTTGTCTTGATTCTAATTAGGAACTCTTTTGAATTTAGGCTGAGAGACTTTTAAGACTCTTCTCTGGTTTTTTTGGGTTTTCCAGTGTTCTTTCCTTATTGTATTCCTTGTCTTCTCAAATCGGTTGATTGAATATCGGTTGATTGAATAAACCACATAGGCCTTAATCAACACCCCTAGTATTTTGCAAATTGCTTCATGATAATTTTCTATCTCGCATTTAATCGTTTAGTAAAAAATGACACTTGCACTTACTTAATTGACAAGAGATCAATTGCACTAATCCTTGGTGTGGCTTTCATGTCATAATTCCTTCATTATCGTTGATTTTTGGTTGATACATGGTACTTAAGGCCTACATATATGCTTTGACTGGTTTTTGGTGATGAAGAATCAATGACAGGTTTCGGGATGATGCAAAGCACCATTATGGACGCGCTTTGAGAAAATCAGTCAGCATGGTTGTGTCTAGGACGTGCACTCACGGTAGTAGTCGTGCTCTCTCAAAATCAGCACAAGCAAGAGACAACACGAAGAAGTATGTGTTAAGTTAAGAAGTTTCAATACGAATGTTGTCTTTGGGGTCATGTCAAGCAATTGCTATGAGAGTTCCGTGAAAATGTACATCAAATCTTGCCAATCGCCTCGAATTTGATGGTTGGGGATCAGCATGGGTTGTGTTTAAGGTGGTGCGCCCCTATTTTGCAAGATCAAAAAAGACGATTTCGAGGTATTTTGAGGGGGTTCATTCACACTCGTTCTTCATCTAGCACTTGCCAGACAATCTAGGGCAACTTTTGAAGATGAAATTGAGCTTTAAGGGGAGAAAAGCCCAAGAATTCGAAGGTGATTGCGAGTGAAATCAATCAGATTCGAAGAGATCTCAATCACCTTTGAAGAGATGGTGAAACGAACTCTACAGATCTGAAATGCTTTCATCTTAGCATTGTTTCCTTGAATTTCTTTGGTAATTTTGCCACAATCAATAGTTCACTGTAGTATAATCAGATTTAAGGAACTCTAGGTAAGATTCTAGTGTTGCAACTTTCAATGCTTTACTTAATTTGAGGATTTCTATTATTTTGTGATTCAACTGTGTTTCTTCATTGTCTTGAATTGATTTTCAAGAGTATTGATTCATAGTTAAAGTCCACAATTGTCGAATGTACTGAGTTGATCATACAAAATGGAAGAGAGATGCATCTACTCATAGAGATAAGAATCATATGATGACCAGACTTCCTTGCACTGGAGTCAAATCCAATAGAGGAACTCGAAAAAACCATTTCGACTCAATCTTCAGAGTTTCAATCGAGAAGAGTTTCCAAATGGGTAACATAATCAATATACAACAACAACAACATAGCCTCAGTCCCAAATTAATTGGGGTCGGCTTAACATAATCAATATATTCAAGAGAAATTTTGGCGCATTGCAAAGATTGAAAATTCGACTTCCGAGATGACTTTGTAACATATTAATCAAGTCAGTTTCAATGTAGGAATTTTCGTAAGGCTTCAACATTATGAAGTAAAAAAAAAAAAAAAAATTCATATAAGTGATGGTAACATTTAAGTAGGAAGCGGCTAAACGGATTCCAATTCAGATTTTCATTTTTGCCCCTACGTGAAATGACATTATTGCTCCTCCATATAAAAGCATTTTTGCTCATCCAAACCCCGATTACGCATTCGAACCCCACTCTCGAATCGCACTCTCACCTCCGACCCAAATCCGACGAAATCCTAATTTGAAACCACATTGATTCAATGTTGTGAGTGAATTTCCCACCGATTTTTGGGTTTTTTTTTTTCATATCGATTTTTGGGTTTTCTCGGAATTTTTCGTTGTTTTCCAGTCCATTTTTGCACTTAATCGAGCACAATGGAAAATTTTGATCCATGTAGCCAACCCCAATTAATTTGGGAGAGGTTATTAGAATTCATTCCACATACATGAGATCAATTTTTCCTCTTCCATTTTTTTTTTTTTTGGTTTCCAACATGGTATCCCGTGCCAACCGTCTTGCCTAATCCATGCTCGGGCAAGGTCGAGCCCCATACTGGGGACGACTCTCCCAAACCATTTTTTTCTATTTACGAGACTCAAACTCAAGACCTTGCTTAAAGAGGAACCGAATCCCTTACCACTCGGACCAATAGGTTGTTGGTTTTTATTCTTTCATTGACTAGTATATCTTCTCGGTGCTCTAAAAAATCGATTAATTTGGAAAGAAAAATGATATTGTTACCCATATAGAGGCACGCGCATATGACAAACACTTGTGCATGTTCCTTGATTTTTGGATGTGTTCACCACGCATCCCGAGGTGCATTGAAGAGAAGCGTGCAAGTGCTTGTCCTATGAGGGTAACAATAGCATGGTCCATTTAGAAAACTTCAAAAGACTTTCATAACATGATGTATGGTTAGAAATGACCACCACGATACTTAAAAGTACCAAGTTCAACCGCCCAAAATATTATTATGAGCCTATGACAAGATTCCATGGATCAAGATGAGATGACACTAGCCTAAACAGAAAAGTTTGGTGACTTTCATGAGGGATCGACATTATTTTCCACAAGTACTCCTCTCCCTCAACACTTCACATCATATTTTTTTTATTTGAGAAAGCAAAACACAACAACAACGCCTCAGTCCACTCCTAAATTAGTTGGGTAAATGGATCAAATGTGTTAATTCAACTGATTAAAAGCAACACATCGTGTGCTCTGATTGATAGTCTTTGAAATCCTTCATAATTGAGAAGTCCTTCATAATTGAGAAGATATAGTTGAATCCTTCAGTTCAATTGTGTCAAGTTTTCTAATTGCGCTATAAGCAAGTTGTGTTCTAATGTGCCAACTCACTGCGACCGCCCTTCTCTAATTTGTTTGCCTCCATTGGTGTCACTTCTACTTTTCTTGAGAGCTAAGTATTTCTTATTAAATCTTTACGTATTTTACCACGGAAAAACATAACAAAAAAATGGAAGAAAGGGGTGCATAGGAAGAAGGTTGAGACTTGAGATGACAAATCGAAGCAAAGACAAAAAAACAGGCAACCCTATTTGTCTTGTTTGCATTCCTTCCATGAGAAGATAACATCTAGAATTTCTTACTACTATGGCTCACAAGAGGTAGTGCATTACAATGCGATTTAATACTTCTTTCACTTAAATCATTGAAAATATCTGACTCATGAGTCATGACACCTGTTATCTTCTATAATCATATTTTATGAATAACTCAAATATTGATTAGCTTTTAAGCGAATTTCATATGGTAACGAATGCCAAAAAGAGAGTACCTGATTTCTTCACTTTCTTACTTGAAGCCTTACTGGATTTCTTCGGCTGACCTTTCCATGTCTCGCTGAATAGGTAGTTGTACTTATCCAGCACCCTTTTTTGTTCTTCTAAAGAACCCAAAATCTCGTACACATTTGCCACCCTTTGAATAATCGATTTGTCTGGAGGCTTGCGATCAAATGCTTCAAGACCTTTAAAAAGCTACAGAGACCCCAATAAAACAGGGGAGAAGGAAAATAAGGAGCAATTCACAAGGGTCAGTTCAAGAAATGAAGGGAAAGAGGGGGGGAAAAAAGCAATGGATGCTAGCTTTAGTTTGTAAGGGGAAAAGAAGAACAGAGAATAAGAAAACGAAATTAGTAACTTCTAAATATTTCCTCCATGAGTTTATAAATTTTACTTTTAAGATTGATTAAAAAATGGTGGTTCCTAAATTATGTCCTATAATAGATTATAAATTTTACTTTTTAAGTTTAAACTTAAACTATTGGAGTTTAAAATTCGAAGTAGGTTTTACCATAAAAGAAAAATAGAACTTCCTTATACTCAATTAAAAATCCTCTAGTGACAACAAGAATTAAAAAAATAAAAATCCTCAATGCACATCTAAGGTGTTAGTCAATATTCTTTAATAAAAATTATCAACTTTGAATAAGACTTCCAGAGGTTAATTCTGAAATGTAACTGACTGAAGTTTAATAAAAAACCTAATTTTTAATTCTCAACAAAAAGAAAAGCAGAAAATGAGTTGAAAAAAGTTAAGTTTTTATGATCACAGCATATTTTTAAAAAATTAAGTTATTTTCAATGGGTTCAAAAATTTCACTGATAAATAGGGAAGAGAACTCCAAAAGGACGTCAAAACAAAAGATTAGAGTAACAATGAAATGATAAAAAAATGCTATACAAATCTAAAGTAGAGACCAAATAACATGTGTTGGATGAAAACAGTGATGACAGAGGAATAGGACCTCACGCCCTAAATACAAAAACTTAAGCAATACTTAGTCACAGCAGACTTGACAAATAGATGAAAAAAAGTAGCTGGCCACATGCAGTGAGAAAATGAGATTGCAATCCTAGTCTTTTCATTCTGTCATGGTTTTAAAGTCATCATCCCTAAAAGTAAAAGAAAGTAAAAAATCAAAGACCTAAAAATGGAATGAAATTGAGGATCAACAGTCCCTCAAGAATAAGTTTGGCTAGCCGAATTATATTTAATTAAAGATGGAGATGGCTGTACCTTTACGAGTCTCTCTAACATGTCATTTCGATAATATATGGACATCATAAGTGTGCATAGTTTCCAGGGCACTGAATGTAGATCATGACCAATCTTTTTTACCCAAAAGTGGTGTGCTTCTTCTGCCCTGTGATCCATATCTAGAGCATGTATTAATTGAGAATATGTCCCCATCGTATTGCCGTGCCCCTTGCTTAGCATCCATTTTATCACCTGACATAGAATGGGAAATTAAGGTCAGATTTCACAGAAAATTTATAACTACAGGGAAAAAAGAAGCCTGCGATTACATAATCCACGTAAATAACTGGAATCTATTCTCATTCAGAGAGGTTTTCCTAGGATTAAAACACCAACTGAATGAGGCTCATACACATGAAACTGACATAGAACATCGAAGCCTCAATCCTTATGTGTAGACATTTAAGAAATTGTTTTGGGATTTCATAAGCAGTACTGTTCCAAATTATAGGGACCTTACAAGGCAAAGGAAATACATTTATGGCTGTATAAGGAGAAAGCAGGAAGAGAAATCTTCACATACCTGAACAACTCTGTGCCACTGATATTCTTTCCCAAGCATAATTAAGACTCTCTTCAGGGATACAGTAGGAAACGTCTGCTCCCATGCAACCCAGGCGTCAAGAGCGCCATAAACAACTTCTTTTGAATTCTTGAGGCCTGAAAGCTACAATATTTAATCAAGCTATTACTATTAAGTTAACCAAAAAGATAAACAATGGGCGCCATGAAAACTTGAAAAACTGGAAATAGTAAGATACGATAAATCCATCTTTATTCTCTTGAGATGGATATCAGAATTCATACATAATGCGTGGCTTAAATTTGAACATTAGGGTACAAAAATAGAATCAAATGGCGAAAAAACTCAAAACAACCTTAAAATTCACGGTCTTGGCATGCATGCACCTTAATTTGAAATTTTATCACCATGCATTTACAATCTCAAGTCTCAACTCCAGTTTAGTAACAGAGTCATGAAATCAAAACCACTAAAACATGCCAACGTAATTAATAGAATAACATATCCTTTTTCGTACTTCATTTTTCCTTGAAGAAAAAAAGTTGTATTGTGAAACACTCGGATCTTTAAGCCGTGTGAAACGCTATCCATCATTAAATGGAGTAATTATTACTTTCTATATAGCGTAAGACTTTTTGTACGTCAAAAAATGATTTCACTTGTTCAATTATCTGATTAGATCGAAGATCCTAACTCGACCGTCTTTAGATGTCTCAAACGTCATCTCAAAGCAGTAGTGGGGCACCATTATAAAAAGCCCCTTATAGCGAGAACACGCATTACCATTGCTAGAGTTGATACTTCAATAGTCTTGAATATACCAATCGAACTAACGTAGAAGCCGACAAGTCCCGCAACAAACACTTTGAAATGACATTATTGGAGACATACAAAGACGCTCGGGTTGGGAACTTCAACCTGATCAGATAGTTGAACATGTGAAACCATTGTTTGCATAGTTAGTGGTGTGTTTCGAGAAGAAGTGTTTGGAACTCCACAGGAGAAGATTTTTACCTTTTTTTGACATACAAAAAGTCTTAGTTATAGAGGGCATGCAAATTACCAAAACAAATAAAGGGCATCCAAGAATGGATGAATTTATTTATATATATTTACATTTTAATTAAAAAATTGATAACTAAAATTAAATATATTTGATTCGCTATTTATAAACTCATGTCGAATATATTTGTTTTCTTTTTCTTTCAAAAAATACAATGGATTTTTAAATGCACTAGGTTAGAAAATATTTATTTTCTTTTTAAATATAGCTAGGTAGAAAATCAATTTTATTTACCTAACCTAGAGCATTTAGAGAATCAATTATATTAAATGCGCTAGGTTAGAAAAAGTAATTGATTCTCTAAATGCACAAAGTTAGAAAAATGTAATTGCTTCTCTAAATGTACTAGGTTCGAAAATATAATTGATTCTCTACATGCACTAGCTTAGAGAATATAATAGATTTTTCAAATGCGCTAGGTTAGATAAATATAATTGATTCTCTAACCTAGCGTACATTCGAAAGAAAAACAAAAAAACAAATATTTTGTAACCTAGCTCATTTAAAGAATCAATTGTATTTTCTTAAAAGAAAAAAGCAAATATATTCGGCTTGATTTTATAAATAGTGAATCAAATACATTTAATTTTAGTTATCAATTTTTTAATTAAAATGTAAAGGAATATATATAAATTAACTCATCAGCTCTTGCATGCCCTTTATATAAACTTAGACTTTGTGTACATAAAAATAAAATAAAATATTTTCCTCATGGAGTTCCAAACACCTACATCTTTTTCTTCTCGAAACACACCACTGGTTATGCAAACCATGGTTTCACATATTCAACCATCTGATTAGGTCAGAGATCCCAATTCGACCGTCCTTGGATGTCTCAAACGTAATTTCAAGGCATTTGTTGCGGCACTCGTCGACTTCTACATTAGTTTGATTGGTATAATCCAAGACTATTAAAGCATCAATTCTAGCAATGGTAATGTGTGATCTCGCTATAGGGAGGTTTTTTTAATGGTGTCTCACTACTACCTTGACTATTTCTCAAACAATATCACGAAAAAATCTATATTGCAGAAGATAAGGCACACAAGCGTTCAACATATGTATATTGCAAATGCTTGTGATACTAAATTTATGCAAAAAAAGCCCTAAAAGGAATTTATGCAAAAGAAAAGCTCTCTAATCGCTTAAGCAAATATAGATATATTATTATTAAATTGAATCAACAATAGAACCATGAAGAGCATGCAAAACAACTAACAAATGTTCCAAACCAAAAAAGAAAATAAGAAAACCACAAATAAAATAAAACAACCGAAAAAACTATATCTCCTAAGTGAAATAAATCGTACAAAGTATGAAAATCCCCAATACTAACGAAAGTGTATTCCACTAACACAAAGCAAAAAAAGGCCACCAACACAAATAAAAGGTTTTTCGTCCTATTGCTTGAGAAATACTCAAGGTAGTAGTGGGGCACCATTAAAAAAGCCCCACATTACCATCGCTAGAATTAATGCTTCAATAGTCTTGGATATAGCAATCAAAGCAATGTAAAAGCCGACAACTCCCGCACCGAACGCTGGGTTGGGATCTTCGACCCTGATTATAAGGTTGAACATGTGAAACAATTGTTTGCATAGTTGGTGGTGTGTTTCGAGAAGAAAAAAGGTACTAAGGTAGAAGATGTTTGGAACTCCATGAAGAGAAGGTTTATTTTTTTTCATATAAAAAGCCATAGGTTATATAGATTTTTTTAAATCCACTTGATACGCTATAAATTCTTTATTCGTTCAGTTCGGGACTTTAAATGTTCTTGATTAGCTTTATTTTTTCAAAATCTACTTAATACGCTATAATTTTTTTAAATAAATATGATTACTTTATTTATTACGGGACTTTTAAATGTATTTGATTCGCTTCAACTTTCCAAAATCCACTTGATACGCTATAAATTTTTTTAAAAAAATTGATTTCTTCATTAAGTGTTGAAATAGCGTATGCTACAAATTTTGTTCAATGTCCGATAACAAACTCAATACGATCAACGACTCGGGTAACCGCTCGCCCGCCCAAGCTCGCGATCAATGGGTAGGGCTTGGACAAGTTTTCTTAGTCCTAAGCCCGATTTAGTTTGGTTTAGGCCTAGGTTTACTTGTAAAGCCCAAGCCCAGCTCGACACTCAATTAATGTCTAACAACATAATAGCCTTAGTCCCAAATTAATTGGGGTCGGCTACATGGACCACACTTTTCCATTGTGCTTTGATTAAGTGCACTTGATGGTGAGCTTTCCAAACCATTCAAATCCCTCATAATTAATGCGACCCATGTTAACTTTGATCAACCCCTACCTCGTCGAATTTTTTAGTTTCTATTGAATCAAGTTTTCTAGTGGGGTAATGTGAGGCCGTCTTTGAAATCAATTAATGTCTATATTTTCTAAAAATATATGGGAGCCAAGATTCGAACTCAAGACCATTTGACTTAAGGATTGTTCTTTACCAACGATTTTCATTAAACTTTCATGTTTAATTTGAATGTTAATATAAATATATATATATTTAATTAAATAAGAATTATACACTTTATTTTTAATTTTAGGAAGCTGCTAAACGGACCCCGAAACTTGCTCAATGTACCTCATTACTCAAGCATAACTCAATTTTTGAATTGCAATTGCTAAATGTACCCCACTTTTTTTCGGAAATCCCCAAAATACCCTCGCTCACTCCATCACCCTCACCCACACCCACACCCACACCCCAACACCTCTCAATCCTCTCCATTTCTCAGTTTTGGCCATTGTAGAGCACTTGTACTAGGTTGGAAGTGTCGTAGGAGTGTTTTTTTTCGTCGAACGAGGTCGGATCTGGTCTCGTCATGTCCTAGAAGTGAGGAAGTGTCGCCCATGGGTTTCGAGCGCGCATGGCCGAGACCTTAATCCCGTGGGTTTGGGAATGAGGCTATGTTGTTGTTGTTGTTGTTGTTTTAAGTAAAGTGTGGATTTTTGGTGAGTCACCAAGTTGAGGGAGATAAAACAACACTAGAAATGCAAGTTTAATAGCATAATCAACCAAAAATTAAAAAAATAAAAATCATTAACCTTAATCTTACTACAGTTTTGAGATTAGCATTCCTAGGCTTTTGATTCATGGGCAACAGTTTTGAAAGTTCAAGGAGTCCGCACTCTCTTCAATTGAACGTGAATGTGAACACAACTGAAAATACCAATAACATAATTAATAGGACAAAGAAGAGAAAATGATGAGGATATTTAAGCACTTTGGCCCGAACAAAAATGGAACCGTCAACGTATCTGAAATGGTGGCCCTTGTTGACTCTATAAACCAGAAAGGTAAGTTCAACCAATGTGTGCAAACCGTCGAGCTTGGGGAGCGCCTAGGCCTTTGATTAGGCGGGTTGTGAGCCTTTAAGTAAATAAAAAAGTAGATAGGGTATTTGCAAATATAAGAAAACTCTTCATAGGTAAACCCTAACCACCTCTCACCCCCAACCTACACCCTCACCACTACTTTGGCAAACCTCCACCTTTGGTGACAATCTCCGATAAAACCCTTCTCGGCGATGCATTCCTTTTGTATGATAATGTATATCATATAGCGTTTCCTAATGTTATGTGTTTAATTTTCATATTTAAAAATGTAGTTAAAACTATGTGGGTGAAAATATGTGTTTTACTATTGAGGGGTTTCTAAATAAACTATCTAGTTTCTTAGGGGATTTAAGAAAACATCTTTTGTCTGCCTAAACATTGCCTAGGCCTCGGATTCGCCAAGGCTAGGCATGACAAGTTGCCTAAGACCCTCCTCACAGCCTTTAAAACACTGAGTTCAACTTTGAAAAAGATGATCAAATCAATAAAATCATTGATGAGGTCTTCCAAAAGTTTAGGGATTTAATCAATAGAGACAAGGGTCTCACCCTTAGTGGTTTCCTTCGCAGCTATGAAGACTGATTTGAAAATCTAGATTGCCACTTTCAAGCTTTTGGACTACATCTAATCAACGGTTCCTTAGTTACTACCGCTACAAAACACTATTCTATTCGTTTTTTAAGCATCATCTTCATCTTTAATTTCCATGGTCATAGTCAATTACATGACCTAAGCTCAGCATTTGTTTCAGAATGAAGAAATAGTGTTTGAAGGTACTTGAGAAATTGTGATCACGTTGAGGAATTTTGTAAATGGATTTGAGCAAGTTGAAAGGGAACGAAGCTGTTAATATCTACAATGATCATTGACTCGATTGGGGCCCTTTTCTTAGGCAAAGACATAGTTAAGAATGACTCAAATCACGGCTATACCCTGCTTACGAAGTATTTGGGATTCCAAAGATACACAGTAGATGGAAATAGAATACAGGAAAAAGTCGAAGGAACAAACTTTCAATTTGCAAATCACAATGTTTGAGGGTTCTTTTTTTAGTTTTTTTTGGGTTTCTTTAGTCTATTTTGTTATAAAACCCTTATTTCCATTTTGTTGTTACCTCCCCCAATCCATTGCCTCTCAAAAAATCTACACTTTACCAAAAAAAAAAAAAATCGTCACGTCAACATAAATCCCTTTGTCAAATTTGGTGAGATAAAATTAAAAGAAGCAAAGTCTAGAATTTTGTAAACAAAATTTTTAGTTTGGATAAACTAAGACAACTATTAAAGTATGGGATTATTCAATTTCTTTCGGTAATTTACAAGGTATTTAAGAAGTTTATACATTATAACCTAAGATCGACATGACCGTATCAGGCATTAACTTTTCCCTGCAACTTGCAATGAAAGAAACCTTGTGCACTGGATAGGTTCACTAGCACCAAAGATACCACATGCAAACATTAAGAAGTAAGTATTAGAAATAATAGATTTGAAAAGGCCTCTTTTTGGGTCGTGGTCCAAGAAAGTTATGAAAACAGTACCTAAGAAATACTCTAGGTAATAGTGCTACAAGGATTTGTAACATGTACTTTGCAAAAAAAAAAAAAAAAAAAAAAAAAGTATTTTGAGCTTGATGCAGAAGAATTTCATATATTAGGCCATGTTTGGTTGGGGGGGTGGGGAAGTGTCACTTCTCTTGTTTGGTTGAAAATTTGAGCCAACTTTTACCCCTAGCGAAAAAGTGCACTTTCTTGGGGTTGGGGGGAAGGGTGAAATTGGACCTTTTTGACAAGTTTTCCCTCTACATGAATTAAGTTTAGATTTTTTTAAAAAGGGCACTACGGACAATCACCACACTTTAATATTATTAAATGTCTAACTTCCTAAGAAGGAGAAAACTCGATGAAACACAGGTATCAACTTCTCGGGGAAGTTAAATCAAACAAGGCCTTAGTTTGAAGAAGTAAAAAATAACAAAGTTTAGAAAATAAGTTGAGTATATATTATTCATCGAATGATTTATTCCTCCTTTAAGAAAAACATCCAGATCAGATGAAAAACTAATAAGCAAGAATTGAGTAAGCAAGCTGCGCCGGGTTTGGACTAATAGCACAGGAGTTTCCATAATCCATTTAAGCCTGAAGCCAGAGGCGGAACTCTAAATTTGACCAAGATATGCAATGCAAGAAGTCCATCTCCTATCATCTTGAAGAAACCATTTCATGCCATAACACATTCAAATGATTTAGCGGTGCATCTACACACTATGCAATTTAAAATAAGAAATACAAGATATGGGCCTAGAGACAACCAAACCATAACTGATAATAAGTCAACTTCTCAAAACAAAACTAAGTAAGAAAACAATCGGGGAAACTCATTCAAGTAATTTGATGAAAAAACTGCTAATCATTAATTGCAATAATTTGAAACCAATCACTAGAATGAAACAAATCCTTTGTAACTCGAGAAAAGCCAGGAAAACAGAAGGTACAAGTGAACAGCTTCAAACTAGTTTCCAAACAACGGGCAGAAATATGAACTCTTTACTTACTGTATCCAAAAGAAATTTAACTTTGTCCTTTCTTGAAACATTCTGCCCAATCTGCTCGATCCGCTCATTGTTACTTGATTGCATAGATTGATTATAGTACTGAACCAAGAAAAATTATCGGGTCAGAATCAGAAAAAGTTCAATATTACTTAATAGAGAAGCGAGCAAAGAGGACGGATGAAATTTAATCAAGCTAATAATGAAGCAAACCAAAATGTGCACATATACAGCAAACAACACAGGTATCTTTCAGGAATTCAATGAACTACTCATTTTAAGAAGAGTTCAAACAAACTTAGAGATCAAATGCTATCTAAACACGCTGCCATCACAATGAATACTAAATACAAGAACTAGTTATCAGTCTAATTTAGAAACCTCTGGTGAAGCTACTGGTTTTGGAGTGCATTCATCCAGCACCCGAGATTGCACCATAGTACCATAACTGAAACTCCCATGTCGAACCCCGAAAAATCGAGCAGAACAACTCATGCAACATTGAGCTATTAAGCCAACCTGCACAACAAGAATATCATAAGTTAAATCTATCCATAGCAAACTAAGGTTTTACTATAAAATATTTAAAAAAAAAAAACCCTATTTTTTACAATTCACTCCAAGAACAAGGCTCATTTTTTATTTTTTATTTTTTATTTTTTTGATGAAAAAACAGGGCTAATTCAAATAACTGAGAGGACTCATTAACAAATACTGAAATGAGAGGACAAGAGAATACCTCTGTTTTTGAGTTTGAGGACCTGTGGGTGTGGGCGACATGGGTGTTTATGTAATTTGATGCAGAAGAGAAGATTGTTCTTCTTAAGTTGTAGTGCGCACCCATTAACAAATACTGAAATGCAGAACAAAAGCAAGTGTATTCTCAAATGCACTCTCGTAGTTGCCTTGTTTTATGAGATTACATTTCACCAAGGAATCATTTACAAATTTGTACCTGAAATGATTCAACCAGGTCTCGCCACTCTCAACGGCGTCCTAGTGTCGTCAGCCAGCCAGCCAGCGCTTCTATGTACGACTACAACCTCACCTCGGCTCTCTCCAACTCTCAATCCTTTCTTTTCACGAATCAGCAAGGGCTTCTACTAGTCTTCCAATGTTGCCCCTCTTTTTTTCTTAGTCCGGCTAAGTGCACCCTAGTGTTTGTTTAGTGCACCTCTATTCTAAGTACACCCCCAATTTGAATTTCAATTTATAAGGGCACCCCAATTTTTGTGTGAAAGCCCTGAAATACCTTCCATCCCTTTTCAACACATTCCACCGCACCCCACAAGCAAAACCTAACAAATCCACATTTCTTGTCACCTTAATCTCTAGATCCATTCGAATGCGTCATTCTTGAAGTTGGCAACGTCGTCACCATCTTCGGTTGTATCGATTTTGGTATTTTGGTCGCATTTTGGGTGGATCTGAACTATCCGAAGAACTGAGTAGCAAGGATCGACTATTACGGTGTGTTTCCCTCAAATTTGATGAAACCGATGTTTTATATGGTGGTGTTGTTGTTGTATTTTGTTTATATTGCACTTTCGTGGCAATTTCCATCGATTTTTGGGTTAGGTTTTGTGTTCATCGATGTTCGGTAGTTCAAGGCCGATGGTACACTTTGTAATTATGGCACTAGGTACTGAATTAGAAGGCTGAATTTGCATAGATATCATTCGATGTAAGGGAACCAAGTGTGTAATCTTTCATTCTGTCAGTAACCTTAAGTGTAAGTGATAGGTTCGGTTAAAGCATACCAAACCATTTGTTTGAAATTGTAAAATATAGTTCTGTTGGAGGTAACTGATTATATGATCACACACTTGGTTAGTAAACACCTAGGTTTATTCATAAAAGTTGGTATATTAGTCCCGAAATGATTGGATATGGGGAAATGACTTAGTTCGGTAACATAAAACTGAGTATAAGAACATATACTCGTCATCATAATACCGAGGGTAAGTAATTCACCTTGGAACACTGGTATCGTACATATATTAAAACACATTTTTAATTTGTTTTTTTCATTTCATTATATATATATATATGATGAAATTGTACGTGTTTACTCTTTCAATGAGGTATGACCCAGAATAAGACCACTATTACACAAAAGCAAGCCCGTGCCGGCGAGAGTAGACGATTGGAGGGAGGTGCTTCCCGTGAGGGTGGTATTAGGACCGCCCAAAAAAGTGTCTCAAAGGACAAGGAAAACAATGGAGAAGCATGTTGTCAAGCGTGCTCGTAATGTAAGGGCAGTTTAAGTTGAGGAAGATAATTCACGTGTAGGTGAGGCCCTGGAAAAGGAACTTACATTGGCTTATGTAAAAGATATAGAGTATGATTTGGAACGAGCATAGTCTAGTGGAGAGGAATACAAGGATGTTGATGGAGTTCAGAGTGAGTTTAACAGTAGTGTTAGTTGGGGTGAGACCAGTAAAGAAGACGAAGGCGGGGAAGATGGTGACGACGACGGTGAGGAGAATGGTTACGATGATGGCAATGAGCATGTTGGTGATGATGCCAATGAGGATGGTGACGATGTTGGTGAGTCTGATGGTGAGGGTAATGATGAGGGTGCTAGTAAGAAAGGTGATAAAACCAATCGTGGCAAGAGAGTCATTGCCAACACAGTCAGTGCCAAGACATACAGTGCCAATAGAGCGAGGGGCAAGATAGTTAATGGCAAGACAGCCGGTGGTAAGACAGTTAGTGCCAAACAAACCAGTGCCATGACAGTTAGTAACAAGAAGGATGTTGCTAAAAAGGTTCATGGGAAGAAGAAGGTTGTGCTGCTGGAAGAAGAGATGTCGACTCATTTCCCGAGTGGACCATCCAACCAATCCCTGTTACTAAGCATAAAGGACCATGTAGTTGCAGCGATTTGACGGAACGAGGTAACACTTTGTTTCCAATTCGATATTGTATTTATGTCACGAATAATGATCAAATTGTATTATTAATGTATATGCTTAATGATCTTTTAGCATCGACCATTATTGAAGTGCATAAACCACAATGCCCAACTACTTGATTAGGATTTTCAGACTTGCCATATTGAGCTGCCCACTAGAGGATCATTCAGTAAGTCTGAATTAAGTGCACTCACGAACTGTTCTACCTAAAGGGCCACAAGATCTTGATATCGCCTTTTGTTGAGAGGTGGCATCTTGAGACAAACACATTTCACCTTCCTTTTGGTGAAATGTCGATTACTTTGGAGGACGTGAGCATGTTCTTGAAGATTTCGGTGACTGGAAAAGTTGTCGCGATGGAGGATGACCTTGATCGCGAGGAATGCCTCAAATTACTCGCAAGTTTATTAGGAGTATCTGAGGCTGATGTTGAGGAGGAGCTTGATAAGTCAATAACTTTCACCGTTAGAAAATGTTGGTTGTGCAGCTGATGGTGTCCAAAAAAGAAAGTCAAAATCAATTAACCGAAAAGTGGAGTGCACAACCCGTACCTACTTACATTACATGTTGCCTTGCACACTATTTACTGACAAAACTAGATCAAAGGTCTTTGTTGCATTTCTAAAATTCCTAGAGAATTTGGACGATGTTGGGTCATATGCATAAGGTGCTTCTGTTCTTACCTACTTATATCATCAGCTCAGTAGCGTCACAGGCTGAAGTCTATCAGATTGCTGGCTACTTGACATTGTTTGAGGTAAAATGATTTGGGACTTTTTTTGTGACTAGCAGTGTTATTGTTCTTTAATTAATCTACTATTGTTAAGTGATCCAATATTGTTCATTGTAATATAGTGGTCGATCTGCAATTAATTCAATATGGGACTTGCGTGGTCAAATGCAAAGTACAAGGATACTTTCCCCCGTGTTTGTAGGTGGCTCCCTAAACCACACCAGGGTTTGGGCGATGATTACATTCATATTATTCGCATAATCTTGGATGTCTTACGACCAAACGGGGTTCGACTTACATTTTCAATTTCTCATGTTTATTTTATGTTGTTATTGTGAAAAAAAATTATATGATATACTTGGTGTCTACTTGGTGTAGGTGATTTGGGACCCCTACTCTGAGTTAATGTCAGCCCATTCATCATTAAGACGACTGACCAACCTAGATTACCTTAATCCCCTGATAATCCAGTTAGCCTAATCCGTTCTTTTGACTTTAACCTCCAAATAATTTTTTGCAATCCTTGAAAAGCTCCAAAACTAAATTTTATCCTCAATGAAACTTAATTCATGATTTGTTTAATTGGAGCAAATTGGGAAATCATTCAAATTATTATCCCTATTTTGTAAAAATCTCAAGCACCTTCCCTAAAAGTGGCATGCTAGAAAACTTAACCTAATAGATAGCATATTTGGGGAGAGGTCTAAAAGAACTCACAACTCCCCGCAGTTCATAATATATATCAAATTTAACTTTAAAAATTGACTTAGAGTCTTTAATAGCTTATTCATTACTTTACTATCCCAAATAGACCAAAATTGAAACATAAACTTCTCAATTTATTTTCAACTAGTATAGAAGACTCTTATAACCAATCGATTAAATTTCACGTCCTATACTCACCCCAAGAATCCTAAAATAATATATATAAAAAATTTACAATAAGAATTTACTTTAACTTTTGAAAATAATTACCATAATCTTCGAGTCTTGTCTGTTTGTTCCTTGTCTTCATATCGAATGTGACACCATCAAAAACAACTCGAAGATGTCAGGCAAGTAAATTCCTACATTGCTCTGTACTCCTGCAATTGTTAGTTTGATATATGGAGACATGTAACTGCATTTTTAAATAAACAATAAGATATATGCGTCAACATGACATGCAATCCACTCTGTCGTTGTCTCATATCTATAATCAGATAGTGACTTTCAAAAATAGTACTTAGACAATATTTGTCAGGTTTCGATGTTCATACGCAGCGAAAAACTCAAAACAATTTTTGAAAAACCCCCAACATGATAGAAAATAAGTTCCATTAAACTAGATCTACAAACATTAAACCATATCTTAATCCGTGATTTCCTTCTCTGGTTATTCGATATCTAAGACATTCAAGTGCGCGTCCCATATAAGAAACCCACACACGAACAGTAACCACAATTTGGAGTGCCAACCTCAAGAGAGATTGAAAACTTTTTTCTTTCTCTCCCAAAATCTAGAGAACTCGAAATTTGCAAAAACGAAAATCTTATTTTGTTTTAGGGTTTCAACCTCTATTTATATGTGTATATAAGCCATCACTTAAAATCATATTCATAATACAACTATTGTATTTAGGCAGTTTAAGCAAATTACACATACACCCCTATTAATAAGTTATCATATAACAAATTGTATGAGCTTTTATGTCATGGATTTTATCATATGAAATTCATTACTCTGGACCAATTAAGATTGTGCAAAGCTATTCTTTGTGTGCAACCCAATAGGTTCATGTGAAGTTGGCATTAAACTAAAATCATTTTGGCACACAAGTCATAAGCAGTCTCTAGCAAGACATTATGACTACCCGAGTAGCATGAATATCAAAATCGATAAAACCTAATGAATAACATATATCATATCCTTTTGTCGTGCGATATCCTTTGATTAAATATAAGACATGGAAAGTCACCCTTAATGTTCAATCGTACTAGTCTCGATCTTTAGGTAAACTTAAAATATCCAAGTGACATTGATCATATCAATTCACTTGGACTAAGCTATTTAACTGTCTAACATATCGAGGAATCCACTGATATCTCTCTATATACGAGAGAGACAAATTCTATCTTGATTACACACCTTCATATATTATTCACATGGTAACCAATTACAATCTTTATAATCGTCCGGTTAAAGTCAACATTTAATTATGTCAAATTATCATGCTCCTAATATTAAAATCCATGGTAATCTCAAGTCGAATGACTAAATGATATACTTATCATTAATAACATACATGACTTAATCTATGTGGTGTTCTCATAGCGGGTCGGTCCAATACCTTGTTCCCTAATAAGTACTCATGATCTCGATTCGTATTACTATATGCATGATCATCATTGACTATCAATCAAGATTTACACTAGTTTTAACTCATTATAGTTCCCAGTATAATGAACGACTAAGGACATTTAAGATATTTCAACAAATGCCCATGAATCTTATTATAAGGTAAACATGCAATCACTTATAATAAAAACAACAAACGAAAACCTCTATTTTATTAACTAAAATTATAAGATAAACAATGTTTATAGATTGACGTAGGGCACATACCCGAACATCTCCCAGTTGAACTAGGGTCAATCATTCATGTACCTAATACATAATGACCCAACATGACCATCATGTTTTGCTTGTGGAATAGCTTTCGTCAAAGGATCTGCAACATTGTCTTCTGTAAGAACTCTGCAAATCTTCACGTCTCCTCTCTCAATGATTTCTCGAATGAGATGAAAACGTATAAGTATATGTTTGGATCGGTGGTGTGATCTTGGTTCTTTGGCCTATGCTAACGCCCCATTGTTGTCACAATACAAGCAAATGAGGTTAGCTATACTCGGAACCACACCAAGTTCAGAGATGAAATTTTTATCCAAATTGCTTCCTTAGCTGCATTGGACGCTGCAATATACTCAACTTATGTTGTAGAATCTCGCCACGCTTTCTTGCTTTGAACTTTTCCAGGTCACTGCGCCTCCATTCAAAGTAAACACATATCCAGACTGCGATATAAAGTCATCTATTAGTCCTTCTCAAGTACTTAAAAATGTTATTTACTACTATCTAGTGACTCTCACCGGGAGACTGATACCTGCTTGTTGCGCTCAAAGCATATGATACATCAGGTCGAGTGCATAACATGACATACATAATAGATCTCATAGCTGATATATATGGAATCATATTCATGCGTTCTTGCTCATTATGAGTCTTACGACATTGAGTCTTGCTGAAACTTATACCATGATATATTGGCAACGATATTATTTTAGAGTCTTGCATACTGAACCTATTCAGTACCTTGTCAATATACGTACTCTAACTTAAACCGATCAACCTTTTATATATATCCATAGAGATCTTAATCCCAAGGATGCAGGCTACATCTCCTAAGTCCTTCATTAAGAAACACTTCCTTAACCAAGACTTGACACTTTGTAAGGTTGAGATGTCATTTCTAATGAGTAATATATCATAAACATACAAGTACCAAGAAAACAACCACGCTTTCACTGACCTTCTTCTATACACAAAACTAATCTTCATTTTTAATGAAACCAAATTCCTTAATTGCTTCATCAAAATGAAGATTCCAACTCCGAGAAGCTTGCTTTAATCCATAAATGGATCTTTGAAGCTTGCAAACCTTCCTAGAATTTGTAGGATGAACAAACCCTTCAGGCTGTATCATATACACGTCCTCAAATAACTTTCCATTTAGAAAAATTGTTTTGACATCCATTTGTCATATCTCATAGTTATAATATGCGGCTATGACAATTATAATTTTATGGCTACAGGAAAAAAGTCTCATCATAATCAACACCTTGAGTCTTTCTGAAACTTTTTACTACTAGCCGTGCTTTATAAGTATGCATATTGCCATCCATGTTAGTTTTCTTCTTGAAAACTCATTTACATCCAATGGTCTTACCACCTTCAGGTAAATCAACCAGGTTCCAAACTTGGTTATCATACATGGATTACATATCAGAATTCATGGCACTAAGCCATTTATTTGCCTCAGGGCTAGACACAACTTCCTGATAAGTAGTAGACTCATTTTGATCAATAAGCAACACCTCGCTACTATCAATAATAAGAAATCTAAATCTCTCAGGCCGATGTCTTACCTATCAGACCTACCTGGGCCTTGTGATACATGTGGAGGTTCAACTAGTTCAATACTTTGTTGATCTCCTACTGGCGGTTGAATGTTTATTTGTGGTTCTTGAACTTCTTCAAGACTTACTTTATTCCCATTGTTTTCTTTTGAAATAATTTTTTTTTCCAAAAAGACACAATTCTGAGCAACAAACACTTTGTTCTCAGTGGGATTATAAAAGTAGTATCCTCTAGTTTCTTTAGGATAACCAATAAATACACTCTTAGTAAATTTGGCAGATAATTTTTCTAAGATTTGTCGTCGTACAAAAATCTCACAGCCCCAAATCTTAAGGAAATACAAACTTGGTCTTTTCTTAAACCACATCTTATATGGTGTTTTATCAATTGATTTAGAAGGAACATGATTCAGTATAAACGTAGCAGTTTCTAAGGCATAAGTCCAAAAGGAAATAGGAAGGTCTGCAAGACTCATCACAGACCGAACCATATCCAATAAAGTTTGATTTCTCCTTTCACAAACACTATTCCATTGTGGAGTTGCTGGATGAGTTATCTGCGAGACAATCCCACAGTTTCTAAGATGATCATCAAACTCTTGGCTCAAATATTCACCACCCCGATTTGATCAAAGTGCTTTAATAGTTTTACCAGGTTGATTTTTCACTTCATTCTGAAATGTTCGAAACATCTCAAAAGATTCACCTTTATGTTTCATGAGATATACGTAACCATATCTGCTAAAATTATCAGTGAAAGTAACGAAGTACTGGTAACTACCTTTATCCATTATGTTTATAAGGCCGCATACATCAGCATGTATTAGACCCAATAAATCACTTGCCCTTTTATTGTGTCCAGTAAATGAACTTTTTGTCATCTTGCTTAGTAAACAAGATACACATGTTTATATAATTCAAAATCAAATGAATCTAAAAGTCCATCTTTATGGAGTTTAGAAATGCGTTTCTCATTTATGTCGCCAAGACGACAATGCCAAAGGTAGGTTTGACTCAAATCATTTGACTTGAATCTCTTTGTATTTACATGAAGAATATGAGTATTCGTGGACCATTTTGTTTAGAATATAAAGACCATCATACAAATCATCATTCGCATAGAAAACGTCTTTACGAAAAATGGAGCATTTACTATTCGCAATAATTAAATTTAAACCATCCAAATCCAAACATGAAACTGAAAATGATGTTTTTACTCAAGGCATGGCCATAATAACAATTATTTAGAATTAAAATAAGTCCACTAGGTAAAATTAACTCATAGCATCCTACAACCAACGCAACAACCTTTGCTCAATTTCCAACTTGTAGGATGACTTCTCATTTCTTTAACTTTCTACTTTTGGTGAGACCCTGCACATTAATAAAAATGTGAGATCCACATCCGGTATCCAATACCCAAGAATCACTAGTAGACAAGTTAAATTTAATAACATAATACCGAAGCACTAGTCGCGCTAATTTTCTTTTTTTTTTTTTAGATCTTCAAGATAGAACTTGCAATTTTTGAACCAATGCCCAGGTGCATGGCAGAAATGACAATTTCCTTCTTTTTCCTTTTTTCTTCTGGGACTGTGAAGTAGAAGCAGCCTTAGGCTTGACTTGTTCCACATGCCTTGTGACAGCCACAACAGCTTTGGCAACTTTAGCCTTACCTTTGGCCTTCTTCTTTATAGTCTTTCCTTTCTGAACCATCAACACTTTAGCAACGGGTTTCTTGACATTCTGCTCAGCAGGTTTAAGCATCAAATGCAACTTTGAAATGGATTTCTCCATGTTATTCATGTTATAGTTCATCACAAATTGTGATTAATTATCAAGTAATGAATTCATAATCAAATATGTAGCCAACTCTTAGCTTATGGGAAATCTAATGTGATGGCTCCAATTACCCATAAACAGGGCCCCGCCCGGCCTAAGCCTACATGGACCCCCGAGTTAGCCTCTGCGAGGTCAACACAAGCTTAGTCAGCCTTCCAATCCATCATCATCATCAGTTAATTCTTAATTTTAAGATGAGTTATTAATATTTTTGCAAGTTTCACAATTTAGTGGAAACGATTAACTATGTAAATAACTCAACAATAAAGTAAAGGAGTCGAACAACCTAAATGTGGGACCCTATAAACATATCAAACATGTATATCAAGTGAGTGGTGTAGAAAGTGTACAAAAGTGATATACGGGTCCTAAGTTTCTCAACCCATTAAAGTATCTCAAGTGTTACAAAAACATTATATATAAAGAATACATAAAGCCGAAAACCTACAAAAATGAGTAAGGGAGCGCCGCTCTGATGTCCTCATTGTAAATCACCAAGTATCGGCACCTTACCCTTGCTCGACTGCAGATCTGCAAACTCAAGAATAATGAGCCCATTAAGTAAAAGCCAGTAGGATTTAAACATTACTTCAAAATAAATAAAATAGTCTAATATTCATGTGGATAGAAAGAAAACTAGAAGGAATGCATGGTAATAAAACTGAATAATGAAAGTACAACAAGAAATGATTGCCAAAAGAAGCAATAAAGAGGTGCACAAGTAGTTCAAGACCATCGAGCGTGAGTGCCACGAGGTCGGGGTCGTAGAGTCGCGACAATGCCAAGCAAACTCGGATCCTATGACTCAGCAGCGCCTGTTGTACCTAGACAGTCGCAAATGAGGAATTCAATGGTGCCTCGAATAAAACACATCTCATCCCGACTAAACAATTCAGTGAATCGAGGTTATGGCTTCGATAGCTAGCCGACAACCACTCCAGACACCTTACTGACTCACTTGGCCCTCGGATACTCATATCGAAGTATGAATTTCAAGAAATGACAATAGTGCAATAACAATAACATGTAATGCTCAATGAAATACTGTGCATTTTCTAACTGGTTTTACTTACCTCAGATCACGTTAATACACGAACTCTCACGGCTCCGACACGCTCCCCAAACCAATCCTGACACTTAAGCTAGTATGCTAAGTCCCCAATAATCATTTTGCTCAGTTTATATCGTGTTAGAGTCTTTTTGTCTTACTAATCCTCTATTAAGTATAATTCAGTCCATAGTATGATTTGCTTTACTTTACTATTCTTATATTATATATATAGGTGTAGGCAAGGTTATACAAATACACCTAATGTTTTATATATACATATACATACAAGTATATACATATGTCTAATTGTCACCTTCCAACCATTGATATGATATGATTATTGATTAATTTTTTCATACTTTTGTCTCATACATTTATTTATTTCACTACAACTTACTAGGTCTACTAAACCATTGATTATTGGTTTTGATCAAATACTCTTTCGAGGATTTCAAACAACATTAGGACATCATTAACATCATCAATTGAGTCAATTAATCATGCATTTCCATTAGAACTTCCCAAGAACATCAATACCAAAATTTAATTCAAAAATTGATTCAATCCTTATGAATGTGTCCACCAATTTTAGTGATTTTCGGCGTGTCTAACTCAGTTTTCAAGTCCCATATCAACTAAAAGTTTTATATTTACAAATAAGAACTTAAAGTTTTTCTTAGAGTCTCAAATTTGGTTTTCGATCATATTGATGAGATTTTATCACTCAAAAACCTTGATTTAAAGATAATAGACTTCAATGAACCAACACCGAGAATTTTGAAAATTTCTATGAATGTTTTAGCCGCATTTCAAGTTGCATAAAAATCAAGTTTTTAGAAATTATTATAAGGTGCCTAAGGGATTGTTTTGCAAACCAATGCATTAAACGAACTTGAAATGGTTTCCAATGGACTTTGATGATTCAATAACACTTAAAAACAAATAGGGAAAATGTCTACAACTTTGTAACAACAACTTTAGGCATTTTGGCCGAGTTAAGTGTCAAAGGAGTATTTAAAATGAATAAAAGAGGCATCTCGGGGTTATCCCTTCGCATCAAGCCTTCATGTATGGTATGAATAAGCGACTAGGAACGCCAAAGATTTAGTATAAACTTGTTTATGACACATTAAAATTGAAACTTAGTCTAAGTTAAGTAGAAAAGACATTGAGGCAAATAGTGGAATGTATTATAATGAACTTGTAGTTAAACTTAAATAAGCTCTAACACATATCTAATGAACTGTAATAGGTACCAAGGACCTAGAATGTCAATTCTGGGTATCATGAGGGTAGTAAGAGACGTGTGGGAGCCACGTTTAGCTTGAATATTACTGTTTGTTGAGGTAAGTAAACCAATCAAAAAATCAATATTATTTCCTTTCACTCTCCTTGTTTATTTTTGTAATGATAAGCTAAATTATTGGAATATAATTCCCTTCCAAGTGCTTAGGTATTTGAGTAGTTAGACCTAGTTGACTATGACCACTCATAAGTTGAGCGTCCGGGTAGCTCCCTCGGCTCCTCTTTAGTCTGAATTCTTTTGATGTGAACATCTAGAGTCATAGTGGCTCCTCAATTGGCATTCAAGTTCCATAAGTAGCAGGCATCCAGGGTCATTGTGGCCTCCTTTGAACTCTCTCGGGCTGCGGCTTAGGTAAAACTGGCAGTGCCGAATGAATTGGTATGGCTTGTGAGACTTCGGTCCACAGTACCAACTTCTACATTTACACTTTTTGTCGGTGTAGAGTGTATAGACCACTCTCTCCTTATCTTTTGCTTTCGGGCCACTTGGTTCCTATCATTGATTGTCCTAGTATGTCTATCATGCACTTTACTGCTTTATTTACTATTCTTTCATTTCCTGCATGATCTATAGACTTATCATTTATTATCTTGAAATATTGTTGAGTTTCTGTTGGATTTACTTACAGGGATTGTCTCCATCACTGGTGACAATTGCAGGTCCCTCTAGTAGCAGAGGCAAGGAGCCTATGATCGATGATTATCTCTGAGCTTCCCTTAGAGTCAGCTCCTCTCTACTACTACCATAGGTTCTTTTTGATATTTTGGATGTACATATGAACTACTCTTGTTGTTTCTTATTATATTTTGGGATATTATAGGTTGTGAGACTCCAGATACAGGTATATGATGACTTGATCGTTGTACTGTACTAATTCTCACTTTATGCATATACATGAAATCTATTTTTGTAGGATTTCCATATTAGGATTGTCTTAGCTCTTACTCATTAATTGTTTAATTTGTTTTAAATTTACTAACTTCAGTTCAGACTTATTAAGACTTATTTAAAGTAAATAGCAAACTTAATAAGCAACTAATGATCGAATGACATGGAAAAGAGGCTGACTACGCATGCGTTGATTTTACGGGGGTTGACCGAGAGTCCATGTAGAGCGGGGCCTAATTTGTGGGGTTGGGGCCGTCACAGTTGGTATTATTTCACGAGGGTCATCTCAAGACAATTTTGTAGATGTTGAGATAACACTGACTCTATGCTAAGTTTAGCAAGTGTGAGTTCTTGTTATCGAAAGTTTGTGGGGCTGGAGCCGTCACATCTAAGTCTGTCAAGATGGTAAATATAGCCCTTTATTTTCAGATAATGAGGACTAACTGACGCACCCTCAGCCATTTTGCAAGAATGAAGATTCTTGACTATCTCGAACCTTTCTTGCCTAGCCTGCTGTTGGAACATTTCCTTCAGCATCATAGCCATCTCGTAAGCTTCCATGTGTTCCATGTCCTTCTGAAGTTCAGGAACCATGGTTGCTAACATAATGCATGCAACATCAGTTGAGTCGTCGAAATGCTTAGTATGTGCATCCTTCACGACTCTTAAAGCATTGGTTGGTGGTTCTTTAGGAATAGGATTATCTAGGACATACAACTTGCGTTCATGCTTAAGAGAAATTCTCGAGTTTATAAACCAGTCAGGAAAGTTTGTCCTAGACAACTTATCCTTCTCAAGGATGAATCGCAGTGACAAAGGATTAGTGTGATTTGTAGAGGCCATAGATCTACAACAAAGATTATGCAAAAATTCATTTTAGTATAGAGGAATAGACTCCCACCAAATTAACAACCCTCCTAAAAATATTATGTTAATTTAAGTGACTAAAATCTATGTTTCACCTAATTCTAAGACAGCTAAGGCATGTCACTTTGAATTAGGTTATTTAAGTATGTACCAATTACCTATTATATCATATGTGATTTTTAGTTATTTTTATGAGATTATGACATCTTATGTCTAGCATGTTTTATCTTATCTTAAGCCTATAGCCCAAAACTGTTTTGATAGTTTTATCAAGTTTAACCATTTCAAACAATAGAGTAACCGTTACTCAACTTGCCTCACCAAGATAACACAATACACTCTATGGAGGGAGACCCCGTATTGATGTGATCGAAGCCTTGACAAGTGTTTTAGAATGGATGACACTTGACTTAAAATTTGGAAGAGGGATTTTTATTTGTTTTAGTGATCATAATTTAAACAAGATATATATCATATATTACAATGCATGAACTGTGACGACCCCTTCTCAAATTAGGGCACCGCCCGGCCTATTCTCGTCATTAAGCCTTTAACCTCTACTACGTAGGAATTAACAACATATTAGTGGAAAACCAGGAAACAAAAATCACGTGCATAAATATAACAAACGACGATAACTATATATCAACACGTGTCTGGTCGGATAACTATCTCTCAACCCATACTATACATCCTAAATGTATATAAAGACATATATAAAAGTCATACAATAAAATAAAAAACCTACAAAATCCGACGTAGCAGCACTCCACTGGCTCAGAGGTAGACGTCAATCTTCTCCTTGCCTGGTATGTTACTCGATGGATCTGCACCCACCATCATAAAAAGGATGGTGAGTACGAGAAAATAGAAAGTAACACTAAGATACATTTGTTCACATTTCCAAATATAAAACAAATATCTGAAAGCATAACAATAGCAACTATGCTGAAAAGAAATCATGCTATTAGATTCTTCAGTTAAGTAAAATGAATTGAAACTCGGCTAAGTAGTAATGATCTAGGGCTGGTCGGTCGTGAGTTACACCATGTCAACCTTTTTCCACTATTTAGGGCGTCGTCAATTATTTTTAGATGACTTCACATCATTGCAAATGCCCTTTCTATATAAAAAAACTCACAAGTGCCCTCACATGTGATGTATATGTGTCCAACGCACAAGCTAGTGGCGAGATCGCGACAGCCCCGAAAGTCTAGTGACCCCGTGTGCTGTGCACATTTCTACCATATCTTGGTCCTAGATAAAAACTACTTTCATAATCCAATAAATGACATGGCTTAGGAATCCAACAAATGTAATTGCATATCTAATGCACAAAGAAAATAGATTACAATACCATTACACACCTACCTAATAGCATGTTATTTCATTTGTCTTAATATCTCAATAATCAAGAATGACATAGCACATTATTTAGAGTCAATGAAACCTTTTAATCAAACACCAATGCAATGATAGTAAACTCATAAAATGAGAAGAAACAACAAGTCATGACATGTAGAGTACAAATGACAATTCAGTTCAATTAACTGAAAATGAATAGCAAAACATGAATGAAATGTAAATAAATATCTTAATTAGTTTAGATACAATCCACGCAAATTCCTAGCTAATCCGGCTCCCGACACCTCAAAACACGTATCTGAACTTCCGAGACTTTCCCTTAGGTTCTTAGTGTCATTTCATATGTTTTAAAGTGTGCTTAGACCTTTAGTTAAGATATTATAGTTGTTTAGAATGTTTAAGTTGAAATTAAGAAATTGCTGATTTTGTGCTGTCAGAGCACCTAGTGGCTGGGTAGCCTAGCTAGCGTGCTAGTGCCTTATTATCGCGCTATACGCAGGTAGCGCGCTAGCTGATCATGCCTAGCGCGCTATGTGTAGGAAAACTCAGAATATTACACTTTGAATTCTGGGTTTTCTCTACATAGGGCTATCATCCACACCTTGAACCCCTCTGTTTTAACTCACTCGACGATCCAAAACCACCACCACCACAAGCCCAACTTATAATTATATCAAATTCATTAAATTTAACTAAATAAATGCTGTAAGAGGGATTACCTTGTTGATGAACATCTAGCTTGATCAACTCATTCTCCAAATCCACAAGATTTCCTCACTCCCTTGATGATCTTCTTCTCTGGTTCTTCTTCTCTAACTTTACTTAACTCCTAAGTTAATGAAATGAGAATGAAATGGTTGCATGAGTTGATCAATTCAATCTTATATACATATAGAAAAGATTGATTATTAGCCATTGATGTTTATGTACACATATCCTGAGATTAATCTAATGGCCTACATTTTGACACAATTCCACTAACTCTCTGTTAACTTCCTCTAACTAACACCAATTGAAAACTCAATTAGTCTCTTGATGTGCCAACACGTATCTCGAAAAAAATCAATGACTATACCCATATGAAATACCCATAGAGGTTTGGAAATGCTTAGGAGAAATTGGATTGACTTGGTTAACAAAACTTTTCAATAAAATTTTAAAATCAAAACGGATGCCAATGGATTGGAGAAGAAGCACGCTTGTGCCAATCTTCAAAAACAAAGGAGACATTCAAAGTTGCTCAAACTATCGGGGAATTAAACTTATGAGTCACACTATGAAACTTTGGGAGAGGATAATTGACAATAGGCTAAGGAGAGAAACAACAATATCAGAGAACCAATTTGGTTTCATGCCTGGGAGGTCAACTATGGAGGCGATTTTCCTTGTAAGACGATTGTTAGAAAAATATAGAGAAAAGAAAAAAGATCTTCATATGGTATTCGTAGATTTAGAAAAAGCATATGATATGGTCCCTAGAGATGTTCTTTGGTGGGTTCTAGAAAGAAAAAGAGTGCACGCTAGATACATAGACACTATTAAGGATATGTATGATGGAGTAGTAACGAGTATAAAGACATTTGGAGGAGCTACAAAAGAATTTCTCATTACGATAGGACTACATCAAGGATCGGCTCTAAGCCCATATCTATTTACTTTAGTTATAGATGAACCGACTAGACATATTCAAGAGGATATACCATGGTGTATGCTATTTGCAGATGATATTGTCTTAGTGGATGAAACTAAAGATGGAGTGAATAGGAAATTAGAACTACGGAGGAATACATTAGAATCTAAAGGCTTTAAGTTGAGCAGACGAAAACCGAATACATGCACTTGTGAGTTTAGAAACACTAGACATCGAGATGACGGAGTGGTAAAATTAGGGGAAATAGAAGTTCCTAAGGTAAACCATTTTAGGTATCTAGGATCAATCATACAAAATGATGGTAACATTGAGAATGATGTCACACATAGAATTCAAATTTGGATGGACGAAATGGCGGAGTGCAACAGGGGTGATTTGTGATCGAAATGTTCCTACTAAGTTAAAAGGAAAATTTTATAGGACCGCAATTAGGCCAGCTATGCTCTATGGAAGTGAATGTTGGGCGGTAAAGCAACAACAATTACATAAAATGAACGTAGCAGAAATGAGGATGCTTAGGTGGATGTGTGGTAAAACTCGTAAAGATAGAATAAGAAATATAGAAATTCAAAAACAAGTAGGAGTAGCACCAATTGATACAAAGATTAGGGAAGGGCGGTTGCGGTGGTTTGGTCACCGCAAAGACGACCTACAAATGCCCCAACTAGAAAACTTGACTCAATAGAAAGCGTAGAAATTCGACGAGGTAGGGGCGGACCAAAGTTAACATGGGATGCATTAATTAGGAGGGATTTGAATGGTTTGGAAAGCTCACCATCGGTTGCACTTAATCGAGCACAATGGAAAAGTTTGATCCATGTAGCCGACCCTGAGTTAATTTGGGACTCGAGGCTATGTTGTTGTTGTTGTTGTTGTATTGTTTTAACTTCCTAACTTAGGTACATTTAACATAAAATCAACTATAGCCACATTAATACTACTATTTAAGCTACACTAAGCTTAAAATCAACTTACCACGTCACTCTCTACCCCGGTCTCATGCCAACATGCATCTTGAGGCGCGTCCCTACTCACGTCTCGACACCTCAATACAAGTAGGAGTGACTTAATAGTCTACACATATACAATACACTGGGCACACATCACAACAAATCTAACATATACCTCGGCCACATCACCTCGGTCAGTGCACATATCTCGAAGCGGGTCCTACATCACGGGTTATTGATCTTGATTTAGGAATTAAACTTGGATTATGAATTCGGGCCATGACAAATCTTCCTAACTGATGGAAATTTCATCCTAGAAATTAAACTTAAGTTAAAATTATACTTGACTCGAAAATGTACGAAAACCTATCTCGTATATAGTCTTCCCGCTCCTAAGTGAGTTCCGAGTCACCATGGAACTGCCACTTGACTAACACCTTCGGGATAGGCTTGCCTCTCAACTGTTGTACCAAGTCATAAGCAGTCTCTAGCAAGGCATTATGAATACCCAAGTAGCATGAATATCAAAATCGATACAACCTAATGAATAACATATATCATATCCTTTTGTCGTGTGACATCCTTTGATTAAACATAAGGCATGGAAAGTCACCATTAATGTTCAATCGTTCTAGTCTCGATCTTTAGGTAAACTGAAAACATCCAAGTGACATTGATCTTATTAACTCACTTGGACTTGGCCATTTAACAGTTTAACATATCGAGGGATCCACTGATATATCTCTCTATACGAAAAGGACAAATTCTATCTTGATTACACACCTTAACATATTATTCACATAGTAATCATTACAATCTTTATAATCATCTGGTCTAAGTCAACGTTTAATTGTGTCAAATTACCATGCTCCTAATACTGAAGTCTATGGTATTCTCAAACTGAAGGACTAAATAGTATCCTATCATGAGTAACACCTATGACTTAATCCATGTGGTGTTCTCATAGCGGGTCGGTCCAGTACCTTGTTCCCTAACAAGTACTCATGATCTCAATTCGTATCCCTATACGCATGATCATCACATGACTATCAATCAAGATTCATACTAGCCTTAACTCATTATAGTTCCTAGTATAATGACCTACTAGGGACATTTAGGATATTTCAACAAATACTCATGAATCTTATTATAAGGTAAACATGTAATCACTTATAATAAAATAACAAACGAAAACCTCTATTTTATTTTCTAAAATTATAAGATAAACAATGTTGATGTATTGACTTAGGGCACATGCCCCAACATTATTATGAGATCATGGAATGCAGAAATATCTTGTCGGCGTTAAAATTTGCTAGTCTCACTAGATGGCATAGAGGTAGGATTGAAACCAAGTTTCAAGCAAATCAGACTCTGAAACAAGCTTACTCCCCTCACCCACTCTATGTATGCATGAACAAGAATGATAGAATTTAATGTAGACTATGATACAATTACAGGTACGAAGATAAAATTTATAAATAGTAAATATCACTGTATAGTTTTCTTACAACAAAACCAACTCAAAGTTGGTTGCGAAGCCTCACATAACGTTTCCCCAGCTTTCACGTAGTTTGAACCTATTCCCTGAGCTTCATTCTGAGTGGTTTCGAAATCCTCGATGTCACCTAAAACCATTGAAAAATCTGGATAAGTACCCTATTCGAATTTCGTAAATTCTCAACCAATTTCTAAGTTGTGTTGGTATTCTCAAGTCCTAAAAACCTAAAGTCACTCCAAATCAACTCTTTGGATGCCCCGATCCCAATTTTGACTGCAAATTATGATTCAGAATTGAAAATTAACCTTGACTTGGCTTTGAAACTATTTTCCAAATTTAAGTGTCGTAGCATGCATTACGAGGAAAAACCCCGGTATAAATCCTCGAGAAAATATAAAAATCCTCATTTTTCCTCGAAATTTCCCATTTCTACTTATTTGTTCAAAAATATAATTTTCTTCATATTTTTTTCTATTTTTCTGGATTTTTCCCAAACTCCCAACTTTTTTTCATAAAATGGGGTTTGACACCTGAACCGGACCCGGTTTGGTCCGGTCCGGGGATCAAACCCCTATTCTTCCTCCTAGTTATGTGTTTCAATAGTAGGCCATTTTTTCTTTTGTATCGATTGCATTGGGAGTTTGTGTAGGGGTGTTCTTCCTCTGATAAATTAAGTCTCATCTCCATCTTCTCCAACCTCCATTAACAAACATCTTAACAGCCAACAATCAACAACGATAAACAACAACATCAACACACCAATTATTACCTTACTTATTGTCTATCTCTCTTAGTTTTGTTCTCTCCACCTCAGTCTCACTTTCGTTGTCTCCATGGTTTTGAACCCTCTCTTCCCCATCAATTTTGATTTTGATTTTGAAATATAGGTGTGGGAGAGGCGGTTCTGTTGAAGATAAATATTAAGATTTCCTCATAATAATGTTAAGGCATGTGCCCTAGGTCAATATACAAACATTGTTATCTTATAATTTTAGTTAATAAATTGAGGTTTTCGTTTGCTATTTTATTATAAGTGATTACATGTTTACCTTATAATAAGATCTATGGGTATTTGTTGAAATATCCTAAATGTCCCTAGTCAATCATTATACTGAGAACTATAATGAGTTAAGACTAGTGTAAATCTTGATTGATAGTCATGTGATGATCATGCGTATAGGGATACGAATCGAGATCATGAATACTTGTTATGGAATAAGGTACTGGACCGACCCGCTATGAGAACAACACATGGATTAAGTCATAGGTGTTACTCATAATAGATATATCATTTAGTCATTTGAGTTGAGATTACTATAGAATTCAATATTATGAGCATTATAATTTGACATAATCAACGTTGTCTTTAATCGGACGATTATAAAGATTGCAATTAGTTACCATGTGAATAATATGTAAAGGTGTGTAATCAAGATAAAATTTGTCCCGCTCATATAGGGAGAGATATCAATGGATCCCTCGATATGTTAAACTATTAAATGGCTGAGTCCAAGTGAATTGATATGATCAATGTCATTTAGATGTTTTCATTCTACCTAAAGATTGAGACTAGTATGAATGAACATTAATAGTGACTGTCCATGCCTTATGTTTAATCAAAGGATATCGCACGACAAAAGGATATGATATATGTTATTCATTAGGTTGTATCAATCTTGATATTCTTGATACTTGGGTAGTCATAATGCCTTGCTAGAGACCGCTTATGACTTGTGTACCAAAATAATTTTGGTTCACTGCCAACATTGCATGAACCTATTGGGTTGCACATAAAGAATGACTTTATGCAATTTCAATTGGTTTAGAGTTATGAATTTTATATAATAAAATACATGACATAAAAGACCTTACAATTTGTTATATGATAATTTGTTAATAGGGGCGTATGTGTAATTTGCTTAAACTTCCTAAATACAATAGTTATATTATGAATATGATTTTAAGCGAGGACTTATCTATACATATAAATAGAGGTTGAAACCCTAAAACGGAATAAGATTTTTGTTTTTTGCAATTTTGGAATTATATGGATATTGAGAGAGAAAGAAAAATATTTTCTATCTCTCTTGAGGCTAGCACTCCAAATTGTGGTTACCATTTGTGTGGATCTCTGATAGAGAACGTGCACTTGAATGTCTTAAAAATCGAACAATCAGAGAAGGAAATCACAAATTAAGGTAAGGTTTACTTTTGTAGATATTGTTTAATGGAACTTATTTTCGATCCTTTTGGGGTTTTTCAAAAATTGTTTTGATTTTTCGCTGCGTATGAACCTCAAAACCCAATAGTGGTATCATAGCCTTAGGCTCAGTTCTATTAAACGTTTGAATGTTTCTCTATTGTATATATGATATATGTGTGTGAAAATATGATCTAGATTAATGTATATATATGATGTACATGTAGGCTCTGTGATAATTGTTATCAAGAATTGGTTTTAAAGCATATTGTTAATTCATGTATTTGATACATACACATGATTTGATTCAATGATAGAATTCATGTTTAGAATATTTCGATTAACATATGTTTTTTTTAATACTGAACGTTGCGAATTTCGTATTTTCATGGTAAAAGTCATGTTTAGGTTAATGTGATTCTAGTGTCGAATACATATTTCATTTTAGTTCAATAATTATATATGTCTCCATGATAGAAATCATGATTAGGTTAATTTGATTAATTTAATATGATTTTGGTGTTGAATGCATGATTAATATTTCATTTCTTGATTCAATTGCTTGTTTTGTATGAATAAGAATCAAAACTGGTTTTGATCATATATCTCCTTATAGTTTTTCGTTAGTATATTCCTATTAGATATGATATAAACTTGTAATCGGATAAAAATTACAGATCCTATAAGATATGTGAGATATATAACAAATTTGTATTGGATAAGGATTCAATGTATCTTAAATTCTAATTGGATTAGGATAAGATATTAAGTTATAGGTGGACCCAAGTTAATTAAAAATGTTTTAATTAGTATTTTTCGGAATTAAAATAAGGGGCAGTTTTAGTCAATTCGATTGATTAAAATAATGAAAAATTTTATGCGATTCTCAATTTTCAAAACTAAAATTTATTGTCTAAAAAAAATGGGGAGTTGCTCCCTGTACCTGTTCGCTGACCAGTCATCGTAAACACCGCTAACTGTTCGTAGAGCAAGAAAATTCATATAATAGTCAATATTAGTAAAATTTCTTTACTTGTTTAGTGATTGTACTTGTATTGTAATATATGATATTTATCTTGTTTAAATTATGTCAAGTGTCATCTATTCTCAAACACTTGTCAATGCTTCGATCACATCAATATGAGTCTGCCTCTATAGAGTGTATTATATTATCTTGGTGAGGCAAGCTGAGTAACGATTACTCTATTGTTTGAAATGGTTAGACTTGATAAAGTTATCAAAACAGTTTTGGGTTTTAGGGACAAGATGAGATAAAACATGCTAAGACGTAAGATGTTATAATCTCATAAAAACAACTAAAAGTTACATATGACGTAATTGGTAAAAGTTACCTACCTAAATAACCTAGTTCAAAGTGTCATGCCTTAGTTGTCTTGAAATTAGGTGAAACATGAATTTTAGTCCCTTAAATTAACATAGTGGTTTTAAGAGGGTTGTTAATTTGGTGGGAGTCTATTCATCTATACTAAATTGAAATTTTATGTAATCTTCGTTGTAGATCTATGGTCTCTTCAAATCACACTAATCCCTTGTCAATGCGATCCATCCTTGAGAAGGATAAGTTATCTGGGACAAACTTTATTGTCTGGTTCAAAAACTTGAGAATTGTTCTTAAGCGTGAATACAAGTTGTATGTCCTGGATGATCATATTCCTGAGGAACCACTAGCTAATGCTTTAAGAGTCCTGAAGGATGCATATACTAAGCATGTCAATGACTCAACTGATGTTGCATGCATTATGATGGCAACCATGGTTCTTGAACTTCAGAAGGACATAAAACACATGGAAGCTTACAACATGGATATAATGGTGAAAGAAGTGTTCCAACAGTAGGCTTGGCAAGAAAGGTTTGAGACAGTCAAGAACCTTCATTCTTGCAAAATGGCTGAGGGTCCATTAGTTAGTCTTTATGTTCTGAAAATAAAGTGCTATATTAACCATCTTGACTGACTTAGATTTCCCATAAGCCAAAAGTTGGCTATGAATTTGATCCTGAACTTATTGCCTGATAGTTATTCACAATATGTAATGAAAAATAACATGAATAACATAGAAAAGTCTATCTCAGAGTTGCATTTGATGCTTAAAACTGCTAAGCAGAATGTCATGAAACCCACTGCTAATATGTTGATGGTTCATAAAGGAAAGGCTATGAAGAAGAAGGGCAAAGGCAAGGCTGTTGTGAATGTCACAAAACTTATGGAACAAGTCAAGCCCAAGGCTGCTTCTACTTCACAGTCCCATAAGGAAAAGGAAAAAGAAAGAAATTTTCATTTTTGCTATGCACCTGGTATTGATTTAGAAATTGCAAGCTCTGTCTTGAAGATCTAATGAAAAGAAGAGTAGTGCGACTATCGCTTCAGGTATTTACGTTATTGAAGTTAACTTGTCTACTAATGATTCTTGGGTATTGGATACCAGATGTGGGTCTCACATTTTTATAAATGTGCAGTCTCACCAAAAAATAGAAAGCTAAAGAAAGGAAAAGTCATCCTACGAGTTGAAAAATAGAGCAAAGGTTGATGCGTTGGTTGTAGGATGATATGCGTTAATTTTACCAAGTGGACTTGTTTTAGTTTTAAATAATTGTTATTATGTCCATGCCTTAAACATAAACATTATTTCACTTCATGTTTGGATTTGGATGGTTTTAATTTCATTATTGTGTATAATAAATGTTCCATTTCTCGTAAAGATGTTTTCCGTGTGAATGCTAATTTGTGTGATGGTCTTTATATTCTAAACATGAAAAGGTCCACACATACTCCTATTCTTAACATAAATACAAAAAGATTCAAGTCAAATGATTTGAATTAAACCTACCTTTGGCATTGTCGTCTTGGCCATATAAATGAGAAACACATTTCTAAACTCCATAAAGATGGACTTTTAGATTCATTTGATTTTGAATCATATGAAACATGTATATCTTGTTTACTAGGCAAGATGACAAAGAGTGCCTTTGCTAGACAAAGTGAAAGGGCAAGTGATTTATTGGGTCTAATACATCCTAATGTATGCGGTTCTATAAACACAATAGTTAGATGTGGTTATCAGTGCTTCATTACTATCACCGATGATTTCAACAGATATGGTTACATGTATCTTATGAAATATAAAAGTGAATTTTTGAGATGTTTCGAACATTTCAGAACGAAGTGCAAAATTAACTTGGTAAAACTATTAAAGCACTTCGACCAGATCGATGTGGCAAATATTTGAGCAAAGAGTTTGATGATCATCTTAGAAACTGTGGGATTGTCTCACGGTTAATTCCTCCAGCAACTGACAATGGAATGATGTTTCTAAGAGGTGAAATTGGACTTTATTGGATATAGTTCGATCTATGATGAGTCATGCATATCTTCCTATTTCCTTTTGGGACTGCCTTTACAATGAATCATGTTCTTTTTAAAATGGTTGATAAAACACCATATGAGATGTAGTTTGAGAAAAGACCAAGTTTGTCTTTTTTAAGATTTGGGGCTGTGAGGTCTTCATACGACGATAAATCTCAGAACAATTATCAACCAAATATATCAAGTGTATATTTGTTGGTTATCCTAAAGAAACTAGATGATACTATTTTTATAATCACATTGAGAACAAAGTGTTTGTTGCTCAGAATGGTGTCTTTATGGAAAAAGATTTTATTTCAAAAGTCAACAATGAGAATAAAGTAATTTTTGAAGAAGTTTAAGAACCACAAATAAACACTCAACCGCCAGTGGGAGATTAACAAAGTCTTGAACTAGTTAAACCTCAACAGGCATCACAAGGCCTCCTAGGTCTGATAGGGTAAAACATCGGCCCGAGAGATTTGGATTTCTTATTACTGATAGTAGTGAGGTGTTTCTTATAGATCAAAATGAGCCTACTACTTATCAAGAGGCTATGTCTAGCCTTGAGGCAGATAAATGGCATAGTGCCATAAATTCTGAGATGCAATCCATGTATGATAACCAAGTTTGGAACCTGGTTGATTTACCTAAAGGTGGTAAGACCATTGGATGTAAATGGGTTTTCAAGAAGAAAAACTAACATGGATGACAATGTGCATACTTATAAAGCACAGCTAGTAGCAAAAGGTTTCAAGCAGACTCAAGGTGTTGATTATGATGATATTTTTTTTTCCTGTAGCCATGTTTAAATCCATTAGAATTCTAATTGCTATAGCTACATATTATGACTATGAGATATGCCAAACGGATATCAAAACAACTTTTCTAAATGTAAAGTTACTTAAGGACGTGTATATGATGCAGCTTGAAGGGTTTGTTCATCCTGAGAATTTTAGGAAGGTGTGCAAGCTTCGAAGATCCATTTATGGATTAAAGCAAGCTTCTCGGAGTTGGAAACTTTGTTTTGATGAAGCAATTAAGGAATTTGGTTTCATTACAAATGAAGATAAGCCTTGTGCATACAAGAAGGTCAATGGGAGCGTAGTTGTTTTCTTGTTAATATATGTTGATGATATATTACTCATTAGAAATGACATCTTAACCTTGTAGAGTGTCAAGTCTTGGTTAGAGAAGTGTTTCTCAATGAAGGACTTGGGAGATGTAGCCTACATAATTGGGATTAAGACCTATAAGGATAAATCTAAAAGGTTGATCGCTCTAAGTCAGTATGCTTATATTGACAAGGTACTTAATAGGTTCAGTTTGCAAGACTCTAAAAAGGGTCGATGTCAATGTCTCATGGTATAAGTCTCAGCAAGACTCAATGTTCGAAGACTAATGATGAGCAGAGCGCATGAATATGATTCTATATGCATCAGCTATTAGATCTATCATGTATGCCATGTTATACACCCGACCTGATATACCATATGCTTTGAGCGCAACAAGCAAATTTTAGTCTGATCCTGGCGAAAGTCATTGGTTAGCAGTAAAGAACATTCTTAAGTACTCGAGAAGGACTAAAGAAATGTTTTTGGTCTATGGACGTTTGGAATACGAGCTTATTGTAAATGGTTACACAGATGCAAGTTTTCAAACTGATATAGATGACTTTGAATCACATTCTGGATATGCATTTAATTTGAATGGAGGTGTGAGTTGGAAAAGTTCGAAACAAGAAACTGTGGCAGATTCTATAATAGAAGCTGAGTATATTACAAAGTCTGATGCAGCTAAGGAGGCAGTTTGGATAAAAATGTTCAAACTGAACTTGGTGTAGTTCTGAGTATAGCTAAACTTTTTTGCTTGTATTGTGAAAACAACGGGGTGATAACACAGGTGAAGGAATCAATATCACACCACCGATCCAAACATATACTTATATGTTTTCATCTCATTCGAGAAATCATTGAGAGATGAGACATGAAGATTTGCAGAGTTCCTACAGAAGACAATGTTGTAGATCCTTTAACGAAGGCTCTTCCACAAGCAAGACATGATGGTCATGTTAGGTTATTAGGTATTAGATACATGAATGATTTGGCCCTAGTGCAAGTGGGAGATGTTAGGCCATGTTCCCTAGGTCAATCTACGAACATTGTTTATCTTATAATTTTATTTAGTAAAATTGAGGTTTTCATTTGCTGTTTTATTATAAGTGATTACATGTTTACCTTATAATAAGATATATGGGTATTTGTTGAAATATCCTAAATGTCCCTAGTCGGTCATTATACTGAGAACTATAATGAGTTAAGACTAGTGTGGATCTTGATTGATGGTCATATAATGATCATGCGTATAGGGATACAAATCGAGATCATGAGTATTTGTTATAGAATAAGGTACTGGACCGACCCGCTATGAGAACACCACATGGATTAGATCATTGGTGTTACTCATGATAAGTATATCATTTAGTCATTTGACTTGAGATTACTATAGATTCCAATATTAGGAGCATGGTAATTTGACACAATCAAACGTTGTCTTTAACTAGACGATTATAAAGATTGTGATTGGTTACCATATGAATAATATGTGAAGGTGTGTAATCAAGGTAGAATTTTTCCCTCTCGTATAGAGATATATTAGTGGATCCCTCGATATATTAGACTGTTAAATGGTTGAGTCCAAGTGAATTGATATGATCAATGTCATTTGCATGTTTTCAGTCTACCTAAAGATCGAGACTATTGTGATTGAACATTAAGGGTAACTTTCCATGCCTTATGTTTAATCAAAGAATATCCACTACAATAGGATATGATATACGTTATTCATTAGGTTGTATCGATTTTGATATTCATGCTACTTGGGTAGTGATAATGCTTTGCTAGAGACCGCTTATGACTTGTGTACCAAAATGATTTTGGTTCAATGCTAATGTCACATCAACCTATTGGGTTGCACACAAAGAATAGTTTTGCATGATTTCAATTGGTTTAGAGTAATGAATATATATGATACAATTCATGATATAAAAGCCGTTATGATTTATTATATGATAACTTATTAATAGAGGTGTATGTGTAATTTACTTAAAATGACTAAGTACAATAGTTGTATTACGAATATAATTTTAAGTGAGGGCTTATCTACATATATAAATTGAGGTTAAAATCTTAAAACGAAATAAGATTTTCATTTTTGCTATTTTTGAATTCTCTGGATATTTAGAGAGAAATAAAACATTTTCTATCTCTCTTGGGCTAGCACTCCAAATTCTAGTCATCGTATGTGTGGATTTCTGATAGAGGACGTGCACGTGAACGTCTTGGAAATCAAACAATCAGAGAAGTAAATCACAAATTAAGGTAAGGTTTACTTTTCTAGATTTAGTTTAATGGAACTTATTTTCGATCCTGTTGGGGTTTTTCAAAATTTGTTTTGAATTTCTCGCTGATAAACCCCAAAACCTAACATAAAAGTGGCAAGAGGAGGGTCGCTCTAATATCCTCAGTGTTAGTCACCAATCACTAGTGCCTTTCCCTTGCTCGACTCCAAATCTGCAACTGTCACCAAGGGAGACAATTCCAGTGAATAAAATCATATGGATATAAACAGTACTTCAAAAATAAGCAAAACAGTCTAAGTATCATGCAGGAAGTAACTAAACCAGTAAATAAGTAAAGTACATGAAAATGAGACTGTAAATTAGAAATAAAAGAGAAAGAGTGTTAGTGGAATCAAATGAGAGGCGCCCACGTAGTCCAGGTCCATCGAATGCAAGTGTCACAACTTGGGACCTTAAAGCTGCAACTGCGCTAGGCAGACTCATGTCTTTGAAATGCGGTAGTGCCTGCTCAATCCAAAGACTGTCATGAACCTATGGTATCAACAACGCCCTAGATACTCACCTCACATCCACGATGTACTAATCTAATGACTTGGGGCGTGACTTTGATTGCGAGTCAGCCACCACGATTGTGAATCGCCTTCCGGACTTACTTGGCCCTCGGACACTCGAGTAAGGAGTATAAATCCAGGACTGTGATAGCTTGATTCCCTAAAAAAGGCACCGCCCGGCCTAATCACGTCATTAAGCCATAATCTATGCCATATAGGACTTAATAACATATTAGTTAGCATTTTTACCCTATTTGTCTTGTAACTTGTGTTCATGCTAAGTATTTCTTATATCTCGAAATTTGTGATTTATATAGTTAATTAAAACTTTTTAATAATTTTCACAATTTAGTAGAAGTTTTAATACTAGTGCGGAAGTAGTTATATGTGAAAACTGGGGAAATAACGATTACATGTAAATCAAAATAAGCGAATGAACAATGTAATACGTGCATTAGTCGGGGAACCTAGTCTCTCAACCCAATATAAAACCCAAAAGTATATGCTAGACATAAAGTAAGTAAATAATCAAAAGTCCAAAAACCTACACAATGAGTAGCAGTGCATCGCCTAGGATTCAGAGGTAGTTGCCAATCTTCTCCTTGCCTGGCTTACTGCTCGACGGTTCTGCAATTGTCGCCAAATATGAAAATTCCTGTGAGTAAATCCTAAGGCCACTTATCCATATTTCCATAAATAAAAAGACATGTAACTAAAAGCATGTCAAAAGGAATACGCATGCAAGTAGTTACCAAGGGAAACTAGTAAGTCCGTGAGTGAGGAAATTAAAGTGCAATAGGAGTGATATTAAGTTCGGGCACTTAGGAGGTCTAAGACTCAATGATAAGGGTCTTTCGACCAAAATGAGCAAAACACGCCCTAAACAAACGGGGTTCCTTGGGCCTCGGGGAAGAACACAACCCTATCTCCATAAAGATTTCCTTGATATATTTGCGAGAAATACAGCCTTATGTCGAGCCCTAAATCCGATAAGGGTCCCTACCGATATGCGATGGGAACATAGCTGGATCCATGATAGGTACAACTAGGAACACAACTCTTAAAGTGTCTGTAGAACATGACCGATTGAACTGCTCAACCGAGACCCTGTCCCTCTCAGATCACAACATCTCACAAGTCACATTTAACTAATACTTAGAACCACAAACTTATGAAGACTCCATTCACAATAATAAGACAAGATGCATTTATCAACATATATGGACCATAAACAAGATCGATATTTTAATAAGGGTTAATAGCATTCTATTTTGGCCATTCATGAGAATCAAATCAACAAATAGGTAATAACCTTTTGAGCATGGATAAGGATCATCAAGTTGATAAAAGAACTTTGCACGATTCATCAAAAGGAAGAATGCAATGAACTCGATAAACAACATCATAAAGAGGGAACACAAGCATCATTGTATGATCAATAATTTCAGTAGCGACAACTAGAATAGTTGTAAACAAATCGGAACACATGGAAAGAAACGGGGATAATTACCCAGCGTATTTACTTACTTTAATCACAAGCAATCATATGCTATTCCGCTCTCTTGGCACCTCGAAACTCACGTACGACTCCTAGAAACTCTTCCTTAAGTTCCTGAAGTTAATTAAATTGAAGTATATATGTTTTAGTTCCTCATTAAATGTTTAGATCAAGCGAAACCAAAACATGACTCCTACTACTCAAAAATTGTCCTTATACACAAACATTAACTTTAAACTCATTTTCAACTAAGAATATGACTTGATTTTTGAAATCTAATGACTCTAAGTTGTTGTTATCTCTCTTAGCTATCTAGAACTATAAGTTTTGTGAAATTTTGATAAGAAACGAGGGAGATATGAGAATTTAACCACAATGAGTCAAAAAAATTTTATATTCCGACCATCAATTTTGAGAAATTCATTTCTCCTAAACCATAGCTTCAAAAATCATGACTTTTTACTGAAGATTATAAACATATCCTAGAATTTCATACTAAAAGATGAGCTCAATCCAATAAGAAATGAGTGAGCTATGCTCAAAACATCAGGACATTATCAAAATTGCGAACTCAAAAATTTCAGATTCATCTCCAAAGTTGTGGAACATTTTTTGACATAAAAACATTCGAATTCATCCCCAAAGTTATTTCCCTTTGATTTAGCTTTCAAATGCCATAAAATGAGTCTATTAAGATTTTGAAAGAAGTTATGACCAAATTAGAAAGACTGGTTCATAACAACAACATGCATAATTTTCACTTTTGTTTTACAACTTCATGAACTTGAAAAAATCACTTCTTACCAAAAACTAAAAACCCAATATAGTAGACTAAGTGGAAAACACAAGGAATCAAAAATATCCCATTTTTTTCAAAAACTAAATCATTTTATAGATCAGAATTCTCAATTTCAATTTCATGCAAAAATGCCCCAATTTAGCCAAACTTTAGAATTTTCAAAATTTGATTTAGGAAACTCAAATGTGGTGTCTAATTTGATCAAAAACAACTAAAAAGACCTACTAAATGCTCAGAATTCAAAAGCCCTTTTGATTACATACACAAATTAGCAAGAATAGAAAGCATCAAGTGAGAATTGGTTACCTAAGGCTCCATGCTTGATCACCTGGTCTTTGGGTCTCCCTTGGTTGATGATTTGCTCACTTGTAATTCTAATTTTATTCAAAAATTAAGATGGGTTCAGCTCTGATTTTTGTTGCATGAACATGGAAATGAAGGTTGAATGCTTAAGTATCCCTTTTATAGTTTGTTGGATGACTTTCATTTGAGCCTCACATCAAGTGTGTGAATGTTCATCTCAAGATTGATCCTATGGCTCTTGTTAACCCCTACTACACTAACTTTCATCTTGTTAACACCAATTCCCAACTCAAATCTCTTAGGATTCCATTATAGTACGAATCTCGAGGCAAATCTATGACTCATCAATTTCTCCATCTAACTATAGGCATTTGTTATCAATCGATTCAATTAATTTAACTTAGGCACTTTATACATATGATAGTGCAATTAGTCACATAGTCGACACATTTATGGTCTAACTAACTCCTAACGATCCGATATCCAATGCCCCGACTTTGGCACGCACCCCTAGTGTAACGATCCAAAATTTACTAATAGTAAATTAGTCCTTAATCAGGGCTAATGACCCATGATGTGACCCGATATCGGGTACATGGTCCCAATACTCGGCGTGAGGACTAAGAAATATATATTACTTTTGGGTGATGGATGCCTAGTGTGATGTATGTGTGTACACTATACCCGAAAAAAAATTATTTAGTCCTGTACTTTGTAAGTTTGGTGCGCGAGCAGAAACACGCCTAGAGATGCGCGCGAGCATGGGACTAGGTAAAGAGTGATGCGGTAAGTCATAATTTGTTAAATGTGATCAGAAGAGTTAATTAAATGTGCCTATAGTAAATTCAAAAAAAATAAATGTGCATATAGTTGAATTTATGTAAATGTGGGATAAACTTAGAAAATAGAACAAGGAACATTTATGTACCTCGGGATGTGTGTAGTCATCATCACTATATAACTTGGTGTAAATATGTGTGTTAATATGGATAAGTTAATGGGTTGTAGGACCAAGATGTGAGCTCTTAGATTTTTCTAGTGATGGGTGTTTACACGAGATTAAGGGCTATTAATTAACCTCACCACTATATAAAGATAGTTAGTGGGATTTTCATGCAAATAATCTTTTATTTATATGCAAGAGAGAAAATGAGAGATATGGAGAGGTTATCAACATTTTTTTGGGGAGAATTCAGAGAATTAGGAAGGTGATGATCAAATAAAAAAAGCTTTACAACTAGGTAAGCCAATTTTCATCACCACTTTGTTAAATTCAACAAAGAATTGTAGGTTTTAGTTTTGTTTTGATTTTTCAGCAATTTCAGTGGGCAAATAAATTTGTTTTCAAAATCTAATTCCATATTTAGATTCCTTGTGAAATTCCACTAATTTTACTTTAAAGAAGTTTTAGATTTGGATTTGTTTTCATTAAGTTATGAATTCTTGAAGTTGTAAAATAAAACTGAAAGTTCTGCATATTGTTATAATGAACCAACCTCTGTAATTTGGTTATAACTTCCTCATTTTAAATCTAAATGAACCTTTTCTGGTGGCATTTGAAAGCTAACTTAAAAGGGAACAACTTTTTCCTACTGAAAGATTTTGAAATTCGAATGTTTTCATGTCTAAAAACCCTTAGCAACCTTGGTGATGAATATGCAATTTCTGAGTTCATAGTTTTGCTAATGTCATGCTGTTTTGAGCATAACTCCTTCATTTCTTATTGGATTGAGCTATTCTTTTAGTATGATGTTCTAAGATATGTTTTTAGGCTTTAGTAAGAAAATCATGAGTTTTGAAACTATGGTTAAAGAGAAATGAAATTTACAAAGTTGCTGGTTGGAATCTAAAACTATTTTGAGTCATTGTGGTAAAACTTTCATATCTCATTCGATTCTTATCGAAATTTCACAAAGCGCATAGTTCTGAAAACTTAAGACATATCTCTTAAAACTTCCTCGGCCGTCAACCTCAGTCAGATTCCCCCATCACACCCCTATTCGAGTTCACTTTTTGATATAAAACAATAGGAAAGCAACAATCGGGTACCTCAAGATTGTTGAAGGGAAGGTGTTAGTAACTAGCCAATCACCTTCATCATAACTCCTGTCTGATTCACCCGTCGTACTTCTTTCCGAATAATTTCTTATAAAATAGTTTAGTAATACATTCAAGTCACTGTACATTGCTCCATTTCCCTAATCTATAAACTACGTGCACTAAGTATAACTACTTTACGATGCATAATTGATAAGAGTACGAGTCCTACTTACGTGTACGAAGCCTTCCTAAAGTTTACCGATTTACGCAACTCTCGATATCCATAAACCTTTTTCCATCCACCAAGAATCTAAAATAGATTGATTGTCATCAATTTAGGTACAATATTAATTAATTAGAACTCCTAAACTAGTCCTAATCAAATATGAACTCAATTTGTCACGTTATAGGTCTATCTGACCATTTTACATTTTTGAGGTAAAACTCCGGTATTAAGTCTCGCACGAATCCCGAATTCTTAATTGTTTTCATAAAAATTCATCAATTTCTATTTATTTTATCAAAATATTATTTTCTGGGATTTTTCCTCAATTTTCTAGGAGTTTTCTTCCTATTTTCTAGCATTTTTCTCTCGTTATATATATATATATATATATTTTTTTTTTTTTTTTTTTGTCGGGTCGCATCATGGGTCTGACCCGACCCTGGCCCTGGCCCGGCCCGGGCAAGGGAGTGCACACGCATAGTCGTGCGTGTGCATCTCCCTCTTCAAATCGAAACCAAAGACGTTTGTCCCTGGTTCGATTTTTTTTTAAAAATCTGGGTTGGGCTTTGCCCAACCCCAGTATTGATTTGCCAAAAGAGACGACTCCTCATGTCGTCTCCCTCCTCGGACAAACCTCTTAATCCATCTCCCACCAACAACAACCCAACTCATCAACAACAACGCCAACATTAACAACCAAAGCAACAACAATCAACAACATCAACTACAACAACGACCCACACAACTCACATTGATCTCTCTGTCTCCTTCTCTTGGTTTCCCTTCTCTCTCTCCTTCCTCCTTATTCGAATTCGATAAATGCGCAGAGGTTATGTAGGTTTTTGAAAATATATATAAGATTTGCTCGAGATTTGTATCGCACGAATCTCAAGGCAAATCTAATGGTTCATATATTAACTTATTCTTTCTCGAGATACTTGTTACGTATCTCAAGGCGGATCTTGTGCTATTGACCAAATCAACAAAACCATGAGACATCCTAGCCGCCATACTTGATCAAATATAATTGATTTCCTCGAGATACGTATCCCGTATCTCGAGGTAAATATAGTCTTTATTTTGACATACATACGTATGTATGCACCACTTGATTATCCTTGTGATGTTGTCACATGCATCTCGAGGTATGGATAATTCTCTCCAAACTAACCAACGTACAAACCATTCACTTCCTCGAGATCTACGCTACGCGTATCTCGAGGTAAATCAATTGTATAAATTTATTTGATCTAAACTTTAGGATTCATTTATATATAAATATATATATAACTTCGTATTTTTGTGCCTATAAATTTGATGTGCATGACAACGACCACCCTCGGACGTGCACACTATTGTACATCCCACGCGTGTCACCCTTGACCCCGCGTATCACTAGGCGTCCACTAATTATTAATTATTTATTTATTTTCAATGTTTATTTATATATAAAATTTATATATAAACATATATAAGCCTATATTAACACACCAATGACTTTGCCGTGTGCGCCAACGAGTTCACTCGAGTGTGCACGCTACCCCATAACTCGTGTGCGTCACTCATGACCTACATATAGTATTAGGCGTCCCATAATTTTCCAATTATTCAATCAATTCTAATTATTTTCATAAATACTAATACACATCATACATATACCAAACATCATGCAAATCCATGCACACTCTAATCGAGACAAGTTATGTTTAACCGCAAGCTTAGCTCGAGTTAACTAATATTTGGATTAACACTAATCATCTACTTAAGATAATGAGTCGTTACAAATAAAGCATTCTACGTCACTATGGCTTACCTTGATAGTTTAAAAGGGGTTTTTGGAAATGACTCGAGGAGTCTACAGTGCCTAAAGAGTTGTGTCGGGGCAGTTGGAAGTGGCCTTAAGTCCACTGTGTCGACTTCGAGTTGTGCTTTGGTCTGATGACCCGTAGTTTGGACATGATTACCTATTCGCCTATCTATTTTGCTTCCTTGCCACTTTACTTTCACTGCTTTACTTGATTAGTCTATTTATCATGCACTTTGTCATTTTATTTACAGCTTTCCCTAAATACTCACATGATTTAGAGACTTTTATAATTTATTACTCAGAAATACTCTTGAATCTCTTCTTGCTTTACTTACTAGAATTGTCTCCGTCACTGGTGACAATTGTAGGTCCCTCTAGTAGCAAGGGTGATGAGCCCAAGATCGGTGACTACCTCTGATTGTTCCTCAGAATCGACTTTTCCTTTGTTACTACCGTAGGTATTTTAATTGTATATATTATATTATACTTGATATTATTATACACATTTTGGTATGGGTTTAGAGAGACGTTTGAGATACATGTATATAATGATTATTTACAATGTCTCATCTGAGATATACATGAGATCTATACTATGCAGGATTTCTAAATCTAGGATTTGTCCCAAACTCGGTTTTTTTTTTTTTTAGTTGCTTTAAATTACTTTCCGCTGTGTAATGAATATTAAGACTTGTTAAATTAATTAGCAAAATTAATAAGTAACCAATGGATGAATATTTAAGATAAGAGGCTGACTAGGCATGCGTTTACTCGATGGGGGTTGACCGAGGGTCTACGTAAGCTTAGGTCGGGCGGGGCCTAATTTTGTAGGGATTGGGGCCGTCACAGTTATGTTTTTTGACTAGTCTAGAGGAGAAGCTTGAAAGATCAAAGCAAGATTGACCGAGCCAACTCTGAAAGAGTTAGACTTTGTTAAGTCCAACCAGATAGAGAGATGTCCATAATAAGAGAATGACGCAAAACCTAACTTCAAGGCAAAAATTTATCGCGGTTAAAAATAAATATTTAGTTATTCCGCTGATAAGTTGAAGAATCGTGGTATACATTAAGGATGGAAAGTAAGGTTTTAACTCAAGAAGTCAGGAGAAGATGCTAAGAGACGAAATTGGAGTTAATATGATGACTTATGCTATAAATATTAGGTCTGATATCTTGATAGAAAATGGAAGAGACGTGTTGTCTATAGATTGAGAATCTACACATGTTCAAATCTTTAGAGAATCAAAGGAAGCAAAGGCTGACTTTATCGTATGAGTAATTATTTTCTTTAAATCTTGGTACACTCGAGGTACGACCCAGTTAGGTATATGTTGTATAGTGGCAGGATGAGACAATATTTGACTTGTACATGAGAGTATGTTACTGATGAAGAACGTAGTCGCAGACTTGTTAAGATATTGTTACTGCTTAGGCGTACGCATGTGCCTAGAGAATAACACAGTTGTGTTTTTATCTGATGCATAAGTCAGAGTCTACAAGGAAATTTGATAGTGGCCTAGTTAGTCAACTAGCAATTAACATTACCAGAGTTTAACTATCCAAATAGGCTTGATTCGTCGTCAATTACTAGTCTCATTCGAAATTATGTATGCGATGAAATAATCTAAGAACAACATGGTCATATTGTGCTACGAACCCATGTAGAAGTTTTGGAAATATGGCTAGGGAAGTTGATGCTAGAGGCAAGGCACGAGGATAAGCGTTTTAAACCATGTTTAAGAATCTAGAACTTACCTTCATATGAGTTAAACATATAGAGTTTTGAGTGTAGTTAGTAGCTAGTCGTGCATGTTTAGCACCGCAGAAGAGTTTTAGATACCTTAAAAGATATAATAAAGCAAAACAACGAAGAAGTGTTTGATAATGTTTTCATTACGATCGAGTAACTTGACAAGTTTTTGGGTAGGACATAATTCGAAATGGTACGTTGTAGGGTTGCCAACATAGATGATAGAATAGCAAAGGTATCTCCACGGAATTTTTATTCCCGTGTCAGTTTGGCAAGCACATTTATCTCAATAAAACACGATTACCTCCATATATTGGATACAATGGTCAGTGTATATGTCAAGGGCACCCAATTGTAGTCAAGTGGCATGTGAAAAGAATACGGTTTGTGTGAACGCTTAAAAATGAGGTTTACCAGTCACTGATTGGTAAAAAAATATTTAAAGGCTTTGTAGTAAAGATCAAATTGAGGTCTCATAAAATATCAGATAATACCGACAAGTTGAGTCGAGATTGTGACTCGAGATGCCAGGGTCACACAGGTAGCATCAGACAAATACGATGACATTCTAAACTATTGAGCAAGCAGAAAAGAAATACGCGAATAAGTACCGCGATGGATTGAGCTATAAGGTAGGCTAGTGGTCTACTTGAAGGTTTCTCTCTTGAAAGGTCATTAGAGATTTGGTATAAAAGAAAACTTACACAGAGATTCATAGGGTCATTTCAGATAGTTTGACAAGTTGGGGATGTCGTTTATCGATTTAGATTGTTGAGCCGCTTTTGTGGGTTCATGACGTTTTCTAAATTTCTATGCTAAGGTTGGCTAGATCAGTACCAAGAACGATGATTTAAATGACTAAGATTGAGGTCATACCAGATGTGATGTACGAGGAGCACCCAATTGAGATAATGGATCACAAGGTACAAACTCTCAGAGAAAGGAAATATTGCCAGTACTCGTTCAGTGGCAGTACCATAAGAACAAAGGTCTCACTTAAGAGAGAGAGAGAGAGAGAGAGAGAGAGAGAGAGAGTCTACCATGCAGGATCGATAACCCTTGTTGTTCTAAGGGAAAGGTTTCACTTAAGTTGTCCCAAAACTCCCTTTAGTTGGAAAGATTGTACTGGCTTGCTTTAATTAATCCCGCTTAATTGGTTAATTACATATTAGGACCCTCCCTAAGCTCAGACCCACGTGGATGCCGCGGGAAAGTCTAAAGCACGCCTAACGAGTTAAACTTTAGTTATTTTTGTGTGGCACATGTTAATTTATTTTATTATTAGTTAATATTCGCGTCACAATAATACTAAGTTTCAATTAGTTGTGTTGTGCGTGAGTTGCGACAAGAGCGTATGACTCTGCAGGGGTTTAGATATCACATCACCCATCACATAACCCTTCACATCACCTATCACATCACCATACCTCACTTTGCTCTCTCTTCTTTTATCTAAATAAAAAGATCTCATTCAGTCCCTACTCCCTAGCCAAACATCTCTTTTTCTCTCTATCATTTTTTCTTATTCTTTTCCAACTCTCCATCACCAAGCTCTCCTCCCATCCTCAACTCGGTCTCTCGCCTCTCTCGCGGTGTTCTCCCCTCTCGGCGACATTCGCCGCAACTTACCTAGACAGATGTAAGTAATGGTGGTTGTGATTGAATTTTTTGAAGTAATTCGAGGCTTTAATGGTATTGTTGTAGTTGTGTTGTTAGTGTTGAAACCGATGTAGTTATTGATTTTGAAGAAGAAAAAAAAAAGAAAAAAAAATGAAGAAGACGTCTCTGAAGAGACGAATTCATTTTCATTTCTCAAGAGACGAAATTTGGGGGATGCGGTGCAGCCCAAGTGGGCGGGCTGCTTGCTCTGCGGGCCCGGGCGGTCGGGCCGAGCCGAGCAAACCTCAGACTAAACAAAGTTGGGCCGTGAAACCGGTTGGGCCGAACCGGACTAATTTCATGCCCTACCCCCCAAAATAATAAATAATTAAAAATTAAATTAAATACAATTTTAAATAAAATAAATTATAGAAAATTAGGAAAAATAGGTAGAAAATTATGAAAAATTTAGAAAAATAAAAAAAAATGAAAAGTTGGAAAAAAGATAGCAAAATAGTTTTCAAGATTTTTTCGGGCGTTTGGCACCTAGGTGTAACTCGAAAAGCGTACACAACTAAAATTTGGAGTATAATTCTAATTTTTGGTATTACATTATAAAATCATTAAATTTGACACTTAAATATTTTAAAATGATAAAATTGGACACCATGGAATTAGGATACTAGTTGAGTGTCGGTTACACAGTTCGATGCCCGAGCGAGTCATTTCAGAGCAAATTTACGAGCGTCAAGGCAAGTAAACCCACGAGAAAATCAGCTTAGAATTTACTTATTTCCCTTGTAATTTGCTTATTTCGCTATTACATTTCGCTAGTTAGGCTTGTATGTTTACTTTATTCCTGCATGTGTTTGCGTATAGTCGAAGAGATGGTATGACCCCTTTCTAGCTCTCTCGAAGATGACGACCCGATTGTTGCTATGATGTTGGTCATACCTTAGACTATGCGTGATATTTCTCTCCGCGAGTCAATGATCTCAAGAGTGGTTTAACGTAAGGCTCACCTCTGTCATAGAGCACCTCTCTTTTGAGACGTTGGGCAGAAGTTTGACCAACAGAGTTCTTTGTTTCGACCGTGAAGAGGAGGCGGGGATTACCTCACCACCAAGGCCTTCTTGGTTTAGTATTTGCATCCCAAGGCTCGATAACTATACACCACATTCTCGTTCCATATTTTTGATCATCTCAGCAACTTATAATCATGTTTTACAGTTCCATTTATTCACTATATTTGCATGAATTGTAGCCACTTTCTTAGATTTCCTGTGAATACTAATTAAATTTCTTTGGTATTTACTCACCTTAAATTTTTTACTGTTCGGTGGAAAATTTCAGATCCTGCGATGAGCCGGAGGAAGGTGGTGCTTGGCGTCTACTTCTAATTTAGTGCAACCCTGCTAGTTTCACTCGTAGGTGTTTGTATTTATAGATAAACTATTTTTGGGATCATTTTGGGATACTTATTACTTGATACATGTATATTGACACTTAATATACCTTTTTACGCTTTTATTGATATACATGATATCTTTTTACCGGTTTCCGTCCCATAGGTTGTTAATCAATGCAAAACTCGTTTACGTTACTTATTTGCATATTGTTAAGACTTCCGCTATTAAAATAACTTAAACGAATCAAAACGACCAAATTAAGTTGAAAAACTTCATAACTTAGTATATTTCAACAAAATAATCTTTTAAACATCGAAATTGACTAAGTCTGATTATTAGATGGTTAGTTCACGAGTCATTATAGACATGTGTGCAAGTGACGTGGCATGACCTGGTGACGTGTTCGGTGACGTAGCGGTGCCCGGTTTGCCTTAGAATTTGGGGTTGTCACAATGTTGGAACTTTTTGGTTGAATTTTTAACTTATCTTCTACCTTTATTTTCTTTTCTTGATTTATTGGCATATTTCACCTAAAATACCCCCAAACTCATTCCAAACCTTATCCTCATGGTTTAAAAATCAAGTCGAGTTTCCAACAAAACAAATATACCATGTGAAGTATAAACGAATTGATATAATCATAAACTGGATAATTAATATATAAAATTAAACTTAATATATAAATTTCATCAAACAGAGTGCATAAAAATATATGAATAAACATCACCAACGTAACAAATGTAGCAACAAATATATCACCAAAGTGCCATATCAAATGTATCACATCACCAAGCACGGGTAATATATAGTATATCACTATCATAGATCACAAAGTATACCACCAGAGTTACAAGTAAGACCTCACACAATATCACTCAGAGACAAAGAAGATAAAAGGAAGTAAAGAAATTAATATCAACGCCCAGAAGTCGCATCATCATCATCGTCCTCCACTGGATCAATCCTTTGGGACTGGTAACTTGCAACGGGGTCATAGAGTTGGTAGTCCTGACCTTGCAATATTGAAACATTAAGACTACTACTGACTGGTTGCCTCATCTGTGTAGATGGTACATAAACCTCGGCGCCTCATTGTATTCTATGTCTTCTAGACATTGTACTCTCCATTCTGTGAATGTTCCTCGCTAAGGCCATCTGGTTCTCAAACACCAGTTCTTGATTCCTCATATTTGTCATTTGATTGTGTAGGATTGTACCCATAAAGGCCAACTCCGACTCTTCCATGCATAGTCCATCATAGTCCATAGCAGGTTGCTCCACATTTGGATTATTTTTGGCTCTCGACATTTCTTCCAAAACTCTCATCGTATCATCCCTAATCTTTCTTATTTGCTCTGTCTTTCTTTTAGCTATCTCAGCCTTTTCTCTTTCATCTTCGGAGTCTTCATAATCATCAATTTTACTACATCTCTCTATTACTTCATCCGTGATGGTATTCTCTGGTAAAACATCCATTTCAAGCCTTGTCATGTTTACTTGATTTGCACTACAAAAAGTCGTGATCATCAAAGGAAAAGGTAGTCCGTCATTCTTCTTTATCGTAATGACACTCCTTATCGACTCATAAATAATCTTGCCAACGTATAGATATCCAAATCCCATGATAATGTGGTAAAGTAAGGCGACTTTATAGTTCATGATCTCATAATATTGCAGACTAGGTTGTAAGCTGACGTTGATGAAATAACACCATGCTTTAGTGATCTTCCTAAAAAGTTTAGTAGTTATGTGCTTCAGGTACCCCTCCATATCAAAAATGAATCCATTCTATAAATTGCCTCTAAACTTCCCCTAATTGTCTAGGTGGGGTAGTGGTACTTTATTGCGTATTCTGGTTTTGGGTACTCATTGTTTCCTCTTTTGTGAAATTTTGATAAACTAAAATACCAGTTTATTCTTACAGCGGAATAATCCGCTATTCTTCTTCGAACTCGTGACTCGATTTTATTTCACTTCTATATGCATTCGCGTAAGACTCTCGCTCCAAAATATCACATCCTTTCTCACTATGAACATCTTATAGGTCTAAATGGTTATATTCCCTAGTCAATTATCCATGTTTCTCACCTTAATTATATGTAGGATCATATGTCTATATTTAAAATCATTCTTCACATTGAATCCCCTATCCTTTTTCAACTTTCGTTCTTTCATTAAATCATTCTTAAATTTGGTAAAGGCCTTCTCATTGATGAAGTTTTCCTTCCTAAGAAGATAATTTTTTGCCCTCGTCAGTATCTCTTATTCTATTTCCTCCTCCTCCTCCTCCTCATATTCTTTTTTAAAATTATAGCTAAATGAAAAAAGTGGAGTAGGATCTCTTTGTGGTCTAATCCTCGGAGTGTTGAAAGAAATTGATGTGGGTCTAATTGGGGTAATTTTGGATTTATCTTTAGGTTTCTTTACTATTTTCCCCTTTCCTTTCTCATCCCTCGAGTTTCTATGCTTTCTAATTCCAGTCATTTGGATAAGTACAAGTAAAAGAGAGAACCCAGTAAAACCATTTAAAACAAAATGTCGAAAACAGTGTTCGGTAAAATTCAACTTATTTATCTAGTAAGGGGAAACTCATTGGATAAGTCATTTATAAAACAAGAGTTTGAGATTTATCGATAAAACATCATTGATAAAAATAATCGTTCATAAGTAATTCAAGTCATGCAAAATACAAACACAAAAACCTTCAAACTCATTTGAAACTTAGTCTCAAATTAGTTTGCGTAGAAAATTCAATTCATTTGCCATATGTTAAAAATAGTTCAAAAACTTGATAGCAATAAATAAGTTATCACACCACTCCCATACTAATAGTATAATTGAAAACATTCGAAATTAAAACCAATTTAGAGGAAAATTTTGAAATTTAGCTTCTAACCTAATAAAATCCAAAGATCGATGAAAAATCGAAAATATATTCGATAAAAGGTTATGGTGTTCATTGATTACCTATTTGAAAGTGAATCTTTCAAGATTGGAAATCTAAGACTCCTTTGGAACACTTCTCCAAGCTCCAACTTCGAATTCCTCTTGCTCAAGTCCTAGTTGGCTCTACACTTTCAGAACTCACCAAATTCTTAGATTGAATGTGTGAAGATTGAGGTGGAAATCACTTAAATACACTAAAATCTAGCTTTCAAAAGTTGAATCTAGTCGAAAATTGGTCTCTTAATCAAAAAAGTTGTAGTGGTTTGTGAGTGTGAAATGGATAAATTTGGTGATTTTAGGTTTCTATTTTTAAAAACTCGTATTTATTCTCAGCGAATCAAGGTTTAAGTGGATTCACTGGGAAATCGCTGATTAAATTGCCGAAAAATGAGCATCGGTGGCTCAGCGATTAGTTCAACGAATCCTAGTTATAAGTTCAAATCAGTGACAACTGTTGACCTCAAATTACACTGAAACTTCTGCATATTGCTGCCGATTTTCTCAGCAAATTCTAGTACAAACTAGAATCGGTGGGAAATCGCCAGCCTAATTTAACTATTTTTTCAATTTAGTTGATTCCCTCATATATTTAACATATATATCAAATAAAAAGGTAAAATTATTTAAATTTATAAGAATTTGACTTTGATTTGTACTAAATAATAATTTCATTAATATAAATAATTGACTAACATAAAACTAGTGCATAAAGACAATAAAATATGGAAAAAAATTGGCCAGATTTACCCCCGCCCCCTCCCTACATGAAATTATTCAGAAATTGGATTTCTAAAATATCCTCATTATAAAAGCCAAAAGTTGTAAGAATATAAAAACAACTAGCTAATTTAATACTAAAACCGAAAGTAAAAATAAAGTATGGGTTGCCTTTCATAAAGCGCTTTTGTTTATTGTCGTTGGCTCGACTGAACCACGCAGTTCTAAACTGGTTCTTTAAACTTAAGTGTAGCATTTTCCACTCTAGTGTCATTCTAAAAAGTGATTGTTCGGTAATGCACCCCAAAAGTGATTGTCTTATTCATATTATCCATGACAGCTTGCGAAGAGGCTAAGAAAAGTCGTCCTAAGATTAATGGAGGATGTTCATTAATGAAGATCCTCCATTAATGAAGTGTGGCATAACCAAAAAGTCTGTGGGGATAATATACTTGTCAATTTGAATTGATACATTAGTAACCACTCTTATTGGTTTTACTAAATAACCATTTAGTAAAATAATTTCAGAAGCAAGTACATCCAACTTCAGTTGAGTGTGAAGAAAAAAGTGAATTGGCATGTAGTTTGCTCTAGAATCTGTATCACAAATACCTTTAAAATACCAATCCCATTTGACTTTTAGTTTGTGTATATATCTCCTAGATCATAGAGCTTGACAATTGCTAGATTCTTCTTTTTCTTATTCTTCGTAGCTTTAAATTCCTCCATTTTAAGATCATTCTCAACATCGTTCGGTTGCTTAACCCTCTATTCTTAAGTTATTTGTCTTTTCATTTGAAGTATCTTCAACTCGATTATTCTTCATCATAACATTTTCGTCTTCCATTATTACTGAATTAATAACATATACTTCAGTTTTTAAATTGTGATGATTCAATTCAAAAGATTCATTCATTGGTTTGTTCATTATTAGGTTCATCATAATTATCATAGACATCTTCATCATTAAAATGAAAAGTAACAATTTTGTTTTCAAATTCTATACACATTGTTCATTCAAAGATATCTAACTTTGTTTTAGCTATTTTAAGAAATGGTCTTCCTAAAAGTATAAGCGGAGATTTAGATAATACTAAGTCTCTCATTTCTATGACATAGAATTCAGCTGGAAATGCTAAGTCATTTACTTTTACTAAGACATATTCTAGTAAACCATGAGGTTTAATAATTGTATTGTCAACTAAGGTAAGATTAATAGGTGTATTAGTCAATGAATCCATTTTTAATTACTCATATAGTTTAAGTAACATAACGTTAATTGATGCTCCAAGATCACACATAACAAAATCTATAAAGGAAGTTCCTAATATAATAGGTATTCCATACATTCCTTTTTCGAAACATTTCTCATGTATTTTTTAATTAAAACACACATTTTTTGTCCTAAGTTTTCTTTAGAATCTTCTAAAAATTTATCCTTTGATTCAGAGAATTCTTTCAAAACTTCATCATAATTAAAAAATTGCATAATTGATTCCATCAATGGTTTATTGATTTCTATTTTCCTAAATGCTTCAAGACTGTTGATAAGTCGGTAATAATAATATATTTAGGCGTATATTTTATGTATTTTTAAATCTCAATGTTTATTATTATTAACTAATTCTCTTTTGTTTATATTTTCAATGGTGTAGAGACAATATGATGAAAATTATATAAATCGGGATCTTTTGAAGTGTTCTTGGTGTTTGACATTGAAAAGTGAGCTTGCACGTGCTTTAAGATAGCTTGGTGGGACCCACATTGATCCTTGTTGATGCTATGGTGGTTTAGAAGAAGTTTGGTGGTGCATTACTTGAGGAAAGCTTCAAAAATGACCAAGTATAAAGTTATTCGTGCAGTGTGATTCAGTAACCATAGGATCTGCCTCGAGACACATCTGTGAAATGGATGAAGAAAGGAGCAACACCGAGCGACGCAAAATAGGGACACACTTGAGCCACAGTGTGTCAGCAGCATTCGATCGAGCCTCGAGATTCACACGCCAGATCAGAAGAGATGAGCAAATAAAACTCTCCATCTGCCTCGGGATGCATGCCAAATTTCCATATTTTTGTTGTCTCTCATTTATTTTCTCCTCGACATAGCAGCCGTTGATCTTACATCGAGATGCCTTCCTCGCTTTCTCCCTTATCTTTGCATGATTTATTGAGCGCGTTTTCCCTACTAGCAAGCTGCCACATGTCGAGCTCTCGCTTGTTCACCACATCTCCAAAAGAAATCGTTCTACCAATCACATGACGCCACGTCAGCAAAGTGGCAACGAACAACCAATCACTTTCTACCACGTGTCCTGGACCCCAAAACAAAGCTCACAACAACTATCAGATTGTCCTTAGTGCACGAGACACTCTCCAACCCACGAATTGACTTTCTCTCTTCTAAAGACCAAATTGAAAGGTTTTATTTATATAAACTTTAGGGTTTTTTCTTGTCTCTTCTCTTCTCTCGACAAATCAATTTCTCTTTTATTTTATTTATTTAATGATGTTCGTCAATACGATGTCCGAGTAAGCACTCTTATCCTTGGTTGGAAGTGAAGCAAGTCCAAATTCTTGGTTTATAGCATGTCATGTAAGGTCTATTATTTATAATTTAATTTATTTTAACTTTTTCTTTTTTATTTGTCGGTGTTTTCATGATTATGGTGCAAACTTATGGTATGTATTATACATTGCATGCTTTTAGGTGGAAGACCTATAGTTAATTTGGACAATTTTCGTAATTGTACGATTAGAATGATATAAGTGACAATCACTCACCCATTTTTCGTCAAACCCCTTTTGGTTCTTGTGTCTGTGACAGATAAATCTTGGTTGAATTGGAAGCAAATACGATCTGGTTATTTAGGATCCACATAACTTTATGTGATTGATGCATTAAACCTTTTGGGCGAATGTCTAAGGTTATGTGTCGATTAGGGAAGTAGTTAGTGGCGGACGTCTTATCTATCAAAACTAGGGGAATTAGGGATTTCATATGGCTAATTTAGGAGGAATTAAATTAATAATCTTTTAGAAAGATTGAAGACCATGACATGTTATTACATTTTGATTTGGATTTGCGGGACCGAGACCTAGTTATTTTCTTGTATCGAATTCATTCTTGCAAGTTTTAATTTCTAAGTAGTTTTAATTAGTTAATTAATTATTCTTTTAAAATCTTTAAAACCCCCCTAATTTCCCTTTTTAGTTAACTCAGAGTAAAACCTAAGTTCTGTGGATTCGAACCCGTATTTACCACTATTATACCCCTGTGGGATTGGTAACTCAAGTACGCATTACATTTAGCACAAGCGACACGTGAACGAATTTTGGCACTGTTGTAGGGGACTTAGTCCTTTATTCTGAGTTTAGTTTCTTTCTTTTTCTTTTTCTTAGTTTTATTTATTTATCTATCTAGTTCCTTGTCTCTAGCATATGTTTACAGGTAACTCCTCAGTGGCCTCCTACTCATACAATTTGGTCAATTTGAAAACTCATACTATCATAATATGAATGAGGTAGGTATGTCAAGTTATGGACATAAGTTTTTCTAATTGGTCTTCTAATTTGCAATAGTAACTCGTCGAAGCTTGTGATCTTTTTAGGGGTTTTTATCATTTTTCTAATGTATTTCCTTTTGGCTACTGGAGTCATTCATCACTATGGCCTGAAATATATAGTCCTAGGCGGAATTGATCTTCAAGGGATATAATAAGGTTTTTTTAGAGAATGAGCAAGACATGTACCTCACCGAGCAAGAAATAGACCAATTGATTGCACAAAAGGATCAAGAGGCTGAAGAAGAAATAAAGTCAGTTCTTTAGAAGATATCAGTAGGGACCGTGAGTGCAATTTCATTAAAGAGTGTTGAGGTGAATGAGGTTACACCGGTTGAGGACTATTGGAGTGAAACAGCGGAAGAACTTAATGCCTCTCCAACTAAGGCTGGCATTATCATTGCACAAAATGAAGAGGAGAAAGCATACATGGAAGTTGAAATTAGTTCAGAAAGGTCAAAGGAACCACAAAAAGATATCAAGGAAGACCAACCTCTGGTGTTGGTGAAACCACCCACCCTCCCATATATACTTGTTGAGTTTAAAATGGGGTGGAAGTAAAGGAGCGTTCGCGTATTTTCTACACTGGCAACACCTTTGTGTTGGGTGATCATGATGTGACATAAGCATTTGTTCTAAAGGTCCCGAATGAGCCCCTAACTCTGAAGGAGAACATGCCTATTTCGTTCCTAAGGCTACATTGATTCCATTTGTTCGTGACTATTCCAAATTAGTGAATGTTATGTGATCTTTCAGGCCAAGCCTAGCGAAAGACTTTAAATAAAGGTGCTTGTTGGGAGGCAACCCAACCTTATTTTAATTTATTTTTTTCATACATTTATTTCCACTTTAGTCTAGTTTAGTTCAATTTAGTAAAATCTAGTTTAGTTTACTTTATTTCAGCTACTCTACCATTTTAGCTAAACCCTAAACTCCATTTATTAATTTTTACAGGTTACATAAAGTCTTGAGATTAAGTGTACCATATGTTGGAGTTAGGTTTGATTTTCGATTAAATTTTAATTAACATGATTACAGTTATTATTTTTTAAGAAAATTAATTTCTTGCTAAGATTTATGTGCTTTAAGGCTTGGTTGGAAATAATAATAAAAAAAAACTAACTTAAGTCGTTGCATTAGTGGCAAGTCTTTAAGTAAAACCTGAAACATTAAATTTTATTTTAACTACTTTGTTGATTTTACCCTTAGTTGAAAACCTTCGGGCTTGTAAAATTTGGTTGAAATTCTATAAGTCAATTCTTTGATTCATCAGTTTTTATTCTAATCACTATATACGAACTTGTCTTTATACTTTGTTTCTTTGTTTTAATATTCTTGTTACTATGCATGAGTTCTTATCATTTCCTTATTTCTGTATCGATCATGTTCTTTCGCCCTCTTGTTTGTTTATATGTTCACCTCTTGACTTGTTTTGAACCTTGGAGACAAGGTTTAAAATAAGTTTGGGGGTATTTTAAGGATTGTGAATTATGTTGGATGGATCTTTTTGCTAAAGACCGTAGGTATGATCGTTAGGTTTTTTCAATTATGCGATTGAAGGATGGTAACGACGGTGTTATTTCTCTCATTTTCTTGTCTTTTCATTTCTCTTTCCTTTCCATTCATACTTCTATCTTCCATTTCACTAGGATATGATACATTCATTCTCATGCATGTATTTAGTATAGTTATTATTATTGTTGTTGTTTAAAGTCACCCGAAACATTGTTTCGTGTTTTGTTGTGGATGAGTAAATTATGGTTGCCTTTTTTACTTGAAACTTATAAAAAATTAGGAGAAACACTCACTCTGGCCTGTAGCTTGGCATTGTTATGATTTCATATTAGGGACGTAGTATGAGGTTAAGCATTGTGCTAGATACTAAAGGGGGCCGAAGATCAGAATTGTGCACAAAGGAAAAAGTCAAATCTTTATGTAGAATCCCCTAACCCGATTAGGGCGATACTCAACCTAAAACCCTAATTAAGCTCTTGTAACTCAGCCAAACTTAACTAGACCTAGCAGCCTCTCCTTCTATCTCCTGATAAACACAATTGTATATCGAATATCGACGTAAACCAAATATCAAACGCAGAGGAAATTAAAACTTTTCTCGATATTAAATACGATATACAAAACCAAGTCCAACCAGAATAAATCTCGGTTATACAAACCTCTCATCTCTTGTGATATTGCAAAACTGTGATTCAATACAAATATATAAGACAAGGGGAAATTCATTACATCAAATAGAAGATCAAGACTCTTAAATCTTCTCTATCCCATAGTCGCAGTGCTCGTCGGTATTCCTGAAATATTATATGGGGGAGCACTCCAACTTGCTCAGTAAGTAAGGATTCACAAAGTCATCAACATTCCATATAATAATCAATAACATTATGCAATAACAATATGCACCATAGATAGCTAACAGAATTATGAACAATATATAATCCAATAAGTAACCGATGCAAGTCCGACTGTCCATAACTGTTACACTGTGATTCCCATTTTGTTTATAAAACTATGGTCGATTATCCATTGACACCATTAATGCTATTGCTAGACCAACACATTGGCTGATGTGCTGTCTAGTCAATCCATTAATGTCCAATGGTTTTATCTGAAACCCTCTAGCGAGTATGCAATCCACGCAACCTATCTAACTGAGTAGGAATTACATATAGGCTGGGAAGGTAACTCATTTCCTATATAACATATTCTCAGTTTCAGGAGTTACTCTCGTGAATCACATTAAACACCATTTTTCGTTTATTAAAAACATCACAATGTACATAGTCACCTCATTTAGTTTATAAACTACATGAACTATATATACTAAGATAGCTAAGCAATATTAATAAATAAGCAAATCCATACTTACCTCGGTTTAGGTTTCTGTTTTCGTTTCCAAACTTCCTAAGTTTCTGGGTCACTTACGCTTTACATGTGTTCCAATACCTGTCATAAACCATTTGTGATCAATATAGGTCTAGTACCCTATGTTTAGAACCCCTAATTCAGTCCCTAAGACCTCAAGAAATTCTAACCAACTTACAGCAAAGTTGTTGTTTTCCGTGGTGGGAGCACGTTCCCTCAATTGGTGGGGCATGCTCCACCAACAGGGTTCGTCTCTTCTACTAGATGGAACGCACTCCACCCTACACTGTCTCGACAGTGAGCAAGGCAACAACCACTATTCCATTAACAAATCATCATAACAACCTCAAACATTTTCCCAAAACATTAGGGAGGACCTCTAGTGAGGTATAAACTCATTTAGAATCATCAACAATAACAATTCATAGAGAAATCATCACTAACTATTAAACTCAACTCAAAACTCAAAACTCAACTTACCAAGGTGGATGATCTCTTATCTAAGAGTTGTTTGATCTCCTTGAATCAACTCAATTCCCTCCTGGATCAATCCTTACAAGATCAAACCCTCAGCTGCTTGGTTCCTCTCACTTTTTCGATGAATTGATGCAACAATGAGGATACACTTGAGATTTTTTATTTAAATATATTGATTTCCTCGAGATACGCATTGGCTATCTCTAGGTTGATCGAGTAATTTATGTGTTAAAATGACACTTCTTAAAATGACATGCATTTTAACACTTTCAACACCCACGCTCATCTCGAGGCGATCCAACGATCCACATAATTCAAACCAAACTTATAGTTTTAATATATATATATATATATATATATATATATATATATATTCATATATCGAATATATATATCGAGTATTTTTTTCACCAATAAATTCACCGGACATGCCTATGAGTGTTCTCGGGTGTGCACATTCATTTTACCTCATCGTCGCACTTGGTGTTCTGACAATTTATTGTTTAATTACTTATTTTATGATTATAGGCTTGTATATAAATTCTGTTTTATACTACAAACTACAAATTCACCAAACATTCCAAACAAACATAAATTATTAAACAAACCCACGCACACACTGATCGAGGTACGCTGAACTTAACCACGAGCCTAACTCAGGTTAATTATGATTTAGATTAACACCAATCACTAGCTTAAGGTAACGAGTCGTTACATCTAGGGTGCTAGAATGAGGGTGTAACCTACTTGAGGCTGAATGATTATGACTAAACTACTTTTTGGGAAATGATTTAGGACATTTTTAAATAAAAACCCTTAGCCTCAAGCCTACCTAAAGCATTTCCCTAGTTAACATATTTTAAGCCAACCTAACTTTTAATTATTTCTTACCTAATGTATAATCCTTTACCTAGTTGGAAGCTAGTCTTAGACTTGAAATCTTTAAAAAGAGACATGAAAAGAAGAAGAAAAGATTAGAGAGAAAAAAATTGTTTATACCCGAAATAAGGGGAAATTAATTATGATGAAAAAAAACCAAGTCATGATTAGAGAGTCCCACCTAAAACGGTATTTGCAGGAATTGGAGCAGGGAGCCGGGTGGTTTGAAAAAGGTAAGGACTGCACATATTAAAAGAAAAATGAAGTTAAGTGTAGTATAAGCCACTTTCATGTTCTCTGAAAATATTTTGACAGTTCAAGTTTAGTTTTCCCATGCTTCTCATTATTTTTATATCATTTCCTTGGTACCCTACCCTAGCCACATTACAACCCCTTCAAATCATGTTAATCCTCATTGGTGCTATGTCTACAATAATGGAGAGTGTGGTTGTATTTCTCGCCTATAGTACCTTATAAGTGTTGATGCGCTATTTTTACGGAGATTGTAAACTTGTGTGCTTGAGTATATAGACCAAGAAAACTCGTGAGTACTTAATAGCCTTTGTTTTGACCGAGTTTATGTCTTTAAATTGTGATCTTAATTGTGTTTGGATTGCGATTCTAGACATATCATAACTCTTACATTTCTTGAGTAGATTCTTGACTTGGCAACTATGTAAACCAAATGAACTCTATGAACTTGGAATCAGGTATAGGATTAGTTTAGTTAGGTTCACAACTATATTAAAAGTCTAGTTTACTTTTGTTTTTTTCATTTACACCCTTGCTCGGGATGTGCAAGTCCTAAGTTTAGGGGTATTTGATAAGTCGGTAATAATAATAATATATTTAGGTGTTTATTTTATTTGTTTTTAGATCTCAATGTTTATTATTATTAACTAACTCTCTTTTGTTTATATTTTTAGTGGTTTAAAGAAAATTTGATGTCTTTTGAGGTGTTATTGGTGTTTGACATTGAAAAGTGAGCTTGCATGCATTTCGAGACAACTTGGCGGGGCCCGCGTTGGTTCGTGTTGATGCTATGGTGGTTTAGAAGAAGTTTGGTGGCGCATTAATTGAGGAAAGCTTCAAAAATAAAGTCATTCCTGTAGTGTGATTTAGCAACCATAGGATATGCCTCGAGACACGTATTGTGAAACGGATGAAGATATGAGCAACACCGATTGACGTAGCATAGGAGCACACTTGAGCTACAGCGTGTCATCGACCTTCGATCGAGCCTCGAGATTTGCACCCCAGATCAAAGGATGAGCAAATAAAACTTTTCATCTACCTCGGGATGCGTGCCACACAAACTCTCATATTTTCACTATCTCTCATTCATTTTCTCCTCAACATAGCAGCCTTTGATCTTACCTCGAGATGCATTCCTCACTTTCTCCCACATCTTCGTACGATTCATTAAGCGCCTCTTCCCTACTAGCAAGTTGCCATGTGTCAAGCTCATGTTTGTTCAGCCATGTCTCTAGCAGTCGTTCCACCAATCACACAACACCACATTAGCAAAGCAGCAACAAACAACCAATTTCCTTCTGTCACATGTCCTGGACCCAAAAACAAAGCTCACAACAACCCTTAGATTGTTCTCGGCACACGAGACGTACTCCGACCCACGAAATTGACTTTCTCTCTCTTTTAGAGACCAAATTAAAAGGTTATATTTATATAGACTTTAAGGTTTTGTTTAGTCTCTTCTCTCAACCAATAAATTTATCTTTTCTTTTATTTATTTAATGGATTTTGTTAAGATGATGTCGATCTAAGCACTCTTTTCCTAGGTCGAAGGCAAAGCAAGTCCAGATTCTTGGTTTATAGCGTGTCATGTGAGATCTATTATTTATAATTTAATTTATTTTAAATCCTTCTATTTTATTTGTCATTTTCATGATTATGGTGCAAAATCAGGGTATGTATTATGGTCATTGCATGCTTTTGGGTAGAAGACCTATAGTTAATCAGAACAATTGTAGTCGTAATTGTACGATTAAACTGATATAAGTGACAATCACTCACCTGTTTGCCGTCAAAACCTTCTGGTTCTTAAGTGCGCGACAAATAAATCTAAGTTAAATCAGAATCGGACACGATCCGGTTATTTAGGATTAGTGTTCCCACAGAACTTTATGCAGTTGATGCATTAAACCTTATTGGCGGATTTTTAAGGTTACGTGTTGATTAGGGAAGTAGTTAGTGGCAGACTTCCTATCAATTGAGACTAGGGGAATTGGGGATTTCTGACATATGTTGATTTCCTATAGCTAATCTAGGAGGAATTGAATTAATAATGTTTTAGAAAGATTGAAAACCATAACATGTTATTATATTTTGATTTGGAACCGTAGACCTAGTTATTTTCTTGTTTTGAATTCATTCTTGCAAGCTTTAATTTCTAAATAATTTTAATTGGTTAATTTATTGTTCTTTAAAAATCTATGAAACCCATCGAATTCTCTTTTTAGTTAACTCAGAGTAAAACTTAAGTCATGTGCATTCGACCATGTATTTACCACCACTACACCACTGTGAGATTGATAACTCGAGTACGGGTTATAATTGGCACGAACGACATGTGAACAAATGTCTTCATTATTTTCTTCCTTCCTAGCATCATCTAATCGTTGTGGAACAGTAGAATATGAATACATGTCTTCATTCAAATTATTAGAAATCTTATCATTTTCATCCTTATCAATTATTTCAGACTTTTGTAAAGATTTTTCATATGCTTCAACTCTGGCTAAATACCATGGGTATAGCCTTTTAGGATAATGTGTATATTTCAATTGTTCAACCATACATTCTCTAGTAGGAATGACATTAGCCATCATTTCTTCTTCTTCTTCAATGGTTTTATGTGTTTTCTTTTTATTACCTTATTTATATATCTTTCCAGCTATAAGTGTGTCTTTTTCATCACTGAATAAACCATTAACTTGCACTTGATTAGTAGGAGCAACAATAGCTTGAGTAGGTGCTTTAACTTGATTACTCTATTGAGCATTTAACCTATTTATTTGTAAATTCATTTGACTTAACTAATTTTTCAATTCATTAATAGTAGTATCAGTCTTAACCTGATTTTGAAAAAAATTTGTACAGTTTTAATGACTATGGTTCATAAAATTATGCAAGATTTGCTCTAAATTTGGGTTCATAGATTGAGCATTATGTTGAGGTTGCTGATTAGGTGCATATTGCATCTTAGCTTTTGGTCTATAAGTATTATATTTTGATTTTGAGGACTATAACTAAGATTCATGTATGTTCTTTCAAGATAATAAGTATTATTATTATATTGATTTCTTGGGGGACCAGAAGATTAGTTCATCATTACATTAACCTCTTCAGTATTCTCTTCATGTAGAGTATGAGATGCATATGTAGGATGAACTTCATTACAGAATCCATAAGCTTTAACTTGATTAGATCTATCACTAATTAACAGCTTAACCATATTATCTAATTCATCAATTTTATCATCAGACGTATTATTTCTTCTAATATCAACTTCATAAAGTTTGTTTCTTGAGGATTTAATCTTTTCACCAAATTGCTTAGATTGTTTAGCCATTTTATTAATTGCTTCGTTTGCTAAAGTAGGTGTTGTTTCAAATAAAAATCCATTACAAATTGTGTCTAATAACCTTTGTTCAAAGTGATTAAGTCATTTATAAAATATTCTAATAAAGATCTTTGAGTGTATCCATGTTGTAGACAAGAAGAAATTAATCTTTGAAATCTATCCTAGAATTCATTAAAATTTTCATCATCTTTCATCTTTGCAACTGTGATTTGCTTTCTATAGGAACTAGTTTTTCTAGCAGGCATACATTCATGTAGGAAAGCTTCTAACATTTAAGTCCATATAGTTATTGAATCTAGGAGGAGATAAAGCTACTAATCTTGTTCTTGTTCTTTCAATGCAAAAAGAAAAGCTTTAAGTTTGACTTATTATAAGGTACATTCTTTCGGTTTCATCTCATTAACTTTATGTCGATACTCTTTTATGAATTTCTATAGGTCTTCATTGTCTTTACCATAGAAATCAGGTAAGACACTAATAAATCCATATCTAAGTTCAAATTCAGGAAATCCATTGAGGTATGTTATGCACATAGGCTCATATGCAGTAACATTTTGATTTACTTGTCTAAAAGTGAGTTCTCTATTATTGTTGTTATTATTATTAATGACATTGTCGTTATTATTATTGTTATTATCCTCCATCCTATTTACTAAATTATCCTTAAGTTGTTGTTATCTTAAACTTCGATTAAAAGTTCTATTTATCTTAAGATCAAACGGATGTAAAGATCATGTAGAATTAACACGACGAAGTGTGCAAACCATACAACATCTAAAATCTTAAGACATTATTTAAAAATCTTCAAGAACGACGCCAAGAATTGACACGTGTCGAGCGTGCACAATAGTTTCCTGTATTTTTCTATTATTTGTAATAGTGGTAAATGGGATATCGTCTCCACAGGGGTTTTACAAACTTCTAAGGAAATTATTTTTTCTTGTTTTTCTTAATTTAGTTAATCTAATTAAATGGGAATTAAAATACCAAACAACTAAAAACTATAACTACTAACTTAATTAACCAAACTAACTAAACTTATTCAAACATTCAATGCAAAATTAATTAAACAAAATTCAAATTCAATATAATATATATATATATATATATCTAAACAAACCCCCACTAAACAATGTAATATATTTGGATTGCATTCAAACACTAGAACATAACATCACTTCATAACTTAGTCATAATCATATCACATGGAATCTTGGAATCATTAAATCATAATTCATAATAGGTTGATAGCCTTTAGCAAACCATCGATTTTTTATATGCAATGGAAAATAATCCATATCCTTATCATTGTAAATTTACCTATTAGATAAAACACAATAAAATAGAAATTACGATAGCATTAACACTCAATGAAAATCTTGTCTAATATAAATCAAATATTAATCAGAATATGCTAATTAATAAATAACTTAGAACACAATCACCTAGAACATCTACTTGGGTAATATGACCCTATAGATTAATCATACTTACTACTTCCATAATTGTTGTCAATAATCATAGACATAGAATCATAATCACAAATACCACAATACATATTTTCAACTATGCATGCAATATCAATCTCCATTAGTTCTAATACACAAAAAACAACTTATTAAAAGCGTGATTGTTGTGTATGATTAGATTCAAAGCATTAAGTTCATGATTCTTTAATTATAACTATATAGCAATCCAAAGTATATACATGCCTAGGGTTTGTTTAGATTAATAAACTACTCACTCATGCCTGGAAATAAACAATACAATAATATAATTGAAAAACATAATTAAATAAATACATCTTAATGAAATAAATCAAAGCTCCAATGTAGCTTCAAACATAAACTAACTTAATATTAATAAAAGACTAAAAGAAATTGTTGAAAAGTAGTATAGAGCTTGATTTTGAAGCCCTAAAGTCCCATTTATAGTTTCCTAAGTTATACATATCATTGATAAACTCAAATCCTTCATAGTCATGTAAAAAACGCATAACCGACCTCTGCGATTTGTCAGCGATTCCATTATGTTCACAAATTTTTGAGTTAATAACTGTGATTTATTCTTTGTGCTTCAATGATTCAGTTGGCAATTCCTGGTATATTTCCCTATTCGCTGGCTCTTCGCTGATGCCGATTTAGATGGTGATTCCTAGTGTATTCTTGTATGGCTGGCTAATCGCTGGCACAAATATTCAGTTGATTGTTTTACTCTTCTTCATTTTTTCTTCCATTTCTTCATTTTCCTAATTAAATTCTGAAATCACAAAAGCAAGAGAATACCTAGTGTAATATCATCATTTATATCTAAAATTAACCTAAATTACACTATAAAACATGTTTAATTATTGACTTGTCACTTAACATATTATTTCTAAGAGTCCATATGGATAGAGTGTTGGGTTTTTGGGGTTCATACACAGCGAAAAATTCAAAATAATTTTGAAAAACCCCAACAGGATCGAAAATATGTTCCATTAAACTAGATCTAAAAACTAACCATAACTTAATCCGTGATTTTCTTCTGTGATTGTTCAATCTCCAAGACGTTCAAGCGCGCGTCCTCTATCGAAAATCCACACATCAATGATGACCACAATTTTGAGTGCTAGTCCAAGAGAGATTGAAAACATTTTTTCCCCTAAAATCCAAAGAACTCAAAATTTGCAAAAACAAAAATCTTATTTCATTTTTAGGGTTTCACCCTTTATTTATATGTGTAGATAAGCCCTCATTTAAAATCCTATTCGTAATACAACTATTGTATTTAGGCAGTTTAAGCAAATTACACATATGCCCATATTAATAAGTTATCATATAACAAATCTTAATGACATTTATGTCATGAATTTTATCATATAAAATTCATTACTCCGGACCAATTGAAATTGTGCAAAGTTATTCTTTGTGTGCGACCCAATAGGTTCATGCGACGTTGGCAGTGAACCAAAAACCATTTTAGTACACAAGTCATAAACAGTCTCTAGCAAGGCATTATGATTACCCAAGTAGCATGAATATCAACATCGATACAACCTAATTAATAACATATATCATATCATTTTGTCGTGCGATATCCTTTGATTAAACATAAAGCATGGAAAGTCACCCTTAATGTTTAATCGTACTAGTCTCGATCTTTAGGTAAACTGAAAAACATCCAAGTGACATTGATCATATCAATTCGCATGGACTTGGCCATTATCAGTCTATCTTATCGAGGGATCCACTGATATCTCTCTTCATAAGAGAGTGACAAATTCTATCTTGATTACACACCTTCACATATTATTCATACGGTAACCAATCACAATCTTTATAATTGTTCGGTTAAAGACAACATTTGATTGTGTCAAATTATCATGCTCCTAATATTGAAGTCTATGGTAATCTCAAGTCGAATGACTAAATGATATAGCTATCATGAGTAACACCTGTGACTTAATCCATGTGGTGTTCTCATAGTGGGTCGGTCTAATACCTTATTCTCTAACAAGTACTTATGATCTTGATTCGTATCCCTATATACATGATCATCGCATGACCATCAATCAAGATTCACACTAGTCTTAATTCATTATAGTTCCCAGTATAATGACCGACTAGGGACATTTAAGATATTTTAACAAATACCCATGGATCTTACTATAATGTAAACATGCAATCACTTATAATAAAACAACAAATAAAACATCTATTTTATTAACTAAAATTATAAGATAAACAATGTTTGTAGATTGACCTAGGGCACATGCCTAACACAATATAAAAAAAATCCTAGATTTCTCAAATCAAACCAATTCACCTTAACCCAATTTACATTACCCCTGATGAAAGCACAAAAGAAGTAGACACTGAGATGATCATTCCACCATTAACTGATGATGATTACTATGCCGACATCATAGCCTTGCAGAACATCTATTTAACTTAAACAGAGAAACATCGGTGTTTATGCGGACCCTATGGATGTCGAAGATACGACTTCCATGCCGTAAGTCGATCTCAACTTTCATCATAAAACTATGGAGGAGAAAATCTCACCATTGATGATTTACCCCCTGTTTAATGGAGAACCCGAGTCGATGAATCTCTTTCATGGCTAAACACACAACAACAAACCACAAGAAAGTCATTGGAAGAAATTTATTCATAATTTATTTGTCGACTATCGGCCAACTCGTAGATTATTTTATGGAGCTTCAAGAATACCAGATTAGGCAATCGATGTAGAATTGTGTTCCACATTTTATTGGCCAGATATTACGAGAGTTTGTTGGAGATCTCTTTTTTGAATGCACAAGGCTCAAGCAAGAATACTATGATTTCAAATGTTCTTTGAGAATGAAACATTTGGAAAGATACTATAAAAAAATAAAAATATAAAGATATGAAAATGAACAATGAGATTCTGAGATACTAGGAATGTGTCAAAGCATGTCCACTAGAGAAAGATGAAGAAGCGCCGCTTAGCAAAGATCAGAGGTTCGACATTATGAGGGTCGTTAAGGGCACCCCACCTTTTCATGAAGGCACCTAAATTATTTGTAAAAATTCCAGCAAAACTGGAAAAGACCATTTTGCCCCTGTATATATAATGATTCAAACCTCACAAATCATTTTGACAAAGAAAAAGGGCACCCCACCACCAAGCATATTAATTAAGTTTGTTTGTCAACGTAGGGTTTGGTAATTTCCTCAAATCCGAACTTGTTTCCACTATATAATGGAGGATTGTACTGCTATGGTGCAAAAGGAGGTTGAACTTGAGGTAATTTTGCGAATTTATTGTGTTTTTTATGAGGTTATCCGAAGTTTTTGTCGATGTGCGCGATTGTTTCGGCCTCGCAGGACCGAGATATATTGAAATGTCTCGGTCATAGACGACCGAGCCTACTCTAACCCTCTCGCCAGTGTACAACCGAGAGTAGGAGAAAATTCTCGGTTGTACACCACCGACGCCACATTACCTATCACAAATTGTAGCTCTCGTCATGTCTCGCCGAGATAATCGAAGTATTCTCGCCATGCGTAATCGAGACACCGTGAACTCTTCCGCCTACGTGGCCGAGGCTCGGCAGTTCCCAAAAATTTAGCTCTGTCTCGGCCATGCTTGGCCGAGACAGTAACACGATCTCGCTGTGTGGCCGAGAACCGCGATTTCCCAATTTTTTTACCATTCTACAAACCGTCACACACACATTACAACTACTCTACCAAATGTAACTTAATTATACTATAAACGTACTTTCAAACGATCGATTTTGCGCAAAATCTGTGTGTTCGACGATCTTCAACCGAGCCCTAATTTGGAGATGAAATCGGCTCACACCTCGACCCTACAAACTGCAAAAAACTCGTACAACGAAGGAGAAACACACGACGAGGGATGAAAAACACGATTTCGGGGATTCCTCTCACTGGTCGGTTCAAAACAAATGGATTCTTCCACAAGAAGTTCGGTGAAGGTGGTGGTGGGGGTGGTGGGGTGCGAGAGGTTTGCACGAGGGGTATTTTGGGTATTTCGGGTCTAATTTTTGGGTGCCCCAGATAAATTGGTTTGTGCCCACATTAACTGGGTGACTTCATGAAAAGGTGGGGTGCCCTTAGCGGCCCTCGACATTAATTTGTAGTCAATGAAAAACAAACAAATACTCACAAAAAAATAAAAGAAAAACAAACAAATGCTGAGGTGGACGGTGGACCCCACGTGATGGGTGCATCAAAAGTGAGGAGGGCCGCTAAGGGCACCCCACCATTTAATGAGGGCACCCAGTTAATGTTGGCACAAACCGATTTACCTAGGGCACCCAAAAATTAGACCCGAAATACCTAAACTACCCTCGTGGAAATCCATCTCGCACCCCACCACCCCCAAGACCATCTTCACCGCCCGGACGATCCTCCACCCGTTTTTGTGTGAACCGTCCAAGTGGGAGGAATCTCCGAAATTGTGTCTCCGTGTCCGGCCTTGTGTTTCTCCTCCGTTTGACGGTTTTTGCGATTCGTAGAGGCCGTGGTGTGAGCCGATTTCGTCTCGAAGTTAGGGTTCCGTGAACATCTTCGAACACACGCTTTTTGCGCCAAATCGGTCGTTTGAAGGTACGTTTTTAGTGTAATTAAGTTACAATTGGTAGAGTAGTTGTGATTTACAAGTGGTGGTTTGTTCATTAGTGTAAGAACGGGAATTCGCGGTTCTCGCCACACAGAAAGAGAATGTGCTTACTCTCTCGAACAAGCATGTCCGAGAGAGAAGCCTACATTTTGGGGAAGTCGAAATCTCGCCACAAAGGCCGACAAATATCACAGAGTCTCGCCACGCAAGGCCGAGAGGACTCAGGTATCGCGCGAGACGTGACGAGAGATAGAATTACTCGCTATGTAATGTGGTGGCGGTGGTGTACAACCGAGAATTTGGTAATAGTCTAGGTTGTACCATGGCGTGAGTGTTAGAAGAGTAGGCTCGGTCGTGTTTGGCCGAAGCAAGGCGAATTGCAATGGTCAACACATCTCGGTGGAGGACAACCGAGACCTTTTCATTGGACTCGGTTGTACAACGACGATATATTAGAGGAATTGTCTGGCCATGGGTGACCGAGAATATGTGTTGTTTCACAAACCGCTTGTGAGACATAAGAAATGGATGATTTGGACATTTTTTTTTTGTAAATTTAATTTGGGATATGTTCCATGCGCTTGTATGTTGTAATTTATTCGGGTATGGCTCGTCCGAAGGCTACGGGTGACTAGGCAAGAGGGGGAGTCGAGGTCCCGAGGCCCAACCTGGGGCGAGGTGGCGGAGACCCCGAACGACACATCGTTAGGAAAGAGAAAGAGAAGGAGAATGAGGATGGTAAGGGCAAGGCGGAAGGTAGATGGCACTCGTGGAAGGTTACATTTGCACGATGAGGGTTCGACCCTCAATGCCGGCGACCCGAGGATCTTTGTTGTTGCTTGGGAGGAGAAGATGAGAGGCATGCATCGGAGTCCAGAGCGATGACTCTTCGAGACGGAGAACCGATAGAAACGAGATCGTAATGCTGGGGGAGCGGTAGAGGTGGAGCTGGCCATGATGAAGGAGAGCGGAAGTGGGTGTTGAAGCGCGTGCTCCATTCCCGGTGGTCCTATGACGGGGCGTTCTTTGAAGAGCTTCAAGGATCATGTGGCTCTATCGATATGGAGGAATGAGGTAACTTCAATTTCATTGAAATGATAAACTTAACACTCATGGTCTTCACATAATGACGAGATGTTTTTACATTTGCGGGAGCGGCCGCTCTTAAGTGTATCAATCACGGAGCTCAAATAGCGGAATGGGATTTACATATCGTGTCATCCTGGACACGGCGGGACTTCAGAGGATTATTCGGCGTTCGGGGTTGAATACGCTCGATAGATCGTTTCTTACTGGGAAGGCCAACAAGGAGCTAATCTCTCGCATTTGTGGAGCGGTGGCAGCGGAGACTAACACATTTCACCTACCTTTTGGTGAAATGTCTATCTCATTAGAGGATGTCGGCTTCCTCCGAAGATCCCGTGACGGGCAAAGTTGTTGAAGTGGAGAACTTTGCCGGTACACGGAGGAATCTCGCTCGGACGCTATCAAGATGGTTTCGAACCTACTTGGGGTTAGCGTAGAGGAGGCCGAGGAGGAGGTGAATATCGTGAAAGGGGCTCACAAAGGCGCAAACATTGGTTGAAGAGTCGATGGTGCCCCAAAGCCCGGTTCAAGACCCATAAATTATCCTCTGTGGAATGCACGGCTCGAGCGTACTGCTTTGTACTTGTTGTCGTGCACTCTTTTTGCCGATAAGAGTGGGTCTCGGGTGTCTATCGCATCGCTAAGCTACTTGAGGACTTGGACGACATTGGGAACTACGCATGGGGAGCGGGCTGCGTTGGCCTACTTGTATCGACACTTGGGGTCCGCAACGAGAGTGCTAGTGTCTCGTATTGTCGGCTATCCGACATTGCTTGAGGTTTGTTACAAAATAGAATTAATTATCATTCTGTTTTTCAATGAGGCCAACTTGCATTGTGGACTAACTAACATTGTACGTATTTGCGGGGATGGGTGTACGACCATTTCAAACTTGGTCCGGCCACGCCCAATGCGAAGTACGTGGACTACGTGCACCTCGTGTCTCCGGATGGATTCAAAAGCACGAGACGGTTGCGAATGTTGACAAGCTCGGGGCCATTAGGAGAACCTTGGATAGGATGCGCCAAGTGAGGTAGAAATTGCTTATCCATGTCCTCTCGATGAATGATTTTGTTTGGTAATTTATTTTACACACACTTGTTGTTGAATTATGTTTAGGTCACTTGGGACCCATATGTTAATTTAAGGGAAAATGGCGTTGTGCAAGCGATGGCCTTTTACAAGGTGGGAAGATCAAGTACATGGATGTGGTGGAGCCCTACCACCGGAGAGGATGCGAGACGGTTTGGCCATGTGCGATCTATACCAGATCCTCCGTACCGTCCATTGGAAGCACATAGAGGCCCATTTGCGAACAAGTACTCCGTCAAGTACGAGTTCGAACAAGACAATTGGGAGCGATGGAGGAACCATGTATTGGCTCGAAGTTCGGGCGAGAAAGGCAAGTATTTGAGTTTTTGGCTACACCAGAGTACCTCCCTTGGTTCGTCAAAGTGTCTCATCCTGTTATCACGAATCCGAGCTTTGAGGACCTTGTAATGGTGTCCTCAACCATCGCAGATAACGAGATACTTGAGGTATTCGATTGGTTATACGTATTATGCATTTATAAGTAATTCCGAAATGTTGAGTATTTGATAACCCGATATTTTTCATCAGCGTAATAGGCGAGCGTTGGACGCGGCGTTGCGATGGATGGACCTCCCCCCAGAGATGTCTACGTTTGACTCGGCGAGGACCACTCTGACTGACATGGTCAACCTCCTTTCGGGAAGGACTTTAAGTCCCACCCCCACGAGTACATTTCCCGCGACCGCAAGCCAGCACAACCACGACAATGGGACCTACCGAACAAGGCCGAGGCACTCCCAAGCATGGTAGCACTTCGTCACCCCAACCCGGGCCACGGCTCGGCTGAGGCCGATGTTGGGGCGAGAAAGAGAATGCATGGGAAGGAGTATCGAAGGAAGAATATGAAAAAACCTAAGCAATGATCACCGATATCGGAGGGATAGACATTTGTACTACATTTTTATGACATTTTTAAATGGTTGATGTGTTCCGTTGCTCGTTGAATACATTTGCATGACGGTTTATAATGTTTCGGTGCCCATTTTTTTTGGTTGGCATTTGTGTTTGTATCCATCGATATCTCGGTCAAGCGGGGCCGACACCCATCTATAATTTTCGGTACTTATCCGCGGAGACCATAGGTGGCGTTATCGGTATTGCGTGTCGGAGCTTTGGCGTCAAGTCTCTGGGGCGTACGTCCGAAGTGTCAACCATTCGTCTCGGTCATCCATGACCGAAACGAATGTTCCAAAGAACAGTTCAATCGCAAATACAAATAACTTTAACGCATGACCGAAACGAATGTAATCGCACAACAATACCCGAGTCGATAGGGTAAATTCATTCATTCTATATCCACGCAAGTTGAAAGCTAACTTTCAAAATAACTACATGTACAACCGCCCAAATTTAGAGGTATTAGTTGTAACACTACGGTGTACTTAAATCTACAACGGATATGGTGGCATCAAGTAAAGTTGCAATGGGCGCGATGGCTCGGAATACGAATCTATCTCGCCAACCTTTCGCAATATCCCGAACATACCGTACACCCATGACGGGTATAAGGATGGCAATGGTACATTCGTGCTTAGCAACACCTGTCAATTTGAACAGTATGACATGACCATATTGTCGGGAAACAAAAAAACAATTCAACCAAATTCACATCACTTACCCTAAGCCAATGTATATTCATGTCATTAATCATGGCAATGACATGTACATTGTGCCAGGTGGATGGTGGAGAACTACGTAGAGGTAGAAATGTGCAGGCACTCCCACGCGAAAGGTTGACGAGAACCACATTGACCGCAGTGGCTACCAACAATCCCATGTCTGGAAGGGTCAACCATTCTTGGAAAGTTGCACCAACTTGATTCTCTCGGCAATGCACCGCAATCTTGACACTCTCGTAACCCGAGCCTAGCACTTCGCGCCATAGGTTTTCATGCCCGATAATCTCATCGTACATCCTTCTACGGACGATCCTCCACCCGTCGACATCTGCTAGTCCAAGCCCAGACGCAACACACCTATATCCACAATTCCCATCGAAGCAAGCACATCGATGATCCCCTCAACATGTAGCAACCAATCCGGTTTCTACGCAATGACCGTAAGCCATGTTAGTTGCACTTTGCGTGCGACGAATGCCACGACGCATTTTAGGAACAACTTTACTTTTCTTCGCTAGAATCGGAGGCCTCCTGAGTCGATAGCACGTACTCAAATCCGCTCGGCAAAGCCGTCTCGTTGAAGAATCGTCACCATCGTGTTTTCTCTTCGAAGACCCGGTGTCCTCCCTTTGTCTTAATTTTTGCCGGCGCACAACACCTGGTGTAGACGAAGGTCGACTAATCTCCCCGAGCTTACGAATAATCCCTGAGTCGATCGTCCTCATTACTACAAGCATGGAACTTTTCCAACACCCTTTCAATCTCATCGTGCACGTTGTACCCAGACGAGTCCACGGGACTCTCGGGTATCATACTCAACTTTCGCCAAGTAAACATGAATGTCCTCGAGAGAGGATGGGCGACCCAACAAATATATGATGGTTCGGCTCATGTGCACAAGGAAGGCCATGTGTGGTGCGTATCGCGCAACCACAACGAGTGGAATCGTGACCAACATCCTCTCCACGTGTCAATTCATCTCTAATTAGCCTAAGCGCCGTTGAGAGACATAACCGCGCAATCGTCAATACAACTCAAAGACAACGTACTCATGTTGGACGACATTCAAACTTAGCTCAAACGATGCCTTGATATTGTTGTGTTGGATTCTAAGGAGTCCATCAACCACATGCCATGTGGTCTCAAATTGGCTTTGACTGTTCTCAAGGTGTACCTTCGAGTAGAATGCGCGAGACTCCACCCTCTGCGTTGTCGTTTCCCCAAAGTGCATAAGTCTATTTGTCCAAGCCGAGACAAATTTCTCCTTGTAGTTCTTTAACCATGTGTTGTCCAAGTACTCAGTAAGACCCTTTACATGCCCAAACTCACAACGCATGTCATTCGCCCTAACTTCGAATAAGACCTCCGAGTCGGCATACATCACGCTCGTCCACCTATCCATAAAACGCGCAAATCCATCGTTCTTCCCAAACATCTTCTTAGTCTTGGACAATACTACTTTGTTGATGTGCCAAGAGCAAAGGAGGTGAGACGAGGCGGAAAAACTTCTTCTATGGCACTAATAAGGCTAAGTCCCTATCGGTAACAAACACGTCAAAGCTTAGGCCACCCATCCAATATGGATCTCAACTTCTCAAGTGTCCAAACATAATGCCCATGATTCTCCGATGATAAGAATGCGAACCCAACGGAGAACGTCAAGTGCGTACAAGTGATGCCAACAATCTCCAACAAAGGCATTCTGTACCTATTTGTCTTGTACGTGCAATCCAACAAAATAACCGATGGAAAACACCGACCAACTTTATTGAGCCGGGATGTGACCAAAATAACTCCGTTACAACATTCGTAACGGGATCCTTCCTATGCCATGACACCACTTATTCTTCTCCAATATGTGCAACAAGTTGTTGCATTTGAGTCCTCCCACCCGCCTCCTCATTTCGGGCTTTTTGTCTTGCATTATATATAGTCCTCATTGTCGATACGTTACTAATGTCTCTTTGCTTCAACGTATTTAGGATGTCTCTTGGCTTCACATTCCCCTTTGTCATTTGCACTACAACTTCCTGCTCCGCCTTATCCAATCTCCCAAGCAAAAGAATGGCCGTCCAAGTTTTTTGCGGGCTCGTGATTGTGCCTCCCACATATAACAGTGATATACCACAACGAGTCAGCATTTTCCTTTACGTTGATAAGGAAAGGGCATCCACATTTCTTGGTACCAGTTTGAGTCCTCGCCGTTTCCTCTTCTTCAGTCTCATTTCTTGGTTTCAAAGCAATTTTTGCTGCTTTACCTATCCCAACTCTTTGTGACATTCCCCTATAAGTCCCTGACCTCTCACAGGCAATTTTCACCCTTCCCCGCGCTTAATGCCCCGGCGTCGAGTGCTTTGTCACTAGCACGAACATGTTCTCACGCCTATCATTTGAAGCCATGAAACCGCTTTCGCTTCTCTAGTTGGGAATGGCCTACAAGGTGTAAACGTGTCCGTGTAGTCCGGAAATAAGGCGTAAAACCGCATTACCTCGCAATACAAACAAGTGTAACATTATAAACAACGGAAATGTACAAAAGACAATCACAATAACATCCAAAAAAGCGGTTATCGGTAGTACTGGTCAAGCAACTTGCTTCACAGTCTCGCTCACGAACGACCGAGAGTTCTTGAATACTCTCGATTTTACCGTTCAAGTGAGAGACGTATACCAATCGGCCCTCTACGACCGATACATTACAATACCTCTCTCCTGCGAGAGCGAAACAATCGCGCACCTGCAGAAACTTCGGATAACCGCAACAAATACACAATAAATTTGCAAAATTACCTCAAGTACGACCTCCTCTGCCACTTAGAAAGCGAAGTACAATCCTCCATTATATAGTGGAGGCAAGTTCGGATTTGAAGAAATTACCAAACCCTACGTTGACAAACAAATCATCATTTTCACAGTTATACACAACTCAACAGTTCTAAAAAGCACGAATATGGTTGTTTAACATTGTTACCTCGCTGTCGGATGATGACAATCCGCAATAATCGATCAACGCTCGCCAAATTCAATGTGGGTTTCGGGTTCAACCTTGCGGTGGGGTGCCTTATTTTCTTTGTCAAAATGATTTGTGGGGTTTGAATCACTATATATACAAGGGGCAAAATAGTCTTTTCCCCTTTTGCATATTTTTTTACAAAAAATCTGGGTGCCTTCATGAATTGGTGGGGTGCCCATAGCGGGCCTCAAAGTGCGTAGTAAAATCATGGAATCACCTGCACACGTGGCACGTGCAACGGGACGTAAACTTCGGCGGTCGACATGACAACTACCTCCGAATCTAAACCCCTCCTAAAATTACAAACACATCAAAACACACAAAACAAATTCTCTCATCTCGTCATCTTAAATCCAAAATCCAAAACACAATCATTTCATTCATCTTCTCCAAAACACACGCATTGGTCTCATCGCGAGATTTTCTTCCGAATTCACCGGTAAATTCAGAATCTCAATCCGCTCTTTCTTTTGAAAAAAAAAAATCATTTTGAAATCCAAACTTGAGATTGTGGTTGTGAAGATGAATTCAGATCCTTGATCTTTCATCACGAATTTCATACTTTCAATAAAATTTCCCTTTTTTTGTGTTTATTTGTTGCAATTTAGGGGCCTTTTTTTAAGTTGCAGTTTTTGATTGGTTTGATGGTGTTGTTAGGGACTTGGATTTTGTTGATGGTATTGGTCCCTGAACGGAGGAATGAGCGCCACCAAGAAGACCTCTCCAGGTGAATCGTGATGCAATTTTTTTTTTTTTTGGATGACTGTGGGTGTTTAAACCGCCTCGAGCCCCCTTTGGACTGAGGCCGGACTAATTCCACGGGAGCTAGGAGGGCCCCCTACCAGTATCCCAAATGTCGAATGAAAATAATGCAGTTGCTGCGAATCGAACCCATCAACTTTTCCTTTGATAGTCACGGAGTACTAAAACCATATTGTAGCCACTCCACCACTCCCCTTGGGGGCAAATTTTGGTGCATTTGGATTACTCATTCTTCATCTTATAGAGAGGGGTTTATAGAAAATATGCGATTTTCAATTTTCAGAATATGCTTGACATTGGTGCTTCTGAAATTACTCATAGAAAAGCTCAATTTTCTTGGGGCAATTCATCTCAATACGTAGTTTCATATCATGATTCGTTCTCGACAAGTTCAATTTGCTCTATTATTTTAAGAAGTTTGTCTTATAGAGAGGGGTTTATAAAAAATGACTGGTGCATATTGGTGAATAGGAACTGATGTCGAGAGATTACACTATGCATCTAAGAAAATCATAGTTCCTTTGATGTTTCACCTTTTCTTACTAAATGTTGTTTTAGAATGTACGTATGGAAAACTACCAAGCGTCCTTACAAAGAAGAATGAAAATAATGAGTAATACTAAGCATTTGCGTGCATGCACGGACTTTTGTGCTGTTGTGGGTGCCTGTGTGTGGAGGGAATTGGAAATTAGAATTAGAAGATTTTTTATCTTTTTAGAAAAAAATCCAAAATGGAAGAGTTTGTTCCATGTAGCTGACCCAACTAATTTAAGATTGAGGCAATGTTGTTGTACAGAAAAAGCTAGAAAGGAAAAAACTATAGCAAGTCTCTGGAAGTCGTATGTGGACTAAAATAAGTGATTGAAAGTCACTCTCGATTATGTAACAATGTCTTTTCTTGTTCCACCTTAAGCGTATTAAGACCTTGAACCTTTTGTATCATTTTGACCTGTCAATTCGAGTAGATGGTGATAACTATATCATAATAATTTGGTTTATCTAGATATTGCAACTCTTATTGGCACATATGCAGCATGTGGTTCTTCCTCACGGTACTTAGAGTACTCTTCTTCCTTTACATGATAAAGTCCTCCAATTAGCGTAAGGGGTGAAATTCTTACAAGCCTTAATATAGGAAGGCATATGGTCAATGTGAAACTATATTATAAAGTTTGACAAGCAACTCCATGTCATTTCTAGGAAGATAATTCTTGAGATCTAAATCTCCTCCTGATCCCTACCTACTCTCTAACTAAGTTAGACACAATGACCTAATTCACAACTGCTCTCCTATCCACCGAGTAATTTTGAAAAAAAAAAAAAAAAACTTTTTTCAAAATATTGTCTTGTGTGCTTAAACTGTTATCACCTAACAAATGGAAGTGGAACCAAGAAAAAACTGTGATGTCAACCTTAGATTCCCTAATTGGTCTTCACTTTAGCGGCCATGAGCATCCAAAAATGTAAATTAGACAACATCAACTTATCCCCTCGAAAATTAACTATTTACAGCTCCTTTCATAATTAATGCAAATATACAAAGCTTAACCCTTACATAACAATGTAGTGATCTCTTAAAAGAGGCGGTAACGCAAAACTTGAGCCAAGAATCAAACAAAAGTAAAGCCCAAAGATACGAAGATTATTAAATGAATGCCCAAAACTACAAATTTGAGCCTCCATTTCATAAATAGGAAAGTTCTGGAGTTATTGATGAAATAATGTAAACATGAAGTTTAGTCCTCAATTTTGTATCGGTATTAAAAATGTTAAGATTTTAATTTACTGAAAATGCTGGTAAAAAATGTTCAATGCTTCATCATCATAGATTTGTTTCATTTTTCTGACAGATAATGTACGAAGACTAAAAGGGTTGTTGCTAGAAAGTGATAACCGAGTTTGCGCAGATTGTAGTGCTCCCGACCCTAAATGGGCGTAAGTATTGTGCAACGTTACTTCTGAATTCCATGACGTTGTTTGGTTCAACCTATGATCTTATCAGCATATTTTTATGAGTGCATCTATATTTTCCTACAATGATTAGTATGAGCAGTAATGCTTGAGAGAATATGAATTGACTTTTCCATATTTCGTGAATATTCTTGATAAATGCATTGTTTTGTTGATATATATGGCGTGAATATCTATCTTTGCTTTTTAGTGTGGATAAACACTTGCTTATGATATTTTCTTGGATTCAAAGCTTGCAAAAGAATGCATTTGCTATATAGTGGGATTGAACGTTCTATGTTCGCTCATTTTCAATTTTTTCTTGAGAGTTTCTAGGTTGGAGCAAGGAGTTAAGAGAGTTCTAGCGTTTCATACAATTTGCAATATAGTATTTGGTACTTGCAAGTGATGTCTTGTATGGGAACTTAGATACAACAATCCCAAATTAGTTTGGAATCTACTATATAGATCAAAGTAGTGGCAAAAGTGGTCCAGTCTCATTTGTCCAGTTGTGTTCGTTCCCATAAAATACGGGTCCGGACCATTTATATGAGACCGGACAATTTTTTTGTCCGTTTGAAAAAGGGACTGGGACTGGAAATCAGGAGAAAAACAACGGGGACCCGTTTAGTGATTAATTCTAGGGATACTTTTGTAATTTTTCACATTTAATCTAACCCTAAAGATCTTACCCTATCTCTCATTTACTTTTACCTTGCATTTTTCATCCCTTTTAATCGGCTACCCTCCTCAACCCCTCTTCAACCTCTTGACTCTAACCGACGGCTACACCAGCCATCTTGGCAATGGAGACTTTAACACATCCCAGTGTCTCCATCGCAACTACACCAACACATTTCTACATCTCCATCTGAGTCTGTCGACGACGCCTACACTAGCCGTCGTTGGCGACTCCATCGCATCCTCTCTTGGATCAATATAATATATCTCTTTTTTTTCTTTGTCTTCAATGTGATTCTTCTTTCTAATTTTTAAGCCATAGTTCAATTTAATATATCTCTCAATCTTAGTTGACTTGTTGTTTAGCTTGTTTTGATTTTTTTCTTTGGTTGGTTTGAGCTGCTGTTTTGCCTTGTTGTTTTGATTTTTTTTTTCCTTTGGTGTCTCAATGGGTTTGACATGTTTTTTAGCCTTTCTATGGAATTGGAAACAATGATAAAACGGACACAAATGGGTCCCCATTTTTCTAAAAATATGAGACCTGAATTTTTTTTAGTTTTTGTTTCAAAAAGGGGATTAGGACCGGACACCCTTAGAATGAGTTATTAACAAGGGGTGTTCGATCCTGCTCCCGATATTTTTCACCACTAGATCAAACTATTCCATTGCACTCGATTCAATGCCCTTGATGACATGCTTTCAAAATCCTTTAAATCCTTCGAATCAATGCATCCCAAGTTATCTTAGGCCTACCCTACCCTACCCTATCAAATTTCTTTATTTTCTACTATGTCGAGTCTTCTTACTGGGGCATTCGCAAGCCGTCTTTGAATGCGTTCAAACCATCACAACTGCTCTTACCTAACTTTTGCATCGGTTAGTGCTACTCCTAACTAAGAATCTAAGATACAACAACATTAGCAACTTAATCCTCAATCACAAGTTTGTTAAACCGGCTAATGTGGGAATTGGGAATTAATATGTTAAAAGTACACATGGACATGTGGCACATCTCCTAATTGGAGACACATGTGGTTCACTCGGGCTTTAGAGGATTATTTCGTAATGCTTATCATTTATCTCATTTTACGTTCTTTTTAAGAAATAAAAAAAAAAAATTTCCCATGGGCTTTCTTCTTGATATTTGATATGTTCCCATTCTTTACCTTGCATTTAAAGCTGCCATTATTTATTGAATAGTATAAATTAGAAATTAAAAAAAGATATTCACATGGCTACCTTCTTGATATTTGATATGTTCCCATTCTTTACCTTCCATTTAAAGCTGCCATTATTTATTAAATAGTATAGATTAGTTCCTATACCATAAATATACTGTTTTAGTCTCCATAAAACTGATTATCTTTTGTTGATGTTTCTCAATGAGGGCCGCTAAGGGCACCCCACCAGTTAATGAAGGCACCCAGTTAATGTGTGCACAAACCGATTTACGTTGGGCACCCAAAAATTAGACCCGAAATACCTAAACTACCCCTCGTGCAAAAAACCCTCTCACCCACCCTCTTGCAAACCCCTGGGCACCCCACCACCACCACCACCACCACCCTCGTTCACCGAATTCCTGGTGAAAGAATTCATTTGTTTTGAACCGAGCAGTGAGAGAAATCCCGAAATCGTGTTCTCCGTCCCTCGCCGTGTGTTTCTCCTTCGTTCTTCTAGGTTTCTGCATTTTGTAGGGTCCGTTGTGTGAGTCGATTTCGTCTCCAAATTAGGGCTCGGGTGAAGATCGACGAATTAAGTTACATTTGGTAGAGTAGATGTAATGTGTGGTAGAGTAGATGTAATGTGTGTGTGGCGGTTTGTTAAAATGTAAAAAAATTGGGAAATCGTGGTTCTCGGCCACACAAAGCCGAGATCAGTGTCAACCGTCTCGCCTTGGCCGAGACATAAGCTAATATTTTTCTAACTCGCGGTCTCGGCCACGTAGACCGGAAGAGTTAACCACGTATCGGTTGTCCACTTCCGAGAGGGTCTCCGTAGGCTCGGTCGTCATAGGACGAGAGTCAGGCGAATTGAAATGGTCAATTCATCTCGGTGGCGTTCAACCGAGAAATTTAAATGGGACTCTGTTATACAAGACCGATATATTGGAACACTTGTGGTCATGAGTGACCGAAAATATGGTTTGTTTCACGAACTCGCTTGACCGAGACATCAGAAATGGTGAATTTGAACATTACAGTTTCAAAAAAATCTCCGTAGTAGTCAAACTAACAATACAAGATTGAAAATCCAGCACGACAATTTGCACCGAACTTTAATTAATTATAAATCTCCGTAACATTCAAACTGACTATAAAAAAGGTCCATCCATAAGTAAACAACAATTAAAACACAACACAACATTTGCATATACATAGAACATTCGGACGAATTGGCAAGCTTACACCTACGGTGTATCTAAGTCTACAACAGTGTATGGTGGCTTCATGATCGCAGCTTGCATTGGGCGCGATGTCTCGAAAAACGAATCCATCTCGCCAACCTTTGGCGCAGTCCTCAACGTACCGATCCCACGATGGATATAAGGATGGCAGCGGTGCATTCACACGCAACTGCACCTGTCAAAGTGAACAAGAGAACATAGAAGATATTGTCACAAACCCGATTAAGGGGAAACAAACCATTTCACAAAAAAGTCATAGAACTTACCCTAACCCAATGGATATTCCTTTCATTCGCCATTGCAATGATAAGTCTCTTGTGCAATGACGACGTTGGAGTACTACGTAGAGGTAGGAATGTGGAGGCACTCCCATGCGAGAGGTTTACGAGAATGACATTGAATGCGGTGGATACCAACAATCCCATGTCCTGGAAGTGTCAACCATTCTTTGAAAGATGCCCCCTCTTGATTCTCCGGCAATGCACCGCATTTTGATAGGCTCGAAACTCGAGCCAAGCACTTCCCGCTATAGGTATTCATACCCGATAATCTCATCGTACATCCGTCTACGCACAATCCTCCACCCGTCCACGTCCGCGAGTCCAAGCCCGCAGGCTATACACCTATATCCACACAGTTCCCATCGAAACCACATCGATAATGGCATCAACATGTGGCAACCAATATGGTTCTAAGCAATGACTATAAGCCATGTTAGATCCACTTTGCGTGCGTCGACTGGCACGATGCATTTGTGGAACCTTGCATTTCTTCTGCCTAGAAGCTTTTGTGGAGTGGGAGGACTCAAATCCGATTGGAGATTGGGGTGCCTCCGACACTGGGGTGCCTCCGGTTGGAGACCTCGGTGTCCTCACACCCGCATCCTCAACTTCCCGCTCGCACTCCACAAAAGACGATGGTGGACTAATCTCCCGAATTTCACTTTCACTCCTCCCCCGCATCCTCAACTTCCTCCTCCCTCTTATCCAATCTTCCCGCGGTGTCGTGATTGTGCCTCCCACAAATCACCGTGACATACCATAAGGAGTCGGCATTCTCCTTGACGTTAATTTGGAAAGGGCATCCACATTTCTTCGTACTAGTGCGAGTCCTCGCCTTTTCATCATTCCTTGATTTCTTTAAAATTTTTGCCGCTTTCCCTTCCCAACTCTCTCGAGCCGGTCCCCTATATGTCCCTGCACTGTCACAGCAATTTTCACCCTTCCCCTTCGCTTAACGCCCCGCATCCGAGCGCTTCGTTACTAACACAAACTTGTTCTCGCCACCAATCGCTTGAAGCCATGAAATTGCCGCTCTCGAGAGGGGAATGGCTTAGAAGGTGTAAAAGTGTCCTTATAACTGGAAAATTACAAGATAACGGCATTACTCGCAATACAAACAAAGTGTAACATTATAATCAACCAAAATGTACAGCACAATCACAAAAAAACCCAAAAAAATCGGTTCTCGGTTGTACAGTGCTGAAACTTTCTTCATAGTCTCGTTTACGTGAGACCGAGAGTTAGCAGAACCCTCGGTCGTTCCAGACCGTGACCAACCCTAAACATCTCGGTCATCTGAGACCGAGACGTAACCATATATCTCGGTCCTGCGAGGCCGAAAGAATCGCGCACCCAGACAGATACTTCGGATAACCGCAAAAAAAACACAAAAACATTTGCAACATTACCTCTAGGACGACCTCCTCTGGCACCGAAGCATTACGATCCTCCATTATACAGTGGAAACAACTTCGGATTTGAAGAAATTACCAAACCCTACGTTGACAAACAAATCATCATTTTCACTGTTATACGCAACTAAACAGTTCACAAAAACCCGAAAATGGTTGTCAAACATTGTTACCTCGCTGTCGGACGAGCAAGAATCGATCAGCTCTTCGCCAAACGCAATGTGGCTGTGGCTTTGTGGTTGAAGGTTGCTGGTGGGGTGCCCTAACTCCTTGTCGAAATGGTTTGTGGGGTTTGAACCATTATATATATACAGGGGCAAAATGGTCTTTTCCATTTTTTCTGGAATTTTTACAAATTAACTGGGTGCCCTCATTAAATGGTGGGGTGCCCTTAGCGGGCCTCTTCTCAATTGTCAAGTGATTATAAGGATTGTAATAGTATGTTGTACTTGCTTGTATTCCTCATTATTCGTCCCTGTTTTATTTGTATCCAAATTTTGCTGCATGATTTTGTAGGTTATTATACTTTATGTGTTTCACTCTTCTTCCGAATGCTTCTCCAGGTCTGCAAATATTGGAGTATTTATATGCTTAAAATGTTGTGGTGTGCACAGAAGCCTTGGTACACATGTTTCTAAGGTAGCTTTTATTAAAGTTGTATTTTTTAGTGTGAATCTGTAACTGTAGTAAATCATTTTTGGGCTTTCTATTTCATGATTTTTTTTTTCTACAACTTTTTGTTAAGTTGGGGCAATATGAGGATCAAGCCCCATATACTGTAATATTAGAATTTTGAGCATGAAGTCATTTGTGTGGGATTTGAGTAGTCATCGAACTGGAACCATGTTGACTTCTACTAAATAAACGTTTGGCTTCGCATGTCAGATGAGAATTTATCTGATTTCTTGCTTTTGGTTGAACAGCTAGAAGAAAAATTGCGACTCTGTTTCTTCAATAATGGTTATTAACATGGGCTGGCTCATTTTTAATATTTGTCCAAGTTGCTTCAATTGCACTAAATCGAGAGCAATGGAAGAGTTTAATCCATGTAGCTGACCCCAACTAATTTGGGTTTGAGGCTTTGTTGTTGTCGTTGCTGCTTCAATTCAATGCTAGATTTAACTTTGAATTTGCATCCATACATTATGGAAATTATAGCAGTTAATTATAGCTCTGGATGTATTTGTGACTCGTCTTCATTTGTACTACACAGATGTATTTGTGTATTAGATGTATTTGTGACTGTTGTCTTCATTTGTTCTACACATTCAAGTATTATTTAGAGACGCTACAAACATCCTTGATCACTTGAAGTTTCTTCCAATATATCAAAAACAGGTGCATTCTCAGTAATTTTTCTTTTATCGCCTATTTCAGGTTTTGTCCGTTACATTAGATGAATGGTCTGATGATGAAATTGAGTCCATGATTGAGGTGGGTGGGAATTCTTCTGCCAATTCAATCTATGAGGCTTTTCTTCCAGAAGGATTTGCAAAGCCTGGACCTGAAGCGAGCAATGATGAACGTAAGAAGTTTATCAGGTGGGATATGCTCTGGATGGAAATCTTTGACTACTGAAAATTTCTGTTTGTCAATGTAGTGCATTAATCGTGGTGTTCTTGTCCATGATTTAAACACTCGTGTTCTTCCTCTGTTCCTCATACAACAGATTGTTCTTACTGATAACCGATTTTACCATTTCAAGCACATGACAGATTGATATGATAGTATCGATTGATAGTTGATACAGTAACTAACATTATAGTATTGATTGATAGTTGATAAAATAACTGACATGCTAATATACTGTTGTTTTGTATTGTGTTTATCATTCAATTTTTTCTAGTGAGTATTAGAAGATTTGCTGATGCCACTGATTTCTTGCTTTGCCTCAGGTCTAAATATGAACTTCAAGAATTTCTGAAACCAAGCTTGAGGATTACTTCTGGAAAGAGCTCCCTCCAGACTAGCCTTTCAAAAAAAATTATTGATACTTTTAGGAGTTCAAATTCAAATTCTTTAAATAAAACGGTACTCATTCGTTTATTAGTGTTTCATGCTTTCCTACCATGGGCTAAAGGATTAACTGTTAACAGAACTTTTTGGTCCCCTAGCGTGGTATTGGTTAGGATACATGGTTAAAGGACTTTATAACATGAACAAATCTTGCTGGTGAAGTTGAAAAATGATTTAATCAGTGAAATGAAGTGTTGTAAAATTTGTATTCATAGGAATGGTAAACAACAAAGCTTTGGTACATCAATTAGGTGTGTTTGTATTTGGAGAAAGAGCACAATCTTTATATGTCTATCAGCTGTTGGAAAAATCGTATATGTTAACAGCTTAGCTGGTCATAGGCATAAACAGCTCATCCAAAACAAACAAGATATTTTTATAGCTCAAAGAACCATTATATACTTTTTGAAAGCGCAAAAATGTGCCGCAAGGTAGTTTCTTATCATTATGTCTCCAGTAGTCCTGATTTACACGCTTAGCACTGTAGCTGCACTTGTGTTTTTCTCTATAGAACTTAGCAATTGCTAAGTGCTTGATTAATTTTTTGTTTCAATGAAAGAAATAATAATAATAATAATAATAATAATAATAATAATAATAATAAAATCATTGCATTAAATGTGAGAGAAACTTGAAAACCTTTTCACTTTTGCTTAAAAATAAAAAGGATTGAAAATAGCAAGCTTGTTTATTGGTTGTTGGGACTGCACAGAATACATTTTAGCATTTTTTTTAATCAGATTATGTATATATATATTGTGTGATTTTTGTGTTTGGAGAAAGTTGCACTTTTAGAGCTTTTTGAGTACTTTTTGACCACGATGCAGATTATGGCATATGAGAAAGTTGTAGTGGTTGTTTTGGTCACAAATAATGGGTTTTGTGCATATGCTCTTAGGGCACATGAATCCAAGGTTCGAAACTTCAACTTCGCCTATGACTTCGCTCACCTAAAATTCGGAATTAATTCGGGGAAGTGTAATTTGATGCGGGGAATTTTGGTAAAACTTTCACATTATAGAGAAGTCTAAATAATTTCATTAAAGTGCTAGAGAACATCCAAGTTTCATCAAAAGGCATTAAAAAGTATGTTTTCTATAATATTTCATATTTTTTCTCATTCTATACTTGATCTTAAGTTTTTAAAGCTTCAATTTTATCGGGATTGATCAATTTTTTACATTATTTTTATCTTCACTAGACAATAAATTAGTATCTATTTCTAATAAGTGAGTAAAATTGTGGTTTTGTTATCTCATAACATGTTGTCATTCTTTAGATTGTATTCTAACTAAAGCTTACCCTAACTGCATTTACCTTTTCTTACAAGTGAGCATTAAAACTTGAAATGTTATCATTTTTTCTAACTTCGATGGAAGTTTTGTAAAACTTCGTTTACACCTAATTCTTAATTCGGTCTTTCAAAAAATCTAATTAATTCGGAGAAGTTCGAAGAATTTTCAAACCATGCATGAATCAGATATAATTACTGGAGTTGCTTACTTCTTTCAAAGAACTAATGTGATGCTACCTACATTTTTTAGAATTACAAGCATGTACAGCTTGCTGAACACTACTGCTGCTTAAGAATTTTCTACCGTCTGTTAAAGTCACCTTGTATTAATTATTTCCATATTTTTCAGGAGGGAATGGTTGAGTTTCTTGGATTGCTGAAGGTCAAAGTGATTGAAGGAAAAAACTTAGCTGTTAGGGATATGCTGTCAAGTGATCCATATGTAATCTTGAATCTTGGGCATCAGGTTGGTTACTGAAATTAGAATTGACATGTATGTGTTGTCAAATTTTGCAGTCATTAAAATTTTCTGTAAGTGGTCGTCGTTGTTACATCTATTGTTGCATGTCTGAAACTAAAACTCGAAGGCTTCCTACTATAAGCGCTGTTCCTTAAAACTGGCTTCCCTAGATGATTTTTGTGTCACCTAGTATTTGTAAATGTTTGTTGGATATTTTCTGTTGGATATATTCTATCTTCAATGACAAAGAATCCTATGTATGTATATGAATGGCAGCATCTCCCAATTGGTTCTCAATCTACTTCTGATGGAAGTTCAGCTTCAACTTTTTGCTTTTGTTACAGCGTGTATTTTTGGTTGTCTATTTCTTGTAGAGGGTTCAGACACAAGTAATATCTAGCAACTTGAATCCTGTGTGGAATGAGGAACTCATGCTTTCAGTTCCAGAGAAGTTCGGGGCAGTGAAACTGGTGAGTTTTACGAATATTAGGTTTTCTCATTTACAATGTTTATTTCTTTCATTGTTTTTATGGGTTGTCCTACATGGTATCTTTCTCAAAATCAGCTTCGCGTACTCTGTATAATTTCTACTCTGCATATGTTTTTGAACGTTCTGTCAAGAATTTTATTTATGCCACATTAAGGACATGCCCACTCATTTTTGTTGTGTCTGGGTCTTTTATGGAAAGAATGTCCTAAACAACAATGAATAACAAAGCCTCCGCCCATATTAGGTGAGTCTGGCTACATAGATCAAACTCTTTCATGCAACTCAATTTAGTATAGTTGATGGTGTGCTTCGATAGTCTTTTAAATTCTTCATAATTTTTTATTTTTTATTTTTTGAGGAAAAACTATTCATAGTTAATGGCATTAATGATCCCAAGTTAGTTAGGTCTAACCCTATGTTGTCAAACGCAACGAGACTTGGTGGGAAAGGGAAGTTTAGATCAAGAATATAGTTTTCAATAGACATTAGATATAATATCCGTGTTGTCAAGGGCTATTTGTTAAATAGTCATCAGGGAGTTTTTTAGCAATTTATATTTAGAGAATTTCATTGTTGATACTAAGATATATTGAGGGTGATCACTTAAATTATTGGGTTTCTATCATTTATGAAGAGGTTTTCATTGGATATCTTTTTTTTTTTTTTTTTTTTTTTTTTTTTTTATCAAAATCTTGCTTTTACTTTAGTTAATAGATTTTAGGCCTAATAGGCATCTATCCCAATGTTACGATTTTGGATAAATTGCATCCTTGGTCAAATATTGTCCTAAAAATTGATGATGTAACGATAACAAAATAGTAAAAAATTGTCGCGTGGGATGACTCTAGTTAACACCACACACCATCGTTAGAGCAAAATGATTAAGTTGAAAAATTTGTAATTCATAGCTTTCTCCACCATTTCCTTCCCCTTCTCATTCAATCTCCACTTTCATTGCACTACCTTCTTCTTTTCGTTAGATTTAAACTCATCAACAACGTGATTCTTAGAGCACCAAGACCTAGTTCTTTCTAAATCCAATCTATTTGGGCATGATTTTTCTTCCCTTTTCGCTTCAATAGAGTTAGAAACTCATGATCCAATCCTCAATATAGTCGAATTTGCGAAGTGAGTCGAGAATAGAAGATGAGAAACCAGGGAATTCGAGGAGTGGAACCTCATATGGACTTTGGGTTTGTTGAGCTTCGTCTATTGCCAAAGATTTTAAATGGTGGGATCAAACCTTGCCATCTCTAAACACAAAGCAGAGAGCGTGTTAGTTGGTGGTGGTGGTGGTGGTGTGTTAGTAGTGATGAAAATTTTGTTGTTGAGATTGCCATTAAAGTGTTTTGATCTTCGTCTGATGCACCATCATCTTCTTCAACTTTCAGATTCGAATCCATCTTAAGAACAGCCCGAAATCTTGAGCACCTAGAGATAGTAACTTTCTACCAACCAAGTGGTTAGCTCATTTGTTTGGTATGGAGTGTTTGTGTAAGAGGTTAGAGGTTCGAGTCCTAAAGAGGGCAAGTTGGTTTCTTTCTTGGATCAAACTAATTGGGATTGGCTAGATGGATCAAACTCCTCCATTGTGCTCCATTAAGTGCAATTGATGGTGAGCTTTCCAAACCATTCAAATCCATCCTAATTAATGTTTCCTTAGTTAACTTTGGTCTACCCTACCTCGTCGAATTTCTTCACTTTCTATTGAGTCAAATTTTCTAATGGGGGCGTTTGTAGGCCGTTTTTGCAAGTGACCGGACCACTGCAACCGCCCTTCCCTAATCTTTGTGTCAATTGGTGCTACTCCTACTTGTCCTTAAATTTCTATATTTCTTATTATATCTCTTTACGAGTTTTACCACACATTAACCTAAGCATCCTCATTTCTCCTACGTTCGTTTTATGTAATTGTTGTTGCTTTACCGACCAACATTCAAAAAAAGAAATAGTAACTAATGTAGAGAATATCAAAGGAGGAGGAAGGAAAAACACAACAAACAAGAACAAGTCACAAACACCCAACCCTGGGTTTTTCAAGTCTATTCTTTAATTCATTTGACAAAAACTAACTTATGGTTTCTTTACAACTTTTTATGTTAAAACCCTAGTACATCAATACTCTATGTTCCTATTATTTAACAAAACAAAATACTCTTACTAAGCCTCATTAGGCTACTTCTTCATTCTATCCTTCTTAAAAATAATTCGACCTCGAGTGATCAATTGAAGTAGAAACACCATTAAGGAGCATGTGATTTGGGGGTCAGCTCATTGCTGGAGCATAATCAAGCATGAAAACCATTAAATGTTGTTAGGCTAACCAAGACGAAACACCGGGAGGAGGACCTGTGGATCAAACACAACATCCAAGGAGGGGTGGTGGTTAATCCAAGATGCAATTCCAAGATGTTGATCGGTTGCATTGGTGGAAGAAAATGCAAAGAAAAAGTTGATATTAGGATTGTCCGATCTCTCTAAACTCAAACCACCCAATTGACGCAAATAGATGCCTCGCTCAAACCAACATAGTCGTATGCAGTTGCTTGAGCAAGCAAATGAAGTCGTGAAAGATATTATTATGCTTGCAACCAACAATTGAAGAAGTCTAATCCACCACATTATTGTTAGGAATTTTATCAAACCTCATGCATGCATAAGCCAAGTGCCAATATATAACACAAATTAACCAATGAGGACTTTAAATAGGCATTGAAATATGATTCATTGTCGAAGAAAGATCCATGAAGGTCCTCATTTATTTGAAATTCACTTATCCTTGCACAAACAGTATGTTCATTCTCTAATGTCTCTTCTACAAGCAAATAAAGTATTGGAAATTGATTCCACAATCACTTGTAGTTGTATATCTAAGGTAGCAAGGAATTTACCAATTACTCGCTACAAAGAAAAAAGATAGATTTTTCTAGCAATTCGTTGATTCCTCGAATACCGAATTGAAGAAACACGTTTCTAACTTGTGATCGAACACACAAAGTTCAAGAAACCAATAAAACACACAAGAGATACTCTCTCTCAAAAACTTGTGATCGAACACACAAACTATTTATCCATAATAATCAACCCCCTTTTTAACAACCGATTTTATATGTTAAACGAGGCTATGTTGATGATGTTGATGAATTAAGCCTTTTATATATATATTAGGCCTAATTAAGTTAACACATTATTTGACTCCAAGTAGAATTCATATTCTAATCATGACTTCTAACTTAACTAAAACTCTATGTAATCTATCTCTAATAAATAAGAAATCGTAATCTAATAAAAATTCTTATTTGCATCATTCTCTCCCGGTTGAGAAAAATTTGTCCCCGAATTTAATGCATGAATCATTCTCCTGCACATGACCTCTATGGTCTTCATCTTCATCATGCTCCCCCGTTAGAAAAAATTCGTCCTCGAGTTTTAGTCTTCTCCTTTGTCTTGTGGACTTCAATTACAAAATCTTCAAAGATAGCCAACTCTACCTCAAACGCAATTTAGACGAATTTATCATCGATTGATGGAACATATATCCTTGGAACATTGCTTGAAACTTCAATTGACAAATCAAAGTTGTCAATGAACACACCGCCATGAGAATCTTGAAGAATGTCCACAACTAACTCATCATCTGAGTCATCAATCAATGAACAAAAGTGTTTGGTCGCTGCAAACTTCACTTTTGTCTCCGCAACTTTTTTGATGACCGCGTCACCAACCACCTCTTCAAGCATCCGAGGGCTTTTAGAATGGGAAATCACCTTGATGACAAAGGCGTTTTCTCCAAAGACTAGTTTGTCTTCCACGAAGTCGTGCCTATTATTGTCAAACTTTGGTGCCTCGTCGAAATTGTCGGAGTCCTCATCGAGAAGATCGGATCTACTTCGCCGTCACCGTAAAGAAAAAGAACTCCATCTTTTTCTTTCTTGGCAGCAAATCCCTCCTCGTCAGAATATTCCTCTCCTAGTTCCTCATCTGACTCAACCTCATCGGTAGGCACTTCGTCCTCAAACCATCGTTGACTAGGTTCTTGCGGCTACCTCTGCTGCTGCAATTGTTGCGCTTGATTCTGATGCAACTGTTGTACTTGAAGTGATAAATTTTCAACTAAAGTTATTAGTTGATCCATCTTTCGATCGACATGTGTTGTATTAACTCTTGGAGGAACCTCATCTACATGGTCTTCACTTCGGGCTTGTCTTTTCGGCGGCATTACAGAAGACTATATGACCTTGACGCTCTGATACCAGTTGATGTAGATCGGTGGTCGCGAGAATAATCACAAACACCAAAGAGAATTCTCAAAACAAGAACTCTAAAAAAGGAATAAAACTCGTTGTTTTATTAATGAAAGAAACCATTCAATATCAATAATCATCGACTTCACAATAGCTAGGTTATGCCTTTATATAGGCATATGATCAACTAAGACTTGGACTCATAATATGACTCACAATTAGACACAAACTATGACTAAACTTAGGCACAAACTAGAAGTCCAACTATACAACTCCTAATCAAAATACAAACAAACTTACTAAATCAATTTCTAACTTGTAATCACAATCTAACTATGACTTCAACTTATCTAATAATACTAGATAATTACTAAATCCTAGTCTAACACAAACTCTATCTTATCTAATAAATAAGAAATCCTAATCTAACATAAATTCTTATTTGCATCAATATCACCAAATGATAGGATCCATAAATGAAAGTTTAAAGATCGAGAACATTGACAGGAAGGATGAATTGAATGAGCATTTGTGGCAAAATGGTTCAATGAAAGTATAATTTAAGTGATTACATTATGGAATCATAACGGTTTCTAATAATGTAACTAGAAAGACTTGCCAAACACATTCGAATTTGTTCGCAAAGTGGATAAAACCGATAATTACTATTTCGGGAAAGCTTTATAATTAAGAGGTTATTTTTTAATAAGGCTTGTTGTCAAATTTATTTAGGACGAGTTTTAGTGGTTTCTTTATGTTTTAGTTTCTATTTTATGAGTTGTTTAGTTAATTAGAAGTTTTTCTTACATTAGTAATTTCTATTTGCTCATTACTTTCTATTTAGGAAGTTTTGTGTAGCCTTATACAAAGCTTTTCTAGCATTGAAAAAAAAAATGTAAAGTTTATGAATTGAAGTTTCTTCTCTTTTGAGAGTTTGTACTTTGTGAAGTGTGAACAAGCATTGGCTTGTAGTATTCGTTTATATCAAGGTTTCTTGGAGATTTATTTCCGAGGGGTTGAGGTCTTCATTACACCAAGGTTCTTTACTCAATTGTGAGTATTGGGTCAAGGTTTCTTGATACCAAAATTCTTTGTTCCGTCGTGAGCATCGGATTGAGGTCCTATTATTTACTCTAATCTTGAAGTTTTGACGCTCGCGCCATCCGTCCCGTTTCACCAAAACTGCAAATTTATTCTTAATTTTCATTTGAGCGGTAATATGCAACTACATATTGAAGCAAGTGTAGCCCATAAGCAGCAAGCACATTAACAGTTAGGTTAAGAATTAGATCAAACATGTCGCTAGCATCACGGTTGCAAACGCCACCCAATTCTTCATTAAATAATTCTGCACTTTGGAAATCTTACAAAAACAAATTGAACTCTCCCATGATAGTTTCACCTCTAAGATCCATTTTGATGTAGTAGCCATATGTGTCTCACGTGAGTCCGTGACACTTACAAACACATACTTTACATTAGTATTTCAGTTCTAATGCGCTACTCTCACAAGGAATAACGATTAAAAGTACTAAATTTACCTCTTATATTATTTTATTTTATTTATTGTCTCTTGTGTTTTACCTATTTTTTTTATCTAAAGCTATTTGTCACACATACAATACATATATAAGTACATAAATACCTAGCAAAAGCACCAAAAAAAAAAATACATGCTTACATATATATACATACATACATATATATATATATATACTAGTTTCAAGACGTGCTACGCACGATTGACCCGCTCGCTTCGCTCGCGAGAATTAATTTCAAAGAATTTACTAATAAAATTCAAAGTTGTAATTAAAGTTTAAAAATTAGAAAAAAAAATTGAATAAATTGTAAACGAATGTGATCACATTCATACATTGTTATCTAAAATTTTTGCGATTACAGTTTCTTCAATACGTTAACTAAGGGCAATAATTGAAACAAACAAGAATTATGCTAAAAACTTTAAGAACAATCTATCTTCTTGTCCATTTAACAATTATGTCCGGCACAATATCCATATTTGTTAGGGAAGTATACAATCAAAGGCATGAAGTTCTTCTAACAATGGAGAAATCTGGTTGAAATAAGGGAAGAACAATGCAATCCTTAATGTTGATATGACATAGAAAATTATAAAGGAGATCTTAAAGAATGTTATTTTGAAATATGGCATAAGAGGGCCATGCATTGTATAAGAGATTTTTTTTTTTTGGTATGAAGTGGGTGGCTAATCAATAAGCTAAAATAATATTTATTTATTTTTAGTAATATATATATAAGAACCTCTTGTGAACATTGATTCCTGCACTTTAATGAAAAATAACCATTAGTCTTGAGTATACAAAACAACAACCAATCAATAAGCAAGTCAAATATATGCACGCATTAGTGCAAATCTTGCAACAAGAATAAACTTATAAGTATGTAGGCAATAGATCGATCATCAACACCAAAACAAAAAAAAAAAAACCGATTAACTTGTGAAAGTAAATTACTACACATAACACCTTCCCTCTAACATCCAAATTAAATTAATTTTGGTGACAATCACCAAATTCTTTTTCGTATTTGCACCACTTGTCGAGTGTATAATGTAAAAAGGAGCTAATCAAACACAAAGGAGATGAATAAAGTTACTATTGTGTCAATGACCTATCTAAAAGATATTTGAATTCTACTACCTAACTTCATGAACTCAAATTAACGACTTAGTTTCTCAAAAGCTTCGTTGTAATGTCACAAAATCTTTACTCTAAGTTAAGTAATTGAAAGGGATTGACTTGTTTAAATCCTAGAAAGTTTGAATAAATACACTAAGCTATGATTTGTTAGAACCACGCTACTTGAATACAATCACTGAGATGGATTCCCTATTTTCAAAAGGATTAACCTACAAAGAAGTTTAATATCTTTTAAATAATATGGTCGATTGAGAAAACATCCTAAGATCAGATGATTAAGTAAATGAAGCTCATTAATGAATTATCGAGAAAAAATAAATCCAAAATGTTGTTATGGATAATTGAGAACATAAAAATTTTTGTTACGACACCAAATCGCTAGTTAAAAGCAAACGAGCGTTATCTCTATGCTAAATTTGTATGTAGAAACGACTTATGACTATTGGGATAAAATTACGCGTTGCAAAAATTGGCTAATTGTCCGCCAAGAAAAATCACATGGGCTAGTATAATTTTATTCGACGCACAAGTATAAAAGTTCAATCACCATATTGATGCTTCCCTAGTATGTAGTAAGCTTGCATTTGGAAACTAAACTAAACTACCTACTTGCATCAGAGGATGATCAATGATTGATAACTCGAGTACAACTAAACGCATTAAAATCTTAAATTTATGAATGTCAAGGACAAGCCCATATGAAAAGCCCTCAAACACTCTCAGTGATTTTGATAAACAATTCTATTACCCACCCAATTTTCTCAAGGCTCACATAACACCTTCATTCCCTTATTCATCATCTAACACTTAACTTTATTTAAAAACTGGTTCAGACAATTCATAAAACACATAGATGCATAAACACTGAAATTCAAAACAAAACAAAAATCAAAGAATTAGAGAGTTATACATAGAATTTCGATCATGGGTATCTAAGAATTTCCAATACCAAATCTAATCAATACAGTAATGATTTAACTATCATAATGCATAACCAATTTTAATTTACTTTGAGTGAAAAGAAAAGCAAAATTCAAGCAGTGGAGATAAGGTTTCACATTGATGTTATCAAGTTGCTTTCTGTATTAAAACAAAAGGTTCAACATAACATCGTACATCAGTAAGCAAAAACATTGGCATCCAATTATGACTGGCATACTTGAAGCATAGATGGGTGATTGAAACCAAGAAATAAAAAATCATCTAGAAGTGAAAGAAAGCAGGCGAAAGAGATGGAAACCTCAACATTAAAACATTACTACCAAGGAACAATATAATTAATGAAGCCAACTCCGACCAAAATAGGACCACGGTTCCCTTTTTTCACATATATGGAGAAACAATGTTTATATAAGACACACAAATAGTCACATACCCGAATCAGTGTTAGGTAAGAGATGCCAGCAAGCCCAATCAATTGCAGATGAAGGAAATTTGAAAATCTGATTCGTACTCATGATTAGGAACGAAAACCTAGAGTGCAGCAAAGAAGTGTATTAGGAGCGAGAGATCGCAACAGTGCAATGAGAGAAAGAAAGCGAATAATAGGTAAGGGAGAGTCACCATTAATCGAATAGGAAATCAGAGAGTTGAAGTGTAAAAGTGATTTTTTAGGTGACGAAGAAAATTAGAAGTATTTGTATTGAATCGAGAACTAACGAAATCAGAAAGTTGAAGAATCGAGAACCAACAAACCAACAACGAACCAACGAAATTGAGGAGTTGAAGGATAAAAGTGATATTTTGAAAGATCAGAGAATGCACGAGAAGTATGGGCAAATAAGTAAATTTCATTACCATTCAAAAATTTGGATCAGCGAACGCACGAGAATTATGGGCAAATAGGTAAATTTCATTACCACTAAAAAATTTGTGATTCGTGCTTTTATATGTATATATATAAAAAATTCAAAATAAAATTCAAAATTATTGTAATTAAAATTTAAAAATTAGAAATACAAGTACATTTTTTAGCTTATCAATATTCAATAATGTGATTGAGATAAGATGTGAATGAAAAAATAAGCTAGTCATGCTAGGGCATTACTTCCTCAAAAAAAAGTGTATTGGATTGATGAGAATGACTTCATGATTGATTTGGAGATAAAAAAAAAAAAAACGTGTGGTGGATTGATAAGGAGTTAGAGTTTGATTTGGAGACAAAAGAAAAGGTTGATTTGGAGATGAAAAAAAAAAGAAGTATGGGCAAATAGGTAAATTTCATTACCACTCAAAAATTTGTGATTCGTGCTTTTATATATATATATATATATATATATATATATATATATATATTTGACGTATTTAAGTACCCCGAGTCTGACACTTTTAGCCGAGTCCCCGAGTCTAGAAATTAAAAAATAGCAAGTCCGACCTCCGACACATCCGCACTCCGACTCCCACACCCAAGTCTAGGTTACCTTGCTTTGAAGTGCCTAGCTTGTGTGAGCCTTTCGAATTGATCACCGCATTTTTGACCGATTGCCTCACGTTAAAGGTTTGGAACATCTCATGGACTTGTAAGTGGGTTCTACATTTGGTTTATTTTTGTCGTTATGAAGACCGCTTAGTGCATCACACTTATATTTGATCGAAATGTTGGTGTGCACTTTGGAAGTGGTGCATTTCGATGACTTTTGAGCATGTTCGAATGATGAATCCCTCCTCTCCACATTGCAGTAAATCGAAACTCTATGATGGACATTGTCACCTCTAGCTTGAGTTGCTATTAGGTTTGGAAGTTTGGATCACTTCTCTAGCACGAAATCGTCGAATCTTCGCTCCAAGTGATGAAAACGTGCCAAAGGGCTTGCATCTCACAATCTTCATCATTGAGATGGGTCTTCTTTGTCCTTCACCTAAGTCATTGCTTGTCGATCGGCCTCACTCTAATAGCATTCTCGATGTAGAGAGAATGAAAGGACGAGGAATGAAAAACGTCACAACAAAGAAGAACAAGTCACAAACACTCAATGCAGGTTTTCTCGAGTCTGTTCTTTAATTCATTTGACAAAAAACTAACTCATTGTAGCGCCTTTACAAACTTTTATACTAAAACCCTAGTAGATCAATACTCTATGTTCCTATCATATAATAAAATAAAATACTCATACTAAGCCTCATAAGGCTACCGCATTAGTAAATATTTTTAATGGGTTTTTGAAGAGAAAGCGAGAGCTTCCATTGTTGTTGTTCTTTGAGACATGGATTTAAGAGAAAAATCTTAAAACTCTAATTTTTGAATTGTTTGTGGGTTTTAAACTTGAAGCACTGACCACGTTTTGTCAATTCAACATTTTTTTGGTTTACCAATGGTGTTTGATGTAAAATAGAGTCATCCCGTGTGACATTTTTTTTAATATTTATATTGCCAGATAATCAAGTTTGGGTAAAATTTGACTAAGGATACAATTGACCCAAAATCGAAACTTTATGACAGATTTGCTTAAATCGAAACGTTAGAATAGATCTGCAAAATCCTGAAATGTTATGATATATTCACCTATTAGGCCTAGGTTTTGCTGATACAAATATAGAACTTGAGAATGGGCGGCCAAACATGAAAATAAACAAGAAGAAACATCATCTCAAAACGACAAAAGCAAAGCCAAGACCCAGAACATTAACATCCAACCATGAGAAGACCATGAACATGGTAATGGCAATCCACAAACAAAAGAACTCCCTAAAATGTTCTTTAACCTTCCTCCACCATGGTCTTCATATTTCTTCTACATTGGCACATGAGAGGGCTTTGGTGGATCATAACTTGAATCTCACATTCTGTCTTTCAGGCCTAAGTTTGCTAGTTGTTAGCGGCTTTATATATGGTTAGGTGACATCTTCGCAATACTTGCAAGTGGATCATGTCTTTATTTTTCTGGGCCACATTTTAAGGCATTTCATATAGAAAATAGGTTGCCTGAAATTGAGTTATGTTGGTGTTTTTGATAAATGAATATCTTAAAATTGAAGATCTAAATGTACTAGACAAATACAATGTAGGCGAGAAATGCAGTATTATAAATGATAGATTGAAAAATAAATTGCAAATCTAGGAGTTGCATTTATGAGATGAATTGAGGAAGGATTTGAGATTTTTGGGCCATTTGAAAAAGAGAAGTGCTAGAATGACAACACTAAGTCACGCCACAAGACACATTGGCTCACAAGAGCCATCCATGTGCACCTCGGGATGCAGGCATACAAAAATCCCGATGCATAACACGCAGGTCGAGGTCGTATGGAAGGTTCTTGTGAGCCAATGTGTCTTGTTGTGTGACATTGTTGTTGTCATTCTAGTATTTTCCTTTGAAAAATGTCCAGTGCTATATTGTTGAGATGGTGGAAACTAAAACAATTAGAATAGAAGGCTTCGTATTTTTGCCTTTGACGATGAGTTGATTTTGATAAATGTATGTGGTTTTTGGGATGTTGCCATGGAATTAATTGGGTATCTTAAAAGAGGTCAATGAGGAAACATCATTTTTCAATAGAAATATTAGCTTCATGTTTTTTTTGATGAGATGCGCATGCGACAAATGGAGAAACATCCTTTTTAAATTACTTCTGGCTACATATTTTCTTTTTCATGATATCATTGCCGTAGAAGCTTTTTCACGTGGATGGGGTTATCTTCAATGCAGTTGAACTTTTAGAAGGCTTTTTTTTAAATATAATATTTATCCATCATAAACAAAATAATAAGTTGTCATTTTTTTTAAATTGCATGTTGATTCATAACGCATAAGCCACTAGAACCAAGATCACATTTATTATTAAATGCTTGATTAGCTATGATGATTTGTCATTCTCATATTTTTTAATTTGATGCTGTTTGTGGGTTGATTAACAAGAAATTATTTCATACTGATCCATTAGGGAAAGTTGTGGTCTGGAGACTTTATCCTGGCAGTTTCAAATTGGTTTGGATGCATTTGATGTTTCTCCTCATGAATTCAAATTGGTTCTTCAGCTTCTTAATTTGATCTTGAAGTTTGTTGTTTACTTGTAAAACAGTCCCGAGGCTGAGTCATCGAACGATTTTCTAAAATACTTCTGAATATGCTTCTTGGATCATACTCCTCAATATTAAAAGGCTAGTGGGCATGGATGAATAAATATATGATGGCAAGTAAAAAGAAAAGAAAAGACTTTGTGAACCATGTTTTGCATTGCGTTGTATTGCACTATTTTTAATTCAAGCTTGTGTTTAGTTTTACAATCATTGAATTTGGTTGGTAGGAGTTTGAGGTGGGAATTGGAATTAAATTAAATTCCCACGTTTGGTTCATAGGAAATTAAAATTGGAATTAAAAGATTCCAAATTTCTATGTTTGGTAAAAGCACGGAATTAAAATCGAGTAGGATTTGTAAATCCTAACTAACTTATTTTCCCACGTATAAAGGAATTACAATGCATCCCAAGTTTAGTGGTGATTGCAATTCCTAGCTATTTAAATTGCATGAAATCTAATTCCCACATATTTGAGTTCCCATTTAATAAATTCCTAGGAATTAAATTCCCATGACTTTAAATTCCCACCCCAAATTCCTACCAACCAAACACCCCCTTAAGATTTCAAAGTACCCTTATTTACGAATATTCTTTTTTGTAAACTATTTACAAGTAAGTTAATGATGCAAAATAAAATAAGTTTTTGAACCCCTAATGCCAACAGGATTCCCTTTTTGTTACTTAAACCTGTCAATCCTGATTTTATGATGTGTATTGCGCAGCAAGTATATGACCAAGACACCTTCTCAGCTGATGATATTATGGGGGAGGCCGAAATCGATATCCAGCCAATGATAACCGCGGCAATGGCATTGGGAGATGCAGGGTTGTTTGGAAACATCCAGATCGGTAAGTGGTTGAAGTCAAGCGACAATGCTCTCATGGAAGATAGCACTGTCAACATCGTCGATGGAAAGGTGAAACAAGTGATAGCCCTCAAACTTCAGAATGTAGAATCCGGCGAAGTGTATCTTGAGCTGGAGTGGATGCCTCTAGATCATTAGGTTTGCCAAAGCCCTTCCCAGCCACTTCTCTTAATTTGCTATTCACCTAAATACTAAATTTCATTATTGTTTGTGTAACATTTTAGCTGACCCAAAGTAATTTGGGACTGAGGCTTTGTTGTTTACGTATACCATTTCTGCCATTGTGGCTTAACATGTAAATTTGAAGACTGAAAACTGTATTAGTTAATCAAGTTATTCTATGGTCTTCGAAACTTTGGGCAGTGCTATCTTCAGGAAGAGGATCGGCGTTGCACTTTCTGTTAAAATCGGGCGGAGCTCTTAAGCATATTTTTTTGGTTTCATGTAGCAATGTCTGAGTTAGTGCATAGATTATGCCAATGGTCTGTTGTGTTTTGTTAAGTGTAATTTGGCCCAAAAGAGTGGATCTTTGGAATTCTCTTGTGCAATTCGTATTGGAAAACTGGATGCTTTGTGCAGTCCAGATTTTGAACCTTATAAATGTTCTTTTTTTCTTTTTGAAATAAAATAAAAATGCTTAATTTGTGCATAGCACAAATCTCTTATAATGAAATGTCAGTATATTGTTATTATATGGTGGCTAAGGTCACTACAACAATAATGTATTTTAATATCAGAACATTGGATAAAGGTGATGCGATAGGAAAGATAGGTTTGGATGACGGTGACCCTTTTCTATGGTGGTTATGTAAATTAAAGGGAGGGTCGCTAAGGGATTTCATGAAGGCACCAATTTTTTTGTAAAAATTTCAAGCGAAAATGGAAAAGACCATTTTGCCCCCTGTATATATATGATTCAAACCCTACAAACCATTTTTTGAACCTAAAACGACATTTTTCCGACCGTTTAAATTGAAATCATCCGAAAAATAACAATGTTTGATAATCATATGATGGTTTTTTTTTGTCAACATAGGGTTTCTCAAATTTTCGAGATGTTTTTTTCACAATTGATCAGAACCGAGAGTTAAAGTCACCTTCCACCCGAATATAATGGACAAACAAGAGCTAACATGACATCACCGACAGACATAAACTATACACTTGTCGGTGAATTGACCGAGACGACACAATAAAATATGGACAACCGAGAGGTGGCTCGAGGTCACGTGTGGCCGAGAACCACAACAATAAATGAACCATGAATGCCACACAAACATAACAATTTTCAAATGCAATCAGAACATTCAAATGGATTTCAACACTATCGGTGTGAACGAAAAATGAAAGCCCGATATGGAAAGAGTCTTCAAAGAAAAACGTCCTTGAGATAGAGGAACGAATACAACTTAGATTCGGGATTGCTAGGTGGTTGTCGACGAGAAATGGAGAAAGTCAAGTAAGAGGACGGTGGTGGGGTGCCTCCCAGGAGGGGTTTTTTTCAGGTAAATTGGTTAGAGGGGTATTTTGGGTAGTCTAATTTTTTGGTTAAATTGGTTAGTGCCCACAAATTAAACGGTGGGGTGGCGCCCTCATTAAAGGGCGTGAGATCGATCTAACGAGCGTCGACTGTTTACCTAAAAATATATACTCTCTCTCTCTCACGCTCTCTAATGTTTCGCCTTTGCTCTTGCAAACTCTCCTAACCCCTCTCGATCTCCGACCTCACCAGCTAGCTCTCTCGCCATGGCTCGCGCAACTTCGCCAGATTTCTCTTTCGATCTTCGATCTCACATCAAGGGATCTCTCTCGCCAGCTCTTGCGCGACCTCGCCTGATCTCTCGTGCGATCTCAGCAGCTCTCGAGCACGACTTCATCAAATGCCGAGTGATCCCTCCAGGTCTCTCGCTAGCTTCGTCCTTGACCTAGATTTTCTGAGAAAACTAAGGTCTCGATTGTCTGGCTCTCCATTTCCGCGAATCAACTCCCAATTAGGGCTCGCAACGGACGGAGAAGCGAAGAAAGGCGATTGTTCGCTCACGGTGGTTCAGAAGGAAATCCAAAGGCTTCGAAGTTTAGGTAACAACAACCAATTCATTGATCGCACACACGGACAGAGTTCCGAGCGTTGTTCGGCCATGGAGACCGAATTTGCACCGCCTAACACATCCGACGAGAATCCCCAACCGACTCCAGGTCAAGATCAATTAACCAACCTTAATCTCATCCTTATTACTTTCTATTGTGTCTGCTTTGATTTGATGCGATTATGCTGTTTTTTTGTTATTCAATGAATTTCTAGGGTTTGATAGGTTTTGTAATGCTTGTTGACTGGAAAGGAATCTAAACCCCAAACCAAGTATCGAACTTGATACCTAATTGCGAACCAACTTCTTCTAGTTTAGGTTTCATTGACATGGTCTGGCGATGCAATATCAGAACTTGTAATTTGTGGAGTTTCGGTGGTGTCCCTATGGTTTTTGTAGTTCTCTTGCTTTTGAAATTGTGTGACGAGGTTTCCATCTATGCGATGTTTGTATAATTGCCTTGAATTTCCAATTACTTTTTTTGTTCTTACCGATTGTAGTGCCTCAATCCCAAATTAGTTGTGGTTGTATCGTTAGGTGTAGAATTTGTTGAAGAAGTTTCTCCAAGTCAACAATGAAAAGAAAAGTAGATCTAGTGAAGCTCAGCCCTAACAATCTCTTTTCCAGGTACTATGATGGATTTTGATTATTCAAACTGCATCTCGCTTTATCTCTTTATCTCAGTAAATTTTGTTCAATAGATTCTTAAATCCAAACCAATATCTGTTGGTGGTGTTGGATTTAATTGCAAGTGTTTACTTCAACTCTTACTGATGATTTGTTTATTCTTTTTGTTTGCTATGTAACGATGAGTGTATGTGAATTTATAATTTTTTAAACTTTTTTATATCTTTATAGTGAAGTGTATCTCACATGTTCGAATAAATTATTGTGAGAACAAGTTCAGCAAGTTCAGGTTTTTCTTTATATATAAACTTAATTTGTTTGTTCAACTCTATTTAGCAAGTTCGGGCTTTTTGTTATTCCTTATAATTGGCGCATATCAACTTAATTTGTTGGTTCAACTCTGTTTACCCAGTCATTGTTCCTTCGTGCCGGCCCATTTATGCCAGAGAACTATCAATAGTAAGTTTATATACTTGTATTCCATTTGAACATGTATTACTTTTAAAAACCTGTTTCTTTAAATATGTCGTTCCCTTGCTGTATTTAGTAATTTAGTCTGTTGTATCAGCTATACATATAGTGGGATAGACACAGCTTTGAAATATCTGCTCCTATACACACTTAATCTTTGCGCAACGGGTGTTGCTCCGACTTTTCCTTGAATTTCTGTGTTTCTTTGATGTTTTAGTGACGTTAGTCCTTAAAAGAGACTTTGGTTTGATTTGGGACTTTGGTGGTTTATTAGAGCTTAATATTGAGATGGGTTTTTCTGTTGGATTTTCAGAAACAGGTTAAGGAAGATGGGAGTGCTCTCCTTGAATTTGCAGATGTTGAAGAAGGTCAGTGATTATCCTCATAGTTTCTTCTTCGTATTTACTTTGTAATTATATGAATATAGTATTACTTGGTTTTAGTTGAACAAATTAATGAATGTAATTGATGATGTGTAGAGAAACTTTATGAGTTCTTAAATCTCCAGCTGGAGAGCTACTCGGACGTCGAAAGAAGTAAGCATTCTCAAGCTCTCCATTTGTTGTTGCCTTATTTGTTATTGTTACAGCTAGAAAATGCTCTTGGTCAATGATGTATATGAGATTTTATCGGAACCTTGGTTAGAATTGGATTTATGATGATACAATTTCGATTGGATGGTGAATGTATTCGCTGACATTCTTGGGATATTGATGTGGGTAATTGTGTGTTTTTGCAGTGAGGCACTTTGAAGTGATTTATTTGATCCATGAAAACTATGTGGAAGATGTTGACAGTGTGAAGTCGAAGATTGAAGGTAAGAAAATTAAGCTTTTTGGTCTATATATGCTCTTCATTTCTTCATCAAACGACAAGGTTGATGAACTTCAAGAATGATATTTCCCTTGTTATCTTACCTTGTTAATGATTTTAACTTAAATTTATGATTGCATTCTAAGAGTTGATAGGTTTCGACTTGTTACCGCCTTGAACTAATGTACTAGGATCTCTACGTATCTAGTTTAGGACTCCCATATGCATAATTTCTATCTTTGAAAAATCTTGTTTGTCCTATACTATACTATAGTATACACAGGCAAACCACAGTTGCTTATATTAACATCAAACAGTGACAATAAAGTCATGTTTTCCATGCAGTGGTATTTACTAGTGACCAATGTTAACTCTGTGGAATAATCAGTCATACTAGTTATATTATGTTTAGTTTCCTAAGGCTAGCTTAGTTTTGCATCTAATCTTTCTGACTTTTTTTTTTTTTTTTTTTCATTTTCATGTAGGCTTTATGAGAGAGAAGGAAAGGTATGGGCATGCGGAGGCTCGCATGCAAGATAAAGAAAGCAAAAAATGCTTAGTATGTCTTGATGAACTTTGAGATGGAAGCTAAATGGATTAATGATTTCAAGAGCTTGCTAGACAAAGACGAGAGGGTGATTCGACGCCTTGTAATCAAGAGGGATGAAGCAATCACTGAAGATTGCCCTCCTCCAGTTGAGTTCCACGCTCTTCGTGCAAACAGTAGCACTGATGACGAAGAAGATATTGAAATCGATGCGAATGATGATGAAGATGACGAGGAATGGGATAAGGATAAGGAGGATGAGCTTGACATGGGTTGGCAAGAAGATGATATTGAAGATAACCCAAGTTGCATTTTGATATGAGACCATTACGTCAACATCCTTTTGTTGCGTGATGCAACGCATGTACTGATTTGAGACCTCCTCTTCGATTACCGATAGTTTGTGAAAACTTGAATTTTAAGAAATTATAGAACACATGTAGTCATGTACTGATTTGTTTGTTAAAATTTGATTTTGAGAAGATTAATTTGATTTTTTATAATTACTATTTATTTTTATTTTTATTTTGTAAAAAAAGCTATATGTTACAAGCTATATAAAAACAACATTCATTTTTTTTAAAAAAATTTGGAAGCTTTTTGTGACGGTTAAAAATCGTCACGAAAGGTCTTGAGCTTGGGCTTTCGTAACATCTCATAACATGACGGACCTCGTAACGGTTTAAAACCTTAAACCTTTACGAAAGCATGGTCTTGTAGATTACATAATATAAAACTAGTCAGCATTTCGTGCTTTGTGTGCGGGCAAGACCGACTATCAATATATTATATAAAAATATAAAAAAATATTATTATGTAATCTTTGATTAGCTCAAAATCAAGAACATAATCTAATTTTCTTTTAGAAAAAAAAAAGGCAATATGTAAACTCAATAAAAAAAATAATTCTTTATATACAAACTGAGTTGGTGTTGTGGTGAGATGAGAGAGACATCACATGCTAAAAAGGCAAGATTTGAGAGATCGTGAGTTCAACTCCCCTTTAGCATAAAAAATGATTCAGTTTTTAGGAACAAATAGTTTTTTTACCGAATTCTTATTAATATGTATTATTTTTCTTTATTAAAATAGTAGCTATTTTATTTTTTGGTTTTTTCTAAAATAGTCATTATTATATTTTATAATTTTTTTTTCAGAAAATAGTAATTATCCAAATTATTCTAAGAATGTAGACATGTAGGTACCTACAAAATTTTTCTATCTACTCATGTTATGACATCAATAGGCAATACTTGTAACTGTTCCAAACCCACTATATCTAACTTTAAACATATTACTATTAGAATTATCGAACTCTTGGATGGATGTAAATCATAAGTATGGTACCCATGAAATTTTCCTTACCTCTACCCATCTCAAACTTAATTATTATAAGCATATGAATATACCTAGTCGTAACCGTATTAAAAGTTAATACTCATTTATTGATTGGTGAAATAGATATTTTCTTGTTGTTAATAGTTATTTTTGTGTTACTATTAAACTCACTGTGTTGTGCTACTGTGTTACAAATAAAAATTATTAATTAATATAAAGGAATAGAGATATAATGGCTCAAAAAAAAGAAGGATGTGGCTATTCGGATTGTGAAATGACTTTGATGCTTCTAAATATAAATAGGCTTTTACTCCCCACACCCCACGATTTCCCACGAAATTGTTTGAACCAATAGTGCTACGCGGGAAGAACATAAAGAAGTCGACTCCCACATTGACCTGCGACTGACCTAACTCTAGCAAAACTAGTGAATACCGACTCGGTGAGTTTGTTATTAACTCATTTATCTTCATTTTGGCGGTTTTTGTTCATTGTTTGGTGGTTTTTTGACTAGATTTAGGTGTTTCATTTTCCCTTTTTTAGGGCTTCCTCTTTGGTGGTGAGTTTCATATCATAGCTTCCATAATGTCTCAAGAGTTTGTAGAACGAACCAAAATCCAGCAAAAACATGTAAGTTTTGTTATGTTTCATACAGTTTTCGTCATTTTTATAAATTTGTGTTCACGATCATAAATCCCGTGGTGTGCGGTCACACATGACCGATAGAGGAAAAGGGCTGACAATCTATTTTGACCGTTCCACTTCGATACATATCGACCTGTTTTGACTACTATCCTATGTGTGAAGGCCCCAATTCCCCATTAACTGGGCCCCGCCCCAGCCTATGCCCACGTGGATCCCCGAGTCGACCCCCGTGGAGTCAACGCAAGCCTAGTCAGCCTAATTATCCTTTTATTATCCTTAACTTGGTGTTTTAAGTCGAGTTAATTAATTTTACAAGTTTTAAAAGTGATTTACAGCGGAAAGTAAACTTAACTAATTATTAAGACGATAATATAAATTTGGGACATCCTAAAGTGTGGGACCCTATATAAAATGGAACACCATGCATATCTAGTGATAATGGTGCAAGAGAGTACAATATACATGATCTATGTCTCTCATAAAACACAAAATATGTCTACCCAGTGTATCAAAAAACATATATGTAGATAAGTACAATACAAAAAAAAAACTACAAAAGAAGCAAAAGGAGGACCGCTTCGAAGTCTCAGAGTAGATCATCAATCACTGATGCTTTGCCTTTGCTCGTCTGCGAATCTGCAGCTTGCCATCGTGCACAATAAACTAGCCTCATTAAGTAAAAAGCCAGTAGAGTCTAAAAAGTAATTCAAAAATATAAATAGAATAATATGAAGGATCATGCGGAATAGTAAATGAAAGTGAAATAATAATCGCATGATAGCAAGACTGAAATAGCATACAATGATACATGGGTGTTTATAGAGTCAAAGGAGAGGAATCTAAGTGAATCCAAACCTGTTGGGGATTGAAACCGCCACACGACAATCCTGAGTTGCGGCAAAGCCAAGCTAACTCATAATACCGGAATGCGGCAAAGCTGCCTGAACCTATACTACCCTAGATGAGGGGCATCAACAGTTTACCCTGGATACTCACACTCATCTAGTTCAATTCCAATGGCTCGTGGTGTAGTGTCGGTAGCTAATCGACCACCATACCCAAAAGCCACCTTCCCGGATCACTTAGTCCTCAAACACCCAAAGAATAAATTTAAGCTCATGAACAAGAAGTTTACAATTCAAAGAATATAAGGAAAATACGAATTAATGTGCATTCTCTATCTGGTTTTATTTATCTCGGATCAACATTAATACGCTCTCGCAGCTCCGACACGTCTCCCGATCCCCGACGCCCGACTCTAACTAGCTAGGTACATGGTGTCCATTTGATTAGTTATTATCGTGTTAGAGTCTTTCGAAATCATTTAAATTGGGTGTCTAATTACTCCATTTCAAATTTAAGCCTTCATTGGGCACTTATCTCGACTAAAAATGCTCGGACTTGCTTAAGATGTTCAACACTCTTTACCTATTATTTTTATATGTTATTTGATCCATTAACACATTCTAGAAATTTTGGTTTGATTCCGACATCATTTGATGCCCGGAACACTTTAAGTCAAAAATGAGCTCATTAAGTGAGTAAATTTCACCTATTTCAAAACCCATTTGGAAAACCATTCAAAACACTTCAAAAAATTACAAAAATCAGTGGAAACGTTTTCTACGATAGAAATATATGATTTGAAAATTTCGGTCCAGTTCTGGCTTCGTTTGTTACCCGGGATGTACTCAAACAAAATTCAACTCAATTAGGAAATCATCTTTTTCCTATTTCAAAATCATTTTCGAAAACTATTCAAAACTCATCAGAATCGCTTGAGGATTTTGAGGAATCAAATTTGTAGTATGTTGATGTTCTTTGTAAGTTTTAATGACTTTTATACTAGTGTAGACCCCTCGAAAAAAGTCCTAAAAGTTCGCCAAAAATCTACCCAAAACTGTCCCTTTTCTTTTAGTTGGCATTTTATCGAACATTTGAGATGCAACCTCTTAAAATTAACATTGTTTCAATCCACACAAGTTCTGTCCATAATTAACAAATCCACTTAAGACACCCAAATAGGAGTAAAATTTCAATCATTAAACATCTAGAATACAAGGAATCAACCTATCAATAATTTAAACTCATTCCATCATCATCATCATCATCATCATCATCATGAAAAACACCAAGAACATGAAACATGAATTCATTCCATTTCTTTCCAAAACTAAAAACCAACTTGAGATACTCATATAGAAGTAAAAACCAAAGCATAATACCTCCATTTACTAACAAATTCAGTCCATGCATGATTCAACACTAAAAATCATAAATTGAAATATAAAAGCATTGAGTTTCTTAATAATTTCTAGACACCATTACTTGGGTCTTTCAAGAGCTTGAAACCACTATATTCTAAATTAATATCTCACCAAGAGATGGGGAGTAAAACCCCTAAAAATTCAGCTCACTATAAATCAAAGAAAACACCCAATTTTAGCATCAAAAATGAGGAATAAGGTTTACCTAGGTTTGATTTCTTCTCCACCTAGCTTAGGACTTTTGATTTCTCTACAATCTCCCCTTGATTTCTAAGATGTTCACCAAGTTTCACCTTCTCAATAGGGCTAGAATTTTTTTTTCTTGAATTGCATGTGAGTTCAAATGAGTAAAGTCCCACTTTTATACTATTTAATTTCATCCTCAATCACTTCCTATTCCCTATAACATGCAAGGGCCCTTATTTAGTTCGGCCCTACACTTAATTGACAACATTTTTAACTCATCTTGCCTAGTACGACACTTCTTATGATCATTTTAAGAAGGATCAAAGGCCACAATAAATCATTCCCAACTATAGGCTTATGTAATTTCTTAGTTTTATTTAGATAAGCTTACGCACATCAAATCAATTGGGTAGTCTATTAATGACTTATCATTATGTATTGAGCCCTTACTAGTTCCTGACTACCCGGCACCCGATGCCCCGCGCCTTAACACACATCTCGAGACATGCTGGGTCTATATTCGGTCTATTGGTGTTTTATCCGACTCGGTAAAGTATGTTAATAATTTAGCTTAGTATCTCGTTATATAAATTGGTAATTTGTACATCTAAGTTATTCAGTTCTAAATAGCCCTGTAGCCGCGTCGCACACATCTCGAAGAGTCCTTTCATGCATTTCGACGCAACCGGACCAATAATTTACTGAAACTTGACATTTTTTGTGTATAAAATAGGTATTACATACTCCATACATAAATAATATACCTCAATGTCGACTCCCCGAGGATTGAGCACACTCGCCACATCAGGTCAGGTCCACGTCACTGTCTTGAAATTGACACATGGCACGAGTTCAAAATTTATGGTCATTACACTATGCTACTTATCAGCCTGGTTAGGCTACCACCATTGGATACCTATCGGTCTGTTTTAACTGACAATGTTATTTAACTATCTGTTTGTTTCGACCGCCACCTATCATTTTGAATTGAAAATTTAATTTTCGACATTGATCCATCTTTAGTTCGTTCTTCTCTTGCTTCTTGTAGGTTAATATGTATGATACACCTACTACATTCGGGCTGATACATCCGGGAAAGGGGAGGCCTTCCCGGACTTTACAAAGGCATTCATACTGACATTGCCATTAAAGTCTAGAGATGAGGTCCTCACTTGGGCTCAGGATACAGCTACAAAATGTGGCTTTTTGTAATTATTCTGAAATCTGATGTGGCTGATAGTGGAAGACAAGCTAGAATGACTATTGGTTGTGATCGGACTGAGAACTATAGTCCTAAATAGGTAAAAGGTAAGAAGAAGAAGAAGAAGAAAGAGAGTAAGGAAAACGAAGAAGATGAAGAGAAGAAAAAGGTGATTGGCACCAAGAAGTGCGGGTGTCAATTTAAGCTATTTGTGAAGCATGCAAAAGACGATTGCTGACATGTTAGAGTTGTGTGCGAGGTCCACAACCATAGACTCATAATAGTTTGGTGGGTCTTGCAATTACTAGGAGGCTCAATGCATGTGAAAAAAATATTGTGGAAAACATGAGCAAGGCCAAGACCAGTGCTCCCCCTAAGGACATTCTCTCAGTCATCCTTTTGGAATTAGAGGCCGTGGAGAAGAAGTACTTGACCAACGGGCCTGACTTGAGGGTAGAGGTTGTGTAGAAATTGAGGAAAATCAGTGGGTCCGCGTCCACTTCTATCATTGATATTCCTAAGGAGAAAGTGAAGCTAAGTGGTCGTCCAGCCAAGAAGAAACTCAAAATTGACACAACCGAGAAGTCAACAATGGAGGAAGCAATTCAAGAACCCGTGGAAAATGAGAAAACATCAAAAGAATCTGCGGTGGGTGATAAACCAACCCAATAGTCCATGGCAAGTGAAAAACTACCCCAATAGTCTCCGATGGCAAGTAGAAGTGGAAGTGTTTCTTTTAAACATGGTAGAGGTGGAAATGGTCGTAAGAGAGCCGCAATCTCATACGTAGTACTGGCGCTACACGACCCGCTCCCCTGGTGGCATTTGAGTATGTTAGTGAAATACCAAGACCGTGGCACGCCTACCGCCATAAGACAATGGATGTTGCCGTGGATGGTTATTGTGGCTATCGGGCGATAGCACATGTTATTGGCTATGATTCGAAAGATGGTTGGAGGAGGGTAAGGAGGGAATTGGTTGAAGAGATGGACCAAAACGATTTACATACAAAGATCACTTTCACTTGATAATGATTATGATAGGGTCCGTAATGCGCTTAACCACTTTGAGTGCATGGTTTTGGTGTTGGTTGGCTTACCTTTCTGGATATGGTGCTCATTATGGCTAATCATTATGGGATGGGTGCTTTTGTATTATGTAAGTGTGGGTCCCGAGAGTTCTGAAACCTTCCTTAGCAGACATATGCTTTATATAGTCGTGCCTTGTTACCGACAACCATTTCGTTAAAGTGAGTTATTTACATTACGTGTTATCCCTTTTTTAAGTATTAATATTCATTGTTGAACGCTCATTTGTTTATTTTTGTTTGTGGCTAATCACGAGTAGTGAAGCGCCCATACCACCAACCATGCCACAATGGGAGCCGTATGCAAAGGATCAAAGCAGAGAATGGTTGGTGGGTTTGAATATTTTAACGCGGAATCAACCAGTTGGTCATATGGATACAATGGAACTTGATGATGATTAATGCAACATGCATCCTTTATTGATAGTGCATGTACAAGGTTTCTTTTTGTTGATACACATAGGTATAAATGGGTGTTTATGGGTCTATATAACACATGAACATTGTCATATTTGCTACTTTTCATTACTTGTTATGTTATTGGTGAACATGGATGAATTCATGGTACCATTGGTGTACTTGACTTGTATTTTTTGTGGGTATCTCTGTTTATTATATATAATGTTTATATTAATAATTTGATGAACTCGAATGTATGGGAAACTCTATTTTATTAGAAATGCAAACATGCAAAATGCGTTATACTTGATTTGGATAAGTTTGAGACGAAAATTTAATGTTTATATGTTCATTCCAAATACTTATCGGTGAAGCAGATTCGCCATACACCGAATACTTATTGGTCATGATGTAGCATCGGGTACTTATGCATAATGGCTATCACCTGCCGATAGACTTCATATACCTCACAACTTTACTCCTTTGACCCCCTTTTAACTGGTGACTAAAGTTGACAATACCATCGGCCACAGAGAGCCACAAACCTATAAGACCCATGGTACTGTTCAACCACCACTATTGAAAGGTTGATGACACATCTTGGTCACTGATTATACATACCCTACAAATTTACTTCATATACCCCACACCATAATATGTGATGTAAACAAACGAAACTCGGTAGATAGTGTCTAGTTACTACAGTAGGTGCGATGGGGCTGCGGAACCGCAATGTTACAAAGCTTTTACATATACCCCACTATTTAACTAGTATACCCAATATCTTAATGTCTTATTTAACTTAAGTGTGACGAACTAAAACCCAAAATACCCGCCTCAGAGGAAATTTAGTAATTTTGTAAAAAAATCCCGAACCACCCCTAATTGATCTACAAACACTAAATAAAAAAAGGGAGAACTAGATTATGGAGATGATGGTGTGATGGAATGCTCCTAGATCCAAGGAAAGAATATATATATATATATATATATCTCTCTCTCCCCTTTATTTATGGTGCCAATAGTACATTCGGAGGGCGAGAGGCAGTGACGCCGGCAAAGGGAGCAGCGACACGTTGTCATCAAGCTTGGTTGGGGGAGAAACGCTGCCATGGCGTCCCACACCCACGGATTGAGTGGGAATAGTGGCACTAGCCACCCTCCCCTTGATAGGGTCTCCCCTCTCGCCCACGACCAGAGCCGAGAGGTCCGGCCCGGTTGGGCGGGACCCAAGAGTGTTAGAGGCGCAGCAGTAGTAGGGACGAAACAGGGGGAGTTCGTGCTACCCCTCCCACGACCACCAGGGGAGCTTATGCTCCCCCTCCCATGGTCGTTTGACCGGTCAAGGTCAGTTGACCCCTGGAGTGAGTTGACCAGGGGTCACCAAACCTTTAAACCAATTTGACTAGGGGCCAAATTGGCCCCTGGACTCAACCAGGGACCAATCTGACCCCTGCATAAATATTCTGAGGGGCTAGACTCCTCGGGGAACTCGGCAGCGGGTCCCACCCTTGACATGCTACACCGGACCTCGACGAAGTTCTCGGCGACACTAATGACTACGAGACTTACACTATTGAGTCCCTAAATACATATGAAATAAATAATAAATAACCCGGTATTGAATTATGCATTGATATGATGTTGTATGTATTGTCTAGTGATGCACGACGGTTCACATCGGGCCCCGGACGTGTAAAGAGTGATTACATGCACGTCGAATACAGGTAAGTGGGGAGCTTTGCTCATGCATTAAATATTTCTTGAATATTAGATAAATAGAAATATTACATTTATATCGAAAGACTTGGGATTGGGTTGCATTTAGTCAATGGTATGAATATGTTTATCTATGGAATGCATGTGATATGAACACTTGTGTTATTCGATCAAAAGCGGTGATGTGGCAATATGCTCCTCAAAAGAAAGTGGTATGCGCCATGAGTAGCGGTGGTGTGACAGTGTGCCTATCAAAAGAGAGTGGTTTGCGTTACGAATTGTAGTGGTGTGGTTATGATCCCACCAAAAGAGAGTGGTCTGCACCACGAAATATCAAGTTCACAAGTGTTCACAATTGGTGATGTCTTGGCAAAACTTATTGTTGGTTTGATGGAATTAGATGGAGATCACAACGGCCATTGTATGGTTCACATCACCTTGAGAGTGGGTGGCTCGGTCACTGGATTCATACTATTAGCTAGAATGCTTTGAATAAAACAATGACTTATATTTATTACTATTCATTATGGTAAATCTCTTGTTGGACCCTGTTACATGATTAAATGGAATTTATTTACGAATTGCGCATCCTCGTTCATGATGTGGTTTCAAAAGACTGCTCACTTTCTTGCTTATTGAATTACGAATCGTACATTTATGTCTTACTTGACTTGGAACTTGTTTATACCCCATTTTACGAACAAGAACCATGTTTCCATTACTTTTCATTAAATGTTTTACAATTCAGATTACTACTTCTTGTGTATAATTGTTTTGCTTTATACGTAATACTTGCATGTTTAGTATTTGAGCAAGTCTTCTCTCTTATTGAACTTCGTTGGTTCTCTTAGCTCACCCCACTTACATCTCAGGCATCCATATCGGCGCTAGATCGAGAAAACGTAAAGGCGATAGCTTGAAGCCTTCTCTATTAACGTGAGCCTTGAATTGTATTATCTATATATTCACTTTTAAAACTATTAAACTTGGGTCATATTTTGAATAGGTCTTTCGGGTAGATTGAACCCCACTCTCCTTTAGTTTGAACTTCTTCTTAGTAAATGAATGACTTTAAGACAGTTTATGAATTGAGGATCCACATATAGTTTCATGGTTAGACATATGGATCTTGTTTACTTTATTCCGCACTTTGGTCCATATGAACTTGCTGCATTATTTCGCAAGTTGTTTTAGGCGTGCCAGACTGCTTGTTTAGGCCCGATTTGGTTGTTTGGCTTGGGAGGTGGTCTGGGCCAGGTAACCCAACCATAAGTTGGGGGAGTTTCATCACAGTTGGTATCAGAGCATAGGTATTAGAACCTAGGGAAACGTTAGGTTAGTGGAACTTAAGTTTTTAGAGCCTTCAAAATTTAAAGGTCAATTTTAGGTTAGATGAATCAATGGTATGAGACATTAGTTCAACGTCAACTTAACATACATAAATGATAAATCCTAGGATGGGATGGGATAAAAGAATTCTAACAAAAGATTTATTATGTTGATTATTTGTTGCCTTGTATATATGAATGTATCGTTAGATACATAGATAATTGTGTTCGCTATTAGCCTAATTATCTCTGATGGTATCCGCGAGTGGATAAGAAAAACTAAGTTCCACGAGACCGTGGAGGGAATGACAATGAATGGCGCAAGGAAATCGAAGCGAACTCCTTGGGAAAGAGCCAGCATGCACTTCAAGTGATATTTGCAACGACTTATATGAGAACGAATAAGCTTTGATTGGGAATTATATAGTGTGATGCGCCTATATTTAATAGTAGTGTAGCAAATAAAATACTCAAACAAGAATCATGAGACTTGAAAGTGCAATGAGATGCCACGCTACGCAAAAGGAAGTATTGACGTGGTCACACTTCAAAGAAGGAACTCTATCGCTTGCAACTCTATTAAGACGGTTAAGATTCACGATACTTTGTTTATAAGAAGTTAATGAGCGAGTCTTTATGTGTAGAATTGTTTTGCTTTATACGTAATAATCTAAGATAGGAAGGACGTGTATTATTAGACGTCTAACTCTCGATTAGAGATGTAAAATATTGGTGTATAATTCAATTATATGACCATTACTCTTGTTTAACTCATGTTGTTACATATAATCTATTTTCTTCAAAAAAAAATGATTCTTTCGACTTTATTGGATCATGATTTGGGTGGAGTTTTGAGTTTTTTTATACCACGTTTTGATAAACTTTTTAAAGAAGAACTCTACTTATTTTTACAGGATTTGAAAACATAAACAAGTGTAAAAGGAAAATGACTTATTTTCCTTGGTGTTTCAAAAAAAAAAAGTTAATAGACTTATATGTATTTCATAGATTTGTCATCGTCATTTCATTTGGTTTTTTTTTAAAAATGAGCTTTACTCATATTCAACTAACATGGTTGAGATTCCTTGAATGATTGAACTAATGACAATTTAGACCAGTTCGATTTGCATGAAACCTAAGTTTACTAAATTTAAAGATTTTTGACTAAGGGTGTGTTTGATAGCAAAAAAATTCTTCAATGAGAAAAAACTTTTTTTTTAGCAAATCTTCTTGAGAGAATTTTATAAAGAAAATTTTCTCATAGTTGTTTGATTGCACGGGAAAGAATTGTTTTTATGGTTCAATCCGTATGCGCATCTAAATCATCGTCGATGTTGGGCGGCTCGACGATGATGTTGGTGACGAAGCCGGAGACGAAGAGAGAAAGAAAAAGCATATATTCGCGAAAGAGTAGCAGATGCCAAGTTTGTTTGGGTGGAAGAAATAATCAGTTCGTGACAGAGATGGAGAGATTTTCGATTTTCCACGCTAAAAGATGAGAAAATAAATGAGGAAAATAGGGGAATGTGGTTTTTTTTTCTCAGTGCAGTTACAAAGCTATCAAACAATGGAAAAAACGGTTACACAAAAAAAGTAGACAATTTTTTATGATTTTTTTCATTTTCTTTGCTATCAAACACACCCTAAATGAAAAAAAATGTTAAGTATTGGTTTAGACATATGTTACCATTTTGTAGTTGGAATACAAACTTTCGTGTGGTCACAATTTATTTTTAAATTAAATCGACGAATCAATTCGAAAGAAATTTTACAAATTGTTTGAAATACGAGGAATATTTCATATGTTTCCATAAAGAAAATGAGCTTAACTAGACTTGAAAAGTGATTTTTGATGAAAACTCAACTTTGAAAAAAAATTATTCAAAATTAATTTCTCGATGATTGCAATCATATCTCTCAAGTCTTGATCAACCTTATGTAAAAGAAAGTTAAATATAAACCAATATTCAATGGGTTGAATATCGAAATTGAGGAATCCTAAAATGAGGGTTATTGTGAAATATAAGTAAACGACGTACTGATCAGTAAATGAGAAGTTAAAGAGTACCTCAAAACAACTCAATGAGAAAATCTAGTGAATAAAAAATGTCAAACTAGTATACTCGAAGATAGGTGAGTTACTAAAAATTGGAGATCCCAAGTCAAGGACTATTTTCGGTGAAATTGCCACGTGTGAAGATCGCGTTGCCAAGTAGAATTAGTAGATGTCGTAAGGACTTCAGATCCAAGATTAAGATGATACAAACTAAAGGCAACCAACACAGAAATAAATTATTTTAACTCAACTATGGGTGAGTTGACTCATAAAACTTGGGGATACCGAAACTTGATAAATCATTTTCAAAATGAATGAGGCGAACACGACAAAGGTACTAAGATGGAATAATTAAGGAATGCCTAAATCTGAAAGACATATGTAAGTCAAATTAGTAGGACTTGAAGAACATACTTCAGGGTTGATGATATTTTTTTATATACTCAATGATAGGTGAATCATTAAAATTGGGAATAACCCCAACAAAAAGAATATTTTTGGTGTAATTGGACGCATGAACTAATGACTCTAAAGTCAAAGAGGAACCTAACCTGATTTGTAGGGAATAATATGAAAAATAACATTGAAAAAAATATAATTGAATGGACTATTATCACCTAATCTTAGTGAATAATGATTTGATACTTAAAATTGGAGATCGTAAAATATGACCGACCTATGAAAAAAATGAACAAGTAAATTGGATATATGAAGAATTGCAGACTCTAGAGAGAAAACACGTAGTACGACAACTTTTCTTAGCCATATGATTTGCAAGGGAGTACCCTTTCCAAGGACATAATATTTCAAATTGAAATGGTGACAATATGGGAAATCATGATAATTGCTTATAGAAAGTAACTTGAACTTTCTCAGTAAGAGTGTACATTACCATAAGAACCTGAAATCACCAAACTAGATGTTTTGGGGAAGGATAAAGGATCGGACCAATGGTAAGTTGATAATTTAAAACTGGGGATCCTAGTTAGGATCCATTCACAATAAAATTCATATCGTGTAACACGAAGCAATATGACAACTAGGGATGATGAGGAAATACCCTAAACTAGCTAAGACAACATTAATATATGAGTGGGGATGAAATCTTTAAAACTTCACACCGTTAAGAATTGTTAAATAGAATTTGTCGTTTACACTTAGAAGCTTAAGAGCTTAATGCGGTTTTAAAAGCGGAAACCACTAGCTTAGCATTGCAAGAGAATTCTCGAAGCATGTATAAACGTGAGTTTCGATACCATAGAACCAAAGCTTTAAATGGCATGACGTGTAAGTATGTTTCCTACGTACGAAGTACACAGTCGTGCACTTTACTTACGGAGTACTCAAAAAATAAATAAAAGTGTGACAATAGTAATGCATACGAGCAACAAATTGAGATGTTGAGGGAATTATGAACTTAGAAATAATTGGATCATAGTGAGTTACGAGTCATTAATTACAATACTCGAGGTGTGGGTTTATATCCTTAAGAAACGACATGAATATCAAACTTAAAACATGCAAGTTAAACTACCCTTGTTTCTCAGTGAGAGAAGTTATAAAATAAACTATAAGTGCTAAGAGTTAGCTTGGGAGGACGATAAAAGACACTTGTGCACTAAATGAGAAACTTTACTGTGTCAAAAGAATTTAAAATGGCCACCCAGGATTGTGATAGTTGATTAGTACGAGGACGCGATGTGACAAGTCTAAAAAAAAATTTGAGTGGTTAATAATATGAAACAAAAATTATAGTGTAATAAAGCGCATACAAATTAGTATTGAAAATCGCTTAGGGATAGCGATAATGATGATTATTCCACAGTTTACCAAGGGTGAAAGCTTGTTGTGTAAGTAAACGGTTAAATGTGACGGAGAAGTTACGAGGTGGACCGTTGGTCAAGAGCTGACTTGAATTATGAAAACACAAAAAAATTGACGTCGACAAATGTGTAATAACAATGATGTTAAGTTATAATTTCAAAAAGAAATATTATGTCTGCTCATTTGTAGCCTCTACAAATAAGTTGCGATTGCATGATGAGTAGTTTATTGATATGTGTAATCGAGATGGTGACAAAGATGGTGTGCTAGCTGTAACGGCCTAAGTTTAATTCACCGTTATTAATGACGTGGTTGCAGAAGTGGCTAACAGCTTATGCGCTCGTGGGACCCGCACTTAGGCTTGTACGCGCTTTGAGTTAGGTAAATAGTTACTTTGTGTGTTGTTTTGTTTAATTTGTGATGTTTATATTGTTAATGAGTAAATGACATCGTAATGTGTGTAATTATGGTTCATTTGACCTGTGAGATTGTGTGTTAAATTTGCCTCGATATACGTGTCGACGCGGGTACCGGGTAGTTTAAGTGACTTAACACTAGGCTGGGAGAATAATACACATAAACTGAATAAAATGGGTTAAATATTAATATGGAATGTATATTTGGTGGTTAGGGACATGGTAGTACGCGTATGTCGCGGTTCGGGATAAGAAATCGGGCGTCGAAACACCCGAAACACCACTTTTTGAGTTAAATACAAGGGTGAGTGTGCCATCCGTGTCACAATTGGAGTCATTAGAGGCTGGAAGGGGAGCAAATAAGGTTTATTTGATGGCCTAGAGATGCACAAGTGAGATGAGATGACATTTGACCAATATAAGTCAAATTTGACTCATTTTCCACCACATTTTCTCTCCCTTTATCCTTCTATCAGAGATTGGAGACAATAATATCAAACTTGGAGATTTGAGTGTGGAGGGGTGAGAACATCAAAACCAAGGTGAGAACCACAAACACCTCAACTATCTCTATCTTTTGATCTCCATTATAGAGGTTTTGGTGATGTTTTTGGTAGATGTTGAGTTATTGTTTAGATAGGTTTGAAGTGCTTTGAAGTTGTGTTGTTGGTGTTGTGGTTGTTGTTGGTTTGGTGGGGTTGTTTAAAACCCTATAATTTTTAGCAGTTTGCTATCCAGAGTTCGATTAGCGCGCTAATTTCTTCCTGATGAAGAACGTATAACTGCCTGGGAATCAGCGCGCTAGTTCCTAGACCCAGCGCGCTAGATTCTGCTGTTTTGACATAATTTTTGTTAAGTGACTTAAAACATATCCAAATGACTCAAAATCAACTATAAATGGAAATAGGTCATTTCGGGCGGTAATTTGGGATATCTGGGACTTGGCGGAGTTGGACTAGGGGTTATTGACGGGACACGGAGTGCGGTTTGAGGTGTGTAGTATCCCAACTGAAATTTTTTGAGCAGTACTTTATTTTGATTTTGAATTCATATTATGTATTTCATTAGTCTATCATCGGTGTGTTATAATGGACGGACGTTGAGGCTCTCCCTTCGTGCCATTTTTATGTGTACGTCCACTTAGCCATAACATGTGTGCCATCTCGGTGAATAGAGCTACCAGAGAGTCGTGACGGGCACGTGTAGGTGCGTCGTAGGTTCCACGTCGACCACCTAGCGGATCCAGATACTAGCCTTGCTTGAGTGCTACTCGCCGGAAGTAGTCTGTCGGGAGTCTGAAGTATGGCGCTAGTCTGACCCTACGCTCTGGGAACACACACGCTTTGAGCTTTCACTATTACATATGCATGCGATGAGCACAGTTGCCTATTTTTATTTTCACATGTTTATTTAATAGTTTTTTTTGAATTCTAGTATTTACTTTTCGTATTGCTCACTTAATTTTCTTGGGAATACTCACTCTGGACTCGTCGTCTATCTTTTTGTGATGGCTAGAGTGCAGATCCTAGTATGAGCTGTGGCAAGGGCAAGCTACCGGAATACTTGTGATTCAGAGACGTTTAGCCAGGCTTGTACGTTTGTATATATCTATTTTATTTTGTTTTGGGATTTGGGATTGTGAGATAGTTCAGAAGTTTATACTGTTGATATTTTGATACATTGAGGTTCATGATTGATATATGATGCTATATGGATTTTCCACTTTAAGTATTAGAGTAATTTGCATGACTTTAACGTTTTTATATATTGTTTGTCATGTTAAAAAACTTCCGCTGTGATTTATTTGGGTTTAAAATGATCTTAACAGATGACTAAAGTTCAATAACAATTTCAACAGTAAATTATTTGAGGTTAATAATGATTGAATGGTGGAAGATATGGCATGTTGGACACAGCTGGCGCTGGTAGGCCAGGTTGTGGGCCCGCATCGGCGCCCATGTCGGTCTATTTGGAAAATGAGCCGCTACATTTTGGTATCAGAGCAAGGTTAGTGAACCTTGAGGAATTGAACGTTAACTCTGATACGGTTACATTTGTGGTATAATTTGAGGATAAACCTGAAGAATAAACTTTAGATGTGGAAACCCAAAGGAATTGTCTAGAGTCTTAGATGGGAAGAGAGGTGAGAGAGGTAGAAATCAGGGGATATATGTGTTATGTTTTGGTTGTATTATAAATATTCGTCATACGTATATAGGTATCGAGGCTGATTGGATGCACGTTCTTCGATGCAGATACCGATGGATGGACAACAGATACCACACAGCCTGAGGTCGGAGATACTAGTGATCCGACGAGACCAACCTTGACTCTGGAGTCATTAGCCCGGACGATGGATGATAGGTTCGCAATGTGATAGAGATGATAAGAACTCGGGATGCTCGGGAGACTACGACAGTTAAACTCTTGTTTGTTTGCACATGACGACTACTCGAGCGGTCGTAGCTCTTCTTATGGCGAGACTCGAGTGCGAGCTGCAGTTTCGAGACATTGGCAGAGAGGGCTACATCAGCATCATTACCAGTGGAGGCTGCAGGGGTACTTACACCAGCTACTACCGAACAGCCAGTAGTGGCATCAACTTTTGGGAGCCAGATGACATTAGAGGCTAAGAAGATGAGGGACTTTCTTAAGTTCTCGCTAGGGTATTTCTATGGGGCCGGAGATCTAAAGGTAGCCGAGAGGTGGTTGTTATCACATGAGCAGCTACATGACTTGCTTAGGGTCAAGGAGATTGATCGGCTGAGGTTTTCGAGTTTTTGTTTGAGAGCTGATGTTGCGATCTGGTGGACTACTTACACTATGACTCATCCTGCCATGACTACTTGGGCAGAGTTCCGAACGTTGTTTATGGATGAGTATATACCGATGGAGGTTAAGGTCCGCTTGAGGGAGAAGTTTTTATCCTTGGTACAGGGTGATATATCGGTCACGATATATAAGGAGAGGCACCGGTATCTACTGTCGTACTCTATGGACATAAGCTGATGCGGGATTGGTGAGATATATTACTTTGTTCGGGTCTGGATGAAAGGATTGCGAGCACGGTAGTATCTAACGGAGATTGTAATCTGACCGAGGTCTACGACAGGTGCCTCACACATGAGACATACATGGTTCAGAGGGCCAATCGCTTAGCAATTCAAGTTGCACTGCAGAGTCAGCAAAGTCAGCCAACTTCGAGTTCTCGGTCTGATCAGATACCAAAGAGACAGATGAGAGACCAAGACAGTGAGACAGGGCCATAGACCTCGCCGATGTGATTGGCAGTCTGGTCAGGGTAGCAGTAGTGATAAAGATCGTCGTGATGACAGAGATCGACGTGATGATCGTCAGTTGGCGTATTCCACGGCTTCTGCACCTGTTGATCAGCCTAGGCAGTAGTGGCAGGATAAATGTCAGAGAGGCCAGAGTCAGACGCAGAGTTAGAGAAGTTATGGCAGATTAGAGACTCGCACATGTTACCGATGTGGTCAAATGGGTCATATTGTGGCAGATTGTACGAGACCGACATCATTACCACCACAGACGGAGCATGCCAGAGATAGGGCCCAGCTACAGCCTTTGGGGTCGCGCACCGGATAGGGAGGCGACCAGACAGCTTGTTGAGGGTACGTTATCTGTTTGTGGTATTCCTATGCATGTTTTGATGGATTCTGGTAGTACATTGTCTTTTATTTTTGGACGCATGGAAGGAGAGTTAGGGTTACCTGCACAGACCTTAAATACACATCTTGTCCACAGTATGGCAGCTGGGGATAAGATCTGCCCTAACCAAATTTGCCGAAATTGTGTTGTGGATATTAGGGGACATTAGCTACCGTTGATTTGAGAGTGTTAGAGTACTTGGAGTTCGATGCGATGTTCAAGATGGATTGGTTGTCGTCTTATCACGCACAGATCGAGTGTTCCAATAAGACTATGACGTTTGACATCGAGGGAATTTCAAGGTTTACATTTGTCGGAGTTGTGTCTGCATTACCTATAACTTAAGGCATATTAGTGACGTCGCTATTGAAGATCGCGAGGAGATGGAGCGTACACAACTATGGTTGAGTTTAGGAGTGTAAGACGGTGCTTAAAGTTGAGGATGTTCCTATCGTCTGCGATTTTCCAGACGTGTTCCCTTATGATTTTCTAGGATTGCCACCACCTAGAGCTGTGGAGTTTATCATTGAGCTGATTCAGGAGACTCAACCAATCTACAGCAGGCCGTATAGGATGTCAGCATCAGAGCACGAGGAGTTGAGGACCCAGTTAGAGGATTTATTACGGAAAGGTTTTATTCACCCTAGCATGTCACCTTGGGGAGCTCTAGTTCTTTTTTTTAAGAAGAAGGATGGCTCGATGCGGATGTGTGTGGATTACTGGAAGCTGAATCAGGTGACGATTAGGAATCGTTATCCACTTACGAGAATCGATCATTTATTCGATCAATTGGCTGAGGCCAAGTTCTTCTCGAAGATCGACTTACGATCAAGATACCATCAGTTGAGGATTCGAAAGGAGGATGTGGAAAGGACTGCATTTAGTACGCGTTACGCCCGTTCGAGTTTACAGTCATGCCGTTCGGTGACGAATGCACCGCCGATTTTCATGGATTTAATGCACAGGGTGCTGAGGACATTCCTTGCTCGATACGTCATTGTGTTTATCGACGACATCCTGATATCCAGAAAGACTCGTGTGGAGTACGAGAGGCACATCAGAGATGTGTTGACGACACTTAGAGAGCACAAACTGTATGCTAAGTTCAGCAAATACGCATTATGGCTTAGTGAGGTGAAGTTCTTGGGCCATGTCATCAGTGATCACGATATATCTGTTGATGGTGAAAACATTCGGGCGATTATTGTTTGTAAGACACCCGAGTCTGTATCTGACATCCGGAGTTTCTTAGGTTTGGCAGGATATTACAGGTGCTTCATGCAGGATTTCTCGATGATTGCAGCGCCGTTAACGAGGCTGACCAAGAAGGATGTTAGATTTGAATAGTCACAGGACTGTGAGGATGCTTTTTGGGAGCTGAAGAGGAAATTGACTTCAGGGCCAGTTTTGGCTTCACCTGTGGCAGGTAAAGGATTTTCAGTTTACACTGATGCATCAGGCACTAGGTTGGGTGGCATGTTGATGCAGGATGGACACCCAGTGGCTTATTTATCTTGACGGTTGAGACCTCACGAGGTTAACTATCCAGTGCACGACTTGGAGCTTGCGGCAGTCGTGTTTGTACTAAAGGCCTAGAGGCATTACCTGTATGGTGAGAGGTTCATGTTGAACACAGACCACCAAAGTCTGAGGTACCTGTTCACTCAGGGAGAGTTGAACATGCGACAACGACAATGGCTCGAGTTACTGAAGGACTATGACTTCGCAATTGAGTATCATGCGGATAAGGCGAATGTCGTAGTTGATACGCTGAGCAGGAGCGGCATCGAGAACCAGACAGGACTGCGACATATTACACATGAGCACGGGTTGCTTGAGGTAGCGTCGGTGTTGCGTTTGACAGAGGCTATTGCTGAGCTACAGATTTGTTGTCAGCTGCGAGTTCCTATAGTATCTCTAGAATGGATTGCTGAGTCGCAGAAAGCTGATTACCGATATTTGCGGATCAGTGGCCTGGCTCAAGATCCGGGGTGCACTCAGTGGTCCGAGGGATCAGACGGGTGCTTGAGATGCAGGGGTCGATTGTGGATACCAGGGGTATCAGAGCTCAGGGACAGTATTCTCGGGGATGCACATCGGTCGCGATATACATTTCATCTTGGTCGGACCAAAAAGAATCATGATCTGCGGATATTGTTCTGGTGGTCGGGGATGAAGGCTGACGTGGGTAGATACGTCCGGAGTTGTCATATATGCCAGCAAGTAAAGGCTGAGCACATGAGACCGACTGGGTTATTACAGCCAGTGCCCATTCCTCAGTGAAAGTGGGAACACATGACCATGGACTTCTTCAGTAGCCTACCTCAGACGATGAGTATACACGATGCGATTTGGGTGGTTATCGAGAGGTTGACGAAGTCGACACATTTTATACCGATCGCCATGAGATATTCTGTTACACGGGTGAGTATTATCTTCAAGAGAGAGATTGTCAGATTGCACGGTGTACCGGTCTCCATTGTGTCTGACATAGATCTGAGGTTTACATCGAGACTATGGGATAATATGCATGAGCAGTTTGGCACTCGTTTACAGTTTAGCACTGCGTACCATCCATAGACTGATGGGCAGTCAGAGCGATTGATTCAGATTCTCGAGGATATGCTCGGGGCATGTATTTTATAGTTTGGTGGATCATGGGAGGAGTACTTACCTTTGTGTGAGTTTACTACAGCAGCAGCTATCAGGCGAGTATCAGGATGCCACCGTTTGAGGCACTTTATGGTAGGCCCTGCAGGTCACCCGCATGTTGGGCGGTCTTGGAAGATCTGGCGGGTATAGGACTGAGGTTATTGCGGACCATACTGAGAAGGTAAGACAGATCAGGCACAGACTTCAGGTGACGCAGGGTAGGCAGAAGAAATATTCGAACAAATATCTTGAGGGTCTGAGCTATGAGGTTGGAGCCATGTATTTGAAGGTTTCGCCCTGGAAAGGTCATCAGAGGTTTGGCATTAAGCGGAAACTGGCACCGAGGTTCATTGGGTCGTTCAGAGTTGAGGAACGTGTCGGTAGAGTGGCATACCGTCTGGAGTTGCCACCGCAGTTGGCTGGGGTACACCCAGTGTTTCATATTTCCATGTTGAAGCTGGCTAAGTCGGGACCAAGGCCTATGGTTGATATACGTCGGATTGAGATGCGACCTAACGTATCATCAGAGGAACAGCCTGTGGAAATCATAGATAGGAGGACTCAAATTTTGAGAAATAAGGAGATCCTTAAGGTTTTGGTACGATAGCAGCATCACGGGACCGAGGGACTCACCTGGGAGCTTGAAACTACAATGCGACGACGGTATCCCCACTTATTTGTCGGTAAGTATTTTAAGTTTAGTTTAAATTTCGGGATGAAATCTCACCTAGTTAGGAAGAACTGTAACGGGCTGAATTTAATTCACCGTTATTAATGACGTGGTTGCAGACGTGGCTGACAGTTCAGATGCTCGTGGGACTCGTAGTTAGGCTTGTGCCTGCCTAGAGTTAGGTAAATAGTTAATTTGTGTGATGTTTTGCTTAATTTACAATGTTTATATTGTTAATGAGTAAATGACATCGCAATGTGTGTAATTATGGTTCATTTGGCATGTGAGATTGTATGTTAAGTATTCGCCTCGATATACGTGTCGATGCGGGTACCGGGTAGTTTAACTGACTTAACACTAGGTCGAAGGAAATAATACACATAAACTGAATAAAATAGGTTAAATATTAATATGGAATGTATTTTTGGTGGTTAGGGACATGGTAGTACGCGTATGTTGCAGTTCGGGACGAGAAATCGGGCGTCGAAACACCCGAAACACCACTTTTTGAGTTAAATACAAGAGTGATTGTGTCATCCGTGTCACAATTGGAGTCATTAGAGGTTGGAAGGGGAGCAAATAAGGTTTATTTGATGGCCTAGAGAAGCACAAGTGAGATGAGATGACATTTGACTTATATAAGTAAAATTTGACTCATTTTCCACCACATTTTCTCTCTCCTTATCCTTATATCCGAGATTGGAGACAAGAAACCAAAGGTTTTGAAGATTAAACTTGGAGATTTGAGGAGTGTGGAGGGGTGAGAACATTAAAACCAAGGTGAGAACCACAAACACCTCAACTATCTCTATCTTTTGATCTCAATTATAGAGGTTTTGGTGATGTTTTTGGTAGATGTTGAGTTGTTGTTTAGATATGTTTGAAGTGCTTTGAAGTTGTGTTGTTGGTGTTGTGGGTTTGGTGGGGTTGTTTAAAACCCCAGAATTTTCAGCAGTTTGATGTCCAAAGCATGATTAGCGCGCTAATGACGTCAGCTAGCACACCAGATGACAGTTAGCGCGCTAATGTTCTTCCTGATGAAGAACGTATAACTGCCTGGGAATCAGCGCGCTAACTCCTAGACCCATAGCGCTAGATTCTGTTGTTTTGACATAATTTTTGTTAAGTGACTTAAAACACATCGAAATGACTAAAAACAACTATAAATGGAAATAGGTCATTTTGGGCGGTAATTTGGGATATTTGGGACTAGGCGGACCATGGGTTATTGACATGACACGGAGTGCGGTTTGAGATGTGCAGTATCCCAACTGAGATTTCTTGAGCAGTACTTTATTTTGCTTTTGAATTCATATTATGTCTTACATTACTCTATCCTCGATGTGTTATAATGGACGGACGTTGAGGCTCTCCCTCCGTGCCATTTCTGTCTGTAAGTCCACTAGGCCATAGCACGTGTGCCATCTCGGTGAATAGGGCTACCGAGAGTCATGACGGTCACGACTGGGTGCATTGTAGGTTTCAAGCCGACTTCCTATCCAGATACTCGCCTTGCTTGAGTGCTACTCACCAGCAGTAGTCTGTTGGGAGTCCGAAATATGGCGCTAGTCTGACCCTAGGCTCTAGAAACACACACACTTTGAGCTTTCACTATTACATATGCATGCGATGAGAACAGTTGACTGTTTTTCTTCGGCATGTCTATTTAATAGTTTTTTTAAAATTCCAGTATTTACTTTCCGTATTGCTCACTTAATTTCCTTGGGAATACTCATTCTGGAATCGTCATCTATTTTTTTGTGATGGCTTGAGTGCATATCCTAGTACGAGCCGTGGCAAGGGCAAGCTACCGGAATACTTGTGATTCAAAGACCTTTATCCATGCTTGTATATATCTATTTTGTATTGTTTTGGGATTTGGGATTGTGAGATAGCTCATGAGTCTATATTGTTGATATTTTGATACATTGAGGTTCATGATTAATATATGATGGTATATGAGTTTTCCAATTTAGGTATCAGAGTTATTTGCATGACTTTGACGTTTTTATATATTGTTTGTCATGTTAAAAGACTTTCGCTGTGATTTATTTGGGTTTAAAATTATCTTAGCAGATGACTAGAGTTCAATAACAATTTAAACAGTAAATCTTTTGAGGTTAATAATGATTGAATGGTGGATGAGATGGCATGTGGGACACAGTTGGCGCTGGTAGGCCAAGTTGTGGGCCCGCATCGGCCCTCGTGGTGTTCTATTTGGCAAATGGGTCATTACACTAGCGTTCACACTATAACATATAGCTATCCATGTTCCCACTACCAGTTGACGGTGTGGATTTGTTGCCAGATAGGCATAGATATTTTTTCGACACAGATAGGCACCAGATTACATCTCAGTATGGTTACCTCTACTTACCTGTTGGATGACTTAGGTGCCCATTGGGACTTCGGTGGAGATTACAAAAGAATACCCAGAAATGCTTGATGATACAAGGACTTGGCAGGTAGCTAGGTAAAATGAATTTATTGGGACCTATACGTCACATGCCTTGCGGATTTCGGCTTGTAGGATGGAAATGATACTACTTAGAAATTAAAGTTAAGAGTAAGATTTTATTTCACGCAAGGTACAATTAGATTTCATAGGTGCGGATTTGCATCAATTTAAAAAAATGGGTCGTAAAAGAAATCATTTTGCATAGACACGTCGGGCTACGCATGTACTTTACTTTTACTTTAGAGGATAAAAGTTCTTTAAAATTGGGGATGTTGTGATGACAAAAAACCCAAAATACCCACCTTAGGGCAATTTAGTAATTTGGTAAGAAACCCTAACCACCTAATTGATCTACAAACCCTAAATCGAAAAAGGGAGAACTAGATGGTGGATATAATGGTGTGATGGAATACTCCTAGATCCAAGGAAGGTAATTTCTTTCTCTCTCTCTCTCTCTCTCTCTCTCTCTCTCTCTCTCTCTCTCTCTCTCTCTCTCTCTATCTCTCTCCTCAATTTTTGGTGCCAAGAGTACCTTAAGAGGGGGAGAGGCAGTGCCACCGGTACGGGAAGCGGCTTCACCGTTGTGTGTCGTCAAGCTTGGGTGAGGGGAAGGAAGCTGTCATAGCGTCCCACCCCCACGGATCGAGTGGGAAGGGTGGCACTAGCCAACCTCCCCTTGAGTGGGAACGAAGGCGGCAGGGTAGTAAGGGCGGAACAATGGGAGTTCATGCTCCCCTCCCACCACCAGGGAGCTCATGCTCCCCTCCCATGATCGTTTGACTAGTTAAGGGGTCAGTTAACTCCTGGACTGAGTTGACCAGGGGTCACCATACCCCTAGACTAGTTTGACCAGGGGCCAGTCTAACCCCTACACAAGGATTCCGAGGAGCTGGAAAACCGACAGCGGGTCCCACCCTTGACATGTTACACTGTACCTCGACGAAGGTCTCGGCGACACTAATGACCGCGAAACTTACACTAGTCAGTCCCTAAATACATATGAAATAAAGAATCAATAACTCGGTATCGAATTATGGATTGATATGATGTTGTATGTATTGTCTATATACTGCGACGATTCACATCGGACCGCGGGTGTGTAAAGAGTGATTATAGACGTGCTTGAAATCTGAGTAAGTGGGGAGCTTCGCTCATACATTAAATATGGCTTGAATATTTGATAAATAGAAATCACATTTATATCGAAAGACTTGGGATTAAGTTGCATTTCGTCAATGGTATGAATATGCTTATCTATGGAATGCATGTGATATGAACACTTGCGTTATTCGATCAAAAGCGTTGATATGGCGGTATGCTCATCAAAAGAGAGTGGTCGCTGCGAGTAGCGGTGGTGGAGCGGTGCCCCCAAAAGAGAATGGTCCATGACGAATTGCAATGGTGTGATTATGATCCCGCCAAAAAGAGAGTGGTCTACACCACGAAATATCAAGTCACAAGTGTTCATAATCGGTGATGGCTTGGAAACACTTAATGTTGGTTTGATGGAACTAGATGGAGGTCACAACGGCCATTGTGACTATCAATGGTTCACATCACCTCGAGAGTGAGTGTTTCGATTATTGGATTCATACCATTAGCTAGAATGCATTGAATGAAACAATGACCTATATTTATTAATGTTCATTATTGTAAATATCTTATTGGCCGTTACATGAATAAATGGAATTTATTTACGAATTGTGAATCCTCATTCATGATATGGTTTCAAAAGACTGCTCACTTTCTTGCTTATTGAATCAGAAATCGTACATTTATGTTTTACTTGACTTGGAACTATTTTATACCCCCCTTTTACGAACAAGAACTATGTTTCCATTATTTTCATTAAATGTTTTACGATTCAGATTATTACTTCATGTGTAGAATTTTTTTGCTTTATAGGTAATACTTACATGTTTAGTGTTTGAGCGAGTCTTCTCTCTTATTGAGCTCTGTTGGTTCTTTTAGCTCACACTACTTATATCTCAGGTATCCACATCGGCGCTAGATCGAGAAAAGGGAGTGGAGATAGCTTGAAGCCTTCTCTTTTAACGTGGGCCTCGTATTGTATTATCTATATATTTGCTTTTGAAACTATTAAACTTGAGTTATATTTTGAATAAGTCTTTCGGGTAGGTTGAACCTCGCTCTCCTCTAGTTTGAACTTCTTCTTTGTAAATGAATGGCTATAAGACAATTTACGAATTGAAGACCCACATATAGTTTCATGATTAGACATATGGTTATTCCACACTTTGGTCCATATGAACTTGTTGCATTATTCTGCAGGTTGTTTTAGGCATGCTAGACCGCTTGCTTAGGCCCGATTCGGTTGTTGGGCTTGGGCAGCGTTCTGGGCTTGGCGACCCGACCATAAGACGAGGGAGGGTCGTCAAATTAAGTTTACATCAGTCGAACAAATTGACATGTCATTTGCTAAACCTTAGCCATGGGGGACCTACAAAAGGCGGTTATCGGTGGCCACGTTGCTTTATATACCCTACAATTTTACTTGGCGGACCTCATAAATATATTCTTGCTTAATTTCAAATGCTTAATGGCCATGCTTTTTTTACTGTACTTTTGACCTTGCGGTGTGCTCCATAAACCCTAAAGTCCTATCGAACAAGTTGACTCGTTGCTTTTTGGGGTTGAGGTTGTTCTCGTTCAGTTTCTTCCACCTTTATCCATACAAAATGAGGGCATTAAACTTACCCAATACACCAATAATAGACGAAGAAATAGGCGGTGCTCATTGACTTTGCCGACCACCACGGCCTATAGATCTAGCTAGATTCTACCCACAAAAGACTCAAAATATACTGGAGAGTTTTATTGAAAGTTCGGTAAGGCCGAAAAACCAAAGAAAGGATAGTGGTGACGAATTTAGTTGTGGGGTATGTGGGTTCGAACGTGGGTAGGTGAGGGAGTTAGAATCGTTGAGGGCTATGGGCAGTTTCGAAATAATTTACAAAAAGTGGGGTAAATGCAGTTAAGAAAATTCAAAATTGGGGTAAAACGAAGTAATGAGGGTAAATGGAGCAAAAAGTAGGGTCCAAATAGCCGCTGACAAAAAAATACAAATAAATAAATAAATACATATCTACTATACTTAATAAGCACGAATAAGTAGATTTTCAACCGTCACTTGAATTGTCAAATTTACCCTTTTTTTTAAGTTTTTGATTTTCTTTTATATCTTTCGATCAAGATTGTTCTCTCATTTTCATGCTAACAATCAAATTTAAACGCATAAACTCTTTTATATTTATGATTGTTGTGCCTAATAAATCATAAGTGGCGGATTGAAGGAAAAAAAACTCCTTTTTTTCTACTATGATGATATAGTTTTATATAAGGAAAACCCTATCATTTAAGTAGTATAACTTTATTTTACTATATAATTGTTAGTTTAAAGGTTTTTTTGGTCTAAACCACACGTATTCGTACTAGCTAGTTAGTTTGGGTCACCCCCACCCCGTATGATTAAAAGAGCTCTCAATGATGGTGTTTTCATTTTTATGACTCAAACTCGAGTCATTGGTTAAGGGACAACAATCCACTTTTAGCCGTGCCAACCAACTGTTAGCTAGTGAGGTAGTTTATTTTAACTTTCAATTCATCTAAAATGCCACCTAAGTGAGACGTTTTATAACTTTAGTTTATTTTCTAGTTCTTATCAAGTTATAATAATTTCTAACAAACAATTCAGTAAGTTTTGAGGGTTTTAAATGTTCAACTAAAGGTAGAGGTTATTTTTGCATAAAAAGGTCGACATGAATTTTTTAGCTACTTCTTTAAAGGTTATCCTTTATAAATTCTTTTTTTAGAAAACCTTTATAAGTTCTTATTTGAAACCAAAAAAGAATGGTAATAGCTACATATTTAAAAAAATAGCCCACATAAAATAATTTATTTTCTTTCTTTCACTTTGTTACTTTATAATTTATAAATAACAACCTGCATAAAAAAATATAAGTGTAGTAGAGATAAGATGCTTAGAAGGATATGTGCTAAACATTATAAAAACTACATATATATTCAAAGAGAAATTAGAGTATTATCAATAGATGCTAAAAGTCAGAGGCCATTGCAGTGGTTTCATACATATCTAAAAGCACCTTGCAAATATCCCATTTAAAAAAAATAAAAAATAAACAAAATATTTTTAAAATTGAAGAAATTATATAATATAAAGGTAAACTAAGATAAATTGAGATGAATTGATAACGAAGGGTTGAAAAGATTAGAGTACGGCTAAGTGTGTCCCACCCTTTACTTAGTGCACCCCGATTCTAAGTGCACCCTAATTTGAATTTTGATTTATTAGGGCACCCAGATTTTCGTGTGAAAAGCCCGAAATACCATCCATCCCTTTCCAACAAATTCCACTGCGCCCCACAACGAAAACCAATCAAATCTACATTTCTTTTCACTTTAATCTCCATATTCATGATTCTAAAGGCGTCATTCTACCAAATCGAAGTTGCCATCGTTGTCCTCATCATCAGTTGTGTCGGTTTTGGTATCTTTAGTCGTGTTTTGGGTGGATTGGAACTATTCAAAGAACTGAGTAGAAAGGATCAACTATTACGGTGTGTTTCGCCTTAAATTTGATGAAATTTCTATATATATGGTGGTGTTGTTGTATTTCTCTTTATCTGCACTTTCATAGCAATTTCCATCGATTTCTAGGTTAGAGTTTGTGTTCATCGATGTTCGGTGGTTCAGGGCCGAGTGTACATTTTGTTATTCAGTCACTAGGTACCGAACTAGAAAATTGAATTTGCATAGATCACGTTAGATGTAAGGGTACCGAGTGTCTAGTCTTTCATTCAGTTAGTAACCCCTAAGTCTAAGTGATAGGCTCGGTTTAAGATTATCGAACCATCTATTTGAATCTGTAACCTTACAGTTCGGTTGGAGGTAACCGATTATATGATCATACACTCGATGAGTAAACATCGAGTTTTATTCATAAAAGTCGGGATATGAGTCCCGAATTGATTGGGTAGGGGAATTGACTTAGTTCGATGATGTGGAACCGAGTATAAAACATATACTCAGTAACAGTATCGAGGGTAAGTACTTCACCTAGGAACACTAGTACCGTACATATATTAAAACACAATTTTAATCTATTTTTCATTTCATTTACATATATATTATGATGATATTCTAAGTGTTTAATCTTTTAGTAAGGTATGGACTGGAAAAAGACCATTGTTACACGAGAGCAAGTCGGTGCCGACGAGAGTAGACGAGATGAGGGAGTTGCTTCCTGTGAGGGTGGTGGTCGGACCGCCCAAACAACATCTCTTAGGAAGAGGAAATCAATGGAGCAGCCTATTATTAAGTGTACTTAGAATGTGAGGGCAGAAGAAGTTAAGGATGATCATTCACGTATAGGCGAGGCGCAGAAAAAGGAACTTATGTTGGCTTGAGTATAAGATAAAGTCTATTTCAAAACGAACAGAGTCTAGTGGAGAGGAAGACCAGGATGTTTATGGAGAGTTAGAGTGAGTCTAACAGTATTTTTTATGGGGTAAGACCAGTAAAGAAGACGAAGGCGGGGAAGATGGTGATGATGACGATGAGGAGGATGGTGACGACGATGGTGATGAGCATGTTGGCGATTATGCCAATGAGGATGGTGAAGATGTTGGTGAGTCTAATGGTGAGGTTGATGGTAAGGGTGCTAGTAAGAAAAATGATAAAACTAATCTTGATAAGAAATTCATTACCAAGACAGTCAGTGCCAAGACATTCAGTACCAACAAAATGAGTGGCAAGACAGTCGGTGGCAAGACGGTTAGTGCCAAGACAATCAATGCCATGATAGTTAGTAACAAGAATGATGTTTCTAAGAAGGGTAGTGGCAAGAAGAAGTTTGTGCCGCTAGCAGAAGACATGTCAACTCTTTTCCGGGTCGGTCATCCGACCGAACCTTGTTACTAATCATCAAGGACCATGTGGTTGTGAGGATTTGGCGGAACGAGATAACATTTTTTTCCAATTTGGTAATGTATTTATGTCATGAGTAGTGATCGAATTGTATTATTAATGTAGTTACTTAATGATCTATCGACATCAGCCTTTGTTGAAGTGCATAAACCACGATGTCTAACTAGCAGAGTGGGATTTGCAAACTTGTCACACTAACATTGCTTCCTTATGAAAGATCATTCAGAAGTCTGAGTTAAGTGCAATCATCGACTGTTCCTACCCCCAATGGCCACAAGATCTTGATATCGGCTTTTATCGAGAAATGGCATCCTGAGACAAGCACAATTTATAGCATCCCCTATCCCGATTAGGCCGATACTTGGCCTGAAACTCTAATTAAGCCCCAGTAACCGAGCCAGACTTAACGAGAACCAACACTCTCTTTGTCTATACCTGATAAACTTAACTTGTATATCAATATCGAATAAATAATTCAAAATATACATAGCAATATATTAAAACGTTTTCGATAATTAAATGATATACATAAATAAAGAGTTTATCAAAGCCCAAAATCTCATTTAAAAACCTCTCAACCATGTTTATATGCAACGAAATAACTCAAACAGTGTATATATATACATGATGGCTTATTACATGGCAGAGAAGATAATAAGACTCCTAAATCTTCTCTTTTCCCTTCGCTAACGTGCTAGGTTGCGAACCTCGAATATTAAATTTGGGGTGAGCGCTCCAACTTGCTCAGCAAGTAAGGATTCACAACCTCATCAAAATTCCATATAACAACAAAAAACCTTATGCAATAACAATATGCAACAATGTTAACTAATGGGATTGTGAAAAACATATAATTCAATAAATAACGGATGCAAGTTCAATTGTCAATGACTATTACACCGTAATTTCCATTTTGTTTTACAAAACTAAGGTCAATTACCCATTAACGCCATTAATGCTATTGCTAGACCAACACATTAGCCAATGTGTTGTTTAGTCAATCCATTAATGTCCAATTGTTCTATCTGAAACCTTTTAGTGTGTAATCTATGCGACTTATCTAACTGAGTAGGGGTTACATATAGGCTGGGAAGTTAACCCATCTCCATTATAACTTTTCTCAATTCTAGGAGTTACTCTCCTAAATCACATTAAACACAATTTTTCATTTATTAAAAATATCATAATGTACATAGTCCCCTCATTTAGTCCATAAACTACATGAGCTACATATACTAAAATAGCCAAACAACATTGATAAATAAGCGAATCCATACTTACCTCAATTTAGGTTTCCATTAAGAAATTCCTTAACTTTCCATGTCACTCTCGCTTTCCTAATGATCCAAAACCTATCATAAACCATTTGTGATCAATATACGTCTAATACCCTATATTTAGAACTCTAAAATCAATCCCTAATACCTCGGGAAATTCTAGCTAATTTACAACATAGTAGTTGTTTTTCTGGGGTGGGAGCACGCTCCCTCAATTAGTGGAGTGTGTTCCATCAGCTGAGTTCATCCCAACTAATGAAGGGAGCGAGCTCTTCTGCTAGGTGGAGCACGCTCCACCATGTACTATCTCGACAGTAAACAGGGCAGCAGCTACTGTTCCATCCACAAATCAACAAAACAACTATAAAAACTCCCAAAATACATCAGGGGGGACCTCTAATGAGGTAACAACCAATTTTCAGTGATAAAACACAATAATTTACAAAGAAATCATTATCCATTATCGAATTGAACTTCAAACTTAAAACTACACTTACCAACAATGATGATCTTTGATTTCTAGTTGTTTAAGCTCCTCAATTCACACTAAAACAGCTCCTCTGAATTAATTCTCTAAATATCAGACACCAAAACCCTCAGCTGCTCTCTCAATCTCGATCGGTTGTGAGGATAAGTTTAAAGGTTTTAGTTTAAATATATTGATTTTTCTTGAGATACGCATCGCGTTATCTCGAGGCTGATCAAATGATTGATGTGCTAACATGACACCCCTAAAGTGACACACATGTTGACACCATCAATAGTCGTGCTCATCTTGAGGCGATCCGACAATCCATATAATTCAAATCAAACTTATATTTTTAAATATTATATATTTATATATCAAATATATATACCTCGTGTATTTTCTCGCCAATAAATTCACCGGACATGCCTAATGAGTAGTTTCGAGTGTGCACATTCATTTCACGACCCCCTCGTCGCACTTGGTGTACTGGCTATTTATTGTTTATTTATTTATTTTTTGATTATAAGCTTGTATATAAATTCTCTTTTATACTACAACCAATAAAATTCATTAAGCATTCCAAACAAACATAAATCATCGCACAAACCCACACACACTAATCGAGGTACGTTAAACTTAATTACGAGCTTAAATCGGGTTAATTAAGATTTGGATTAGCACTAATCACTAGCTTAAGGTAACGGGTCGTTACAGTGTCCCCAATTTAAAGCAATTTCGTCCTCAAAATTAAAGAAAATGTAAAATTACTTGTAGTTTCAAAGAGAAATGGAAACCGCTCCTTCATATATGATTCTCACTCCCAAGTTAGTTCTTAATCTTTGTGAGATTGTCATTTCACCTTAAATAAAGGGAGCTCTTTGGTTCTTAGCCTCTGAATCTTGCGATCAAGTATCTGAATCGGCTGCTCATCGTAAGATAAGTCTTCGCGAAGATCAAATTCATTCCAATTAGTCCTTGGAGTAAATCAAGTCTCCGTTTTGTGAAGCATAGACACGTGGAAGACATTATGAACTCTGGCTAACTGAGGAGGTAACTCTAACCTGTAAGCAATAGGACCAATCCTTTAGTGTACTCTGAACGACCCAATATACCTTAGAGCTTGCTTACCTTGCAATTCAAACCTATAATATCCTTTCATAAGTGAGACTTTCAACGGAACCTAATCATCCTTTGAAAACTCTAAAAACCTATTATGTTTATCGACATATCTCTTCTATTTTAGTTGTGTTGTAGTCAAATGCTAGCGAAGCTGCTGAATTCTCTCAATTTAATCCTGAATCAACTCCGACCCTAACAAAATCGTATCTCTAACCTCTGATCAACACGTAGGTGAATGACAAGGCCGACCATACATAGCTTCAAAAGGAGTCATTCCAATGCTAACCTGATTGTTATTATTATAAGAGAACTCATATAAAGGAATGTGTTTCTACTAGTTACCACGAAACTCCAAGACACAAGCTCGAAGCATATCCTCTAGCACCAATATCAACCGCTCAGTCTATCTATCAGTCTGCGGATGGTATGTCGTACTGAGGTTAAGAACAATTCTCGATTATCTCTGTAATTCACTTCACAGTTTGGACGTGAATCTTAGATCTCTATCCAAAGAAATCAACATTAGAACCCTATGAAATCTCAACGCCTCATGTACATATACCTCACATAATCGATCAAGAGGATCTCAAATGGAAACTGACAAGAAATGCGTAGATTTTGTTAACCTATCAACTACAACCCATACTGCATCGTGCTTACGCTGACTCAGAGGTAGAATGGAAACAAAATCCATTGATATATGTTCCCATTTCCATTCAAAATTAGCAGAGAATGCAATAACCCTCTAGGTTTCCTATGCTCTGCCTTAACTTGCTAACATATCACATCTCTTTACAAACTCTGCAATATTAGTCTTCATTACGGCCACCAATAAATACGCCTCATATCGCGATACATCTTAGTGTTACCTGGATAAATAGAGTAAAGAGATCTATGAGATTCCGTCGCAACTTCTGCTTCAACTGATCCTGAGCTGGAATCCACAATCTATCCCTAAACCATAACTCACCATTATCGAAAATTGACCAATCCGGATGATCTACACTAGCCACTAATCTCTAATGTGCTATATAATCCTAATCAACTTTTTGACAATCAATAACTCGCTGAATCATCTACGATTAAGCCAAAGTCTGAGCACAGAAGAAAAGATTAATAGCTCTAGAACTAGCTCTCTCAGTTGATAATGTGTCAGCTGGACTTTCACGAATCATCATCATTGAAGCTTCCTCAAGAAGTCTAAATTGAAAGCTCTGGCAGTAGCTAAATTCTCTCTGCCTATTCTTCTCTTACTCAAGGCATCAACAACCATATTTACCTTGCATGAATGGTACTCTAGAGTGAAATCATAATCCTTGAGGAACTTAAGCCATCTACGCTGCCTCATATTCAATACACTTTGAGTAAACAAGTATTTTAGACTTTTATGATCTGAAAACTATAAATTTCTCACCGTACAAGTAGTGCCTCCAAATCTTCAAGGCAAAAACAATTACAGCTAGCTCAAGATCATGAACGGGATAATTTCTTTCATCAATCTTGAGTTACCTTGAAGCATAATCTATAACCCTGCCTTCTTGCATTAGCACATAGCCCAAGCCTGAATGAGTAACATCTGTATAAATCATTAACTCTTTCCCCAATTAAGGTAATGTAAGAACAGGCGTCGTAGTTAAAATTCCTTCAAATCTTTGAAGACAGCTTTACACTCATCATTCCAAACAAAGTCTACATCTTTATGTGTTAGTCGAGTCATTGGCAGAGCAATACAAGAGAAACCCTCAACAAATCATTTGTAATAACCTATTAAACCCAGAAAACTCCGAACCTCTGGCACTGTGGTAGGAGTAGGCCAATCCTTAATTGCCTCAACCTTCGCTGAATCAACAGATATACCATCTGAAACACATGTCTGAGAAATTTGATCTCTAAAGACCAGAACTTGCACTTATTAAACTTGGCATACAGCCAATTATCCTTCAGAGTTAGCAATGTAACTTTGAGGTGGTGCGAATGCTATTCCTGTGTCTCCGAATAGATCAAAATATCATCGATAAACACGATGATAAACTCATCAAGATAGGGTTAAAACACCATATGCATCAAGTCCATGAACATAGCGGGAGCATTAGTGAGACCAAACAGCATCACTGTAAACTCGAAGTGCCCATAACGAGTACTAAAAGTCGTCTTCAAGATATTCTCATCCTTGATCCTCAGTTGATGATAACCAAACATCAAATCAATCTTTGAGAAATATCTAACACCTTTCAATTGATATAAAAAATCATCAATCCTGGATAATAGGTATTTGATCATGATAGTCACCTAGTTATACAGTCTATAATCAATGGACGTACGTGTAGGGTTATGTCCTTTTTCTTCACAAAAAGAACACGTGCTCCCCACGGTGACATACTAGGATGGATAAACCCCTTCTGTAACAACTCCTCAAGCTAACTCTACAACTCACGTAATTCCTTCAGTGTCATACGATACAGAGGAACAAATATAGGTTTGGTACGATGAATAAGATCAACGATTAATTTAATAACACGTGGCGGTGGAACTTTAGGCAAGTCAAATGGAAAGACTTTCAGAAATTCACAAACCATGGGTATCTGACTAACTTTAAGTTCCTGACCAGGCTCTCCAAATGTGACAACTCCCGCCATAACTTCCAAATCTCGAGAGTAGCTTCCCTTCGACAAGTTGCAAGTCGTGAAGGATTATAGCCTTTATAGACTATAATTTCAAAAAGGTTAGGGATATGAAAGATTACCCTCTTATGGAAATAATCAATACTGGCATGGTATGCCAATAACCAATCCATCCCTACTAATGCATCATATTCCAAGAACTCCATTACCCTTGGATCAATTGGGAGTTCATTCTCCCTAATTTTGAATACACATCCTTCGTAAATCAGGTTATGATAAACCTTCTCACTCACTATTGTGCTCAAAATCAATAATGTATTGGCTCCACCAGGTTTCAATTTCAATTCATTAACCATTGCACCAGCAATAAAGGAAATTGTAAAACCAGCATCAATCAAAACGTGCATATCTCGGTCATAAATATTTAATATACTTTCCACCAGCCTCCTATTAGCCTTTTGATTTGCCTCAGCTATTGCATGAGCCTACCCTCGTGCCGGCGATTTTGTATGGCTTACAGATGTGGCTGGTGGCATAGAACATTCTCTCTAAATATGCTATATCTGTCCACATTGATAGCATATCATGGAAGCCCTTTGATAAAACCACTGGCCTAAGGAACCTGCCTAGACCCACTCGATTTCTATGATGAATGTGCTCTACTCATGCCCTTACATTTAGACTGAGGTGGTGGCAAAGTTGATTTGGCTACTGAAGCTTGAGAAACTAATGGAACCAATGCACTAATAAATGTCGTCCCCGCAGACCCTGACTGTGTAGCTACTCTAGCTACACTCCTTTTCCTTTTATTTGGCCTAAAAGAAGCAAATTCCTGGATTCTTTAACTCCCAAAAAGCTATGATACTGGTGGTGGCGTAAGTACTATTCCGGAAGGTCTGGCTAATACGGCTGCTTCCACCTCCATCGCATTCTCGAATATAAAATCATAACTAGTGCGAGGATGAAAAGAAACCACAACTCAAATCTCATAAATCAACCCACCAAGAAACAAATCTATTTTGCTCTCCTCTAACTCCACCATCTCTAAAGCGAATTCACTCAACTCTAAAAACCTCCGCTCATATTCCCGTACAGACATAGCTCCCTGTTTCAGCTAAATAATCTCAATCTTCTTCCTGTTCTTGATTGATTTTAGGAAATACTACCTATAAAACATCGTCCTAAACTGTGCCCAAATGGTGACAGTCTTCCCTTCTCTCTCTCTAAGGAATTCCACCACTTCCGCACAAAATCAATCAACAAAAATGTAACCAGTTTGACCTTAAACTGGTCCTCAACGTCTATAGCAACAAATTGTTACTCCGTTTCAAGTATCCACGTCTAAGCTACATCTTCCTCTATTGTGCCATTGAATCTAATAATGTCATATTTCATAAATTTCTTACGGTTTTGAGAAATGCAGCCTTCTCAGAATGCACTAGCATCATAACAGCTGTCTCTGGCACCTGAATATGTGCTAAAATTGGTTGAGCTAAAGTTGTTACTGTCTTAGCTCTTCCCTCAGCTCTGCTAACCTCGGGATTGGTTGCAAGCTATGTCTCAGGTCGCTGTACAGGTGGTCTCATATGAGCCATAATCATAGCCATAAGTTTCGCTTAAGACTCCATAAGTTCCCTTATTTGTCTTGCTCCATTTAGATTTCCATTGATCATTAGTTTCCTATTACCCTGAGATCTAGGCCTTTGCGAACCCTCTCCTTGACCCACCATTAAATTCTAAAGTCTAGGGAGAGATAAGATCATTAGGGTAGCATTTTGAGAAGACAATGAAATCATATCTATACAATAAATAACAATACGCGCAACAAATAACGTACAATAATGTTTTCATTTTCTTTTTCCCCTAAAACACGATAAAAACTATTTATTTTACCTTAATCTTATTCATAACTCAAGACAACTCTCAGAGTCAATAAACTTAGGTTCTGGTACAAAGGAATATGCTATCACTTATTTCAAAAATAACTCGAAAGTGAAAAAGAGGTCAAAGCCTTATCTATGATATTAAACTGTATTAAAGTTACCACTTAATTCGAAAGTGATAAACCTTATGCTCTAATACCAAGTTGCAACATCCCATATCCCTATTAGAGCGATACTTAGCCTGAAACCCTAATTAAGCCCCGATAACCCAACCAAACTTAACTAGAGCCGACCTCTCCGTCATACACGATAAACTCAACCGGTGTATCGATATCGAATAAATAACTCAAAATATACACAGCGGAAAAATTAAAACTTTTTCGATAATTAACCGATATATATAAATAAAGAGTTATCAAAACCCAAAACCTTGTTTATAAACCTCCTAGCCTTGTTTATATACAACAAAATAACTCAAACAATGTATATATAAACAGGAAGGCCCATTACATCGAGAAAATAATAAGACTCCTAAATCTCATCTTTTCCCTTCGCAGAAGAGTTAGGTTGCGAACCTGAAATATTAAATTTGGGATGAGCACTCCAACTTGCTCAGTAAGTAAGGATTCATAAAGCCATCAACATTCCATATAATAACCAAGAACACTATGCAATAACAATATGCACCAATGTTAAATAACGGGATTATGAAAAACATATAATTCAATAAATAGCATATACAAGTCTAACTGTCAATGACTATTACACAGTGGTTCCCATTTTATTTGTAAAACTAAGGTCGATTACCGACTGACACCATTAATGTTATTGCTAGACTAACACATTGGTCGATGTGTTGTCTAGTCAATTTATTAATGTCCAATGGTTATATCCAAAACCCTATAGTGAGTATGTAATCCACGGAACCTATCTAACTGAGTAGGAGTTACATATTAGCTGGGAAGATAACCCATCTCCTATATAACCTATTCTTAGTTCCAAGATTTATTTTCGTGAATCACATTAAACACCATTTTTTGTTTATTAAAAACATCACAATGTATGCAGTCCCCTTATTCAGTCCATAAACTACATGAGCTACATATACTAAAATAGTCGGGCAACATTGATAAATAAACGAATCCATACTTACCTCGGTTTAGGTTTTCGTGATGCTCACGCTTTCCCAGTTATCCAAAACCTATTACAAACCATTTGATATCAATATACGTCTAATACCATATATTTAGAACCCTTAAATAAATCCCTAAGACCTCAGGAAATTCTATCTAATTTACAGGATTATTGTTTTTCTAGGGTGGGAGTGCGCTCCCCCAATTGGTGGAGTCTGCTCAATTAGCTGAGTTCATCCCAACTGATAAAGGGAGCACGCTCCTTTGCTAGGTGGAGCGCACTCCACCATGTACCGTCTCGACAGTAAATAGGGCAGCAACCACTGTTCCATTTCCAAATCAACACAACAACTATAAACACTTCCAAAATACATCAAGGAGAACCTCTAGTGAGGTAACAACCCATTTTTCGTGATCAAACATAACAATTCACAGAGAAATTATCATCCACTATCGAATTGAACTTCAAACTTAACACTACACTTACCAACAGTGATGATCTCTGATTTTCAGTTGTTTAAGCTCCTCAATTCGCACTAAAATAGCTCATCTGAATCAATTCCCTAAAGATCAGATACAAAAACCCTCAGCTACTCTCTCGATCTTGATCAATTGTGAGGATAAGTTTGAAGGTTTTAGTTTAAATATAAGAATTTTTCTCGAGATATGCATCACTCTATCTCGAGGTTGATCAAATGATTGATGTGCTAACATGACACCCCTAAAATGATACACATGCTGACACTATCAATACTCATGCTCATCTTGAGGTGATCCGATGATCCATATAATTCAAACCAAACTTATAGTTTTTAATAATATATATTTATATATCAAATATATATAAATATATATATACCTCGTGTATTTTCTCGCCAATAAATTCATTGGACATGCCTATAGTAGTCTCGGGTGTGCATATTCATTTCACCACCCCCCTCATCGCACTTGGTGTATCGGCTATTTATTATTTATTTATTTTTTTATTATAGGCTTGTATATAAATTCTCTTTTATATTACAACCTATAAAATTCATTAAGCATTCCAAACAAACACAAACCATCACACAAACCCACGCACATACTAATTGCGGTATATCGAACTTAATCATGAGTCTAACTCAGGGTAATTAAGATTTGGATTAGCACTAATCACCAAATTAAGGTAATGGGTCGTTACACATTTCACTTTCTTTTAGGTGAAATGTCGATTACTTTGGAAGAAATGAGCATGCTCTTGAAGATTCTGGTGACTGGAAAGGTTGTTGCGGTGGAGGATGACCTTGATCACGTGGAATGCCTTAAATTGCTCACAAGTTTTCTCGGAGTGTCAAAGGCTGATGCTGAGGAGGAGCTTGATAAGTCAACAACTTTCACCATTAGAAAATGTTGGTTGTGCAGCCAATGGTGTCCAAAGAAGAAAGACAAAATCGATTACTTGAAAGTAAAATGCATGGCCCGTGCCTATTTACTTTACATGTTGTCATGCACATTGTTTGCTGACAAGACTGAATCAAGGGTACCCATTACACTTCTATGATTCATAGAGAATTTGAATGATGTTGGGTCGTATGCATAGCAGTGCAAACTTTGCTCTTGCCTACTTATATCGTCAGCTCGGTGCAGATCACGGGTTGAAGTATCTCAAATTACCGAATACTTGAAATTGCTTTAGGTAACATGATTTGGGAATTATTTTTGTGACTAGTAGTGTTATTGTTCTTTAATTAATTCACTATTGTTAATTAATCCAATATTGCATACTATAATGTAGGGGTGGATCCACAATCATTTCAATCTGGGACTTGTGTGGTCAAGTGCAAAGTACATGGATACTCTCCCCTATGTTTGTAGGTGGCTCCTTAATCCATACCAGGGCTTGGGTGATGATTACATTCATACTATTCGCAGAAGGTTGGATACCTTACGACCCAACGAGGTTCGACTTACCTTTTCAATTTCTCATGTTTATCTTAATTTGTTGTTATTGTGAACAAAACTTAATATGATATACTTGGTGGCTATTTGGTATCGGTGACTTGCCCCTAATCTAAGTTAAGGTCCATTGACATTTATGTCTTCGCGTTCTACACTGGTTGCATTATGTACATGTATGTGATCGAGCCTTACCATCCAAACAGGTTCCTACGACAATTCGACCACATGCAACAAAATTTGACCCTTCCTTACAATAATGAGATCATTACCCCAATAAAGCGAATGGCGTCCACAATGGAGATTCCAACTATGACATAACTACAAAATTATGGAAGTGGCTTCCTTCTGAGTGGAAGGAATGTCAAACACAAAGTATTAGATATGGGAACTAGCATCACATTCAATGAGGTGGATATAATGAGTCTCATATTAGGAAGAGTCATCTAATTTTCAATTGTTGCCTCATCCTTATCACATTGGATCGTAACAAGTAACTTGGCAAAATCTTTTTTCCTATAAATATCAACCCACGAATCTTGGTTCGCCGTCAACTCCTCTGTCATCCGTTTACTCCTCCACCTATCTTTGTCAAGCAAACCTAAACACTCCACGACTACCTGAAACTCGCAATGATCGTCGCAATCAACATTAAAGATCTCATCAACATGGGGCTCCTATATCGCCAGATAGTGAGATAATGGTATGGAAGAAAAGGTGGACTTGACCTTAAAGAAACCATCTATCCTATGAACTTTTGTTGGACGAATCTCAACTGATAGACAAGTCTCAACTGATGGAAGAATCTCAACTGATGTTGCAGACGAAGAAACCAAAGGTTTAACTGATGTTGCAGATGAAGAAACTAAAAGTTTGAATAACTTCATTTTAGCAGAAGCAGACTCCTCCTTTATGAGTACATACTCAAATCTGGACGTGTCTCTCTTTGTAGAAGTATCATAATCCATTTTAGTCTTTTTTGCCTCCTTACTTGGCTTCTTTCCTTTTCCTTTTGAGCTTCCTTTTTTACCCTTTCCTTTTGCAACAAGTTGTCTCCCCTTTGTCTTGATTTTATCTCGAGGAATGACATCGAGTGTAGATGAGGGAACACTAATGTCCCTAAGCTGTTGGATGATCCTAATGCGTGCATCCTCCTCATTACAACCTTCAAACTTTTTCAATCACCCTCTGAATCTCAACATGAAAGTTGTATTAGCGACCAACCAACAGAAACATCAAGAATAAGGCTCAACTTATGCCAATACATGTCAACATCCTCAAGCAGAATCTCTAAGTAAGCTAATAAATGAACTCCAATCTCGTGCGCACAAGGAAGCCTGTGCGTCATACGTAAGTGACAACCACACATATTCTCATCAATTCCTACCTCTCTGCCACTGGGAACTCATCTTTAATTAACTGTAAGGCATTCTGTAATACAAATCTCCTTAAAAGTCGGTATATTGGATCGGTGAAATCATATTGAACAACATTCAAGCTCGCTGAAATGTTGCCTTAATGGTCATGTGTTGGTTACCAAGCATGCCATGAATGATCTTCCATAAAGTTTCAAAATTAGTCGTTGAGCTCTCCAAATGACGTTTAACAGTGGAGTGTGCACATTCAACCCACTGAGTAGTTGTGAACCCAAGGTGGTTAACTTTTGACGAGTCCAAAATTAGATACATTTTATAGTGTAATTTAAATTGATATTAGATGAAAAAAATGCTATTACACGTGGTATTCTCTTGTTTTTGTGATTTCAAGATTTAAATAGGAAAAGTGAAGAAATATAAGAAAGTGGTATTAAAAGTGAAGAATATCGCTTGCACGCACTTCGAGATAGTTTGGTGGGACCTACATTGGTCTGTGTTGATGCTATGGCTACAAATTGACACGTGTCGAGCGTGCATAATAATAAATCTCCCATATATTTATAACTTGTAGTAGTGATAAGAGGCATGTCATCTCCACAGGGATTTTGCAAATCTCAAATTAAAGTATTTTTTCTTACTTTTATTAATTTAGTTAATCTAATTAAACGAGAATTGAAATACTAAATAACTAAAAGCTATAACTACTAAATTAAATAACCAAATTAATTAAACTAATTTAAACAATTCAAATGCAAACTAAATTAAACATTATTCAAATTCAATATAATATATATCTAAATAAACATCTAAACAAACCCCTAACTAAACAATGTAATATACTTAGATTACTTTCAAACACGATAACATAATATAACTTCAGTACTCTATAGTTATAATCATAATATATAGAATCTTAGAATCATTAAGTCATATTTGATAATAGGTTGATAGCTTTTAGCCAACCACCGATTTTTCTAAATTCAATGAAAATGTCACATTCTTATCATTGTAAATCTATTCATTAGATAAAATGCAACATCGTAGAAATACTATAGCATTAAGTTCAATGAAAATCATGCATAATCTAAGCCAATATTGTTGAAGCCGCATAATAAACAACTTAGATCACAATCACTTAGAACATCCACTCGGGAAATGCCCTATAGATTAATCCTAGTTACTACTTCTATAAATATTGTCATTAACTTTAGACATAGAATCATAATCATAATACCGCAATACATATTCATGACTATGCATGCAATACTAATCTTCATTAGTTGTAATACGCAAAACAACTTATTAAATATGTGTTTGACGTGTATGAATAGATTTAAAGTATTAAGTACATGATTCCTTAATTATAACTAACATGCAATCCAAAATATATTACATTGTTAGCGTTTGTTTAGATTGATAGACATCTCACTCATACTGTAAATAAATAACGCAATAATATAATAGAAAAACATAATAAATAAATACCTCTTAGTGAATTAAACAAAGCTCCAATGTAGCTTCAAACATTAACTAAATAAAACTAACCTCCATTAAAAATATAATAAAAAAAGAAAAAAAGATTGGTCGAGAGAGGAGAGAGTAGAGAGATACTCCAATTAAAACCCTAAGTTTTATTTATATCAAACCCTTTAATTTGGTCTCCGAAAGATAGAGAGGAAGTGGAAATCGTGGGTTATTTAGTGTCTCATCCGTCTAATGGTTGTGGTGAGTTTTGTTGTTGGAGTCTCAAACATGTGGTAGGTGTTTATTTGATGTATTTGCTAGTCTGGCTGAAAAGAAAGAATTAGGAGAGTTCTTTCGAAGCTCTCTGGCCTTTTTTTATAGTCTCCCTTCGTATTCATATCTTAGATAAACTCAAATTCTTCATACTAATCTAAAAAATTTGTAACCGGCCTCAACGATTTCTCAGCGATTTCTAACTTACACATAAATCGCTGAATAAATCACTAAGTTTAGTTCTCAATGCTCCACCGATTCAGCTGGCGATATATAGTTCATTCTCCAATTTGCTGTAGATTCGCTGGCCTTCTTTTACTGCCGATTTATATGGCGATTCCTACTATTATTTCAAATCGCTGGCTAATTATTGATCTATTTTTCCAGTTGATTGTTTTGTTTTTTTTTTTCTCTTTTCTTCCATTTCTTCATTTTCCTATTTAAAACCTGAAATCACAAAACAAGAGAATATCTAGTGTAATATCATCATTTATGCCTAAAATCAACCTAAATTACACTATAAAATGTGTCTAATTATTGACTTGTCAAATACCCCCAAACTCAGCATTTTGTTGTCCCGAGCAAAAGAATACTCTTAATCATATTCTCTTTTCATTCTTATATACTGATTTCAATCTAATTCATCTTAACTTTAATTAAATTTTAAAATAGAAGTGATTTTCGAATGAAAATATATAATACCCATAAGTAAATGAAAGTGAAGATAAAATAGAATGATTTAGTCAAATCAAAACATCCCTTAAGGATAACTCAACCTTCTAATATAACACTCTTTAGAGTTTAAAGTTCATTGTCAATGCTAGAGCACAACATAGGTTTTCTCAATCTCCACTAACAAGCATCAAGTTTAAGATAACTAATATAAAATTTCAAAACACAAAACCACTATATTAATTTCAATTTTAGAAAATAAATTATAATAGTACAACAATCAAAATCAATGAATTTTGCCAAGGTATCAATGAATATATCTTTTAAAACATATTAGATTAAGAAATATTTCATCCAACTCTAGCTTTAACTTCTCGAGTTAAATCTTTTCTTTTGAAGAGTTTAAGAACATCCGTCTTTTTTATCTCTCATTCTTTTTCTTCTACTCCATTCTAATTATTATAATTATAATAATAATAATAATTATTATTATTATTATTACTTATAATATAATTCTTTTACTTTTACTTTTACTTTTAAGTCCCTGCTCAATTTCCTTTGGACATTCTCACCTTTTTTTCACTATAGATTCCCTGCTCCATTTCATTTGGAATCTATAAGAATCTCTATATATTTTTTATAAACTCTTGTTAACCCTTCTCACTGTCCACTAGAATTGAAAAAAGCATTCTTTCTATCTTATAGAAATTCTTCGGTTTCTAACTCATTTCTTTTTTTCAACAGTGGCATAATAGCTTTATATATTGTAAAAATACTTAATAAATAGTATTTGTATTATAAGATTCTTAAAAATCTTTCTTATTCATTTTGCATTATTGTTTCGATCTTCTACCCATTATCATGACTAACACAAGGCATTCAATTAAGTGTATACATCAACTAGTAAAGTTAATAAAAAATGGTATAAAAATTGATTCCTTCTATCATAAAATTCATTTAGGTAGTAAATTATCACTTCAATTCAAGTTCTATTATATGTTCATTTTCATTATTTTCCTAACTAAAAAAAATGAAATTCATACTTGATTTCGGAAGAAATTTGAAAAATTTCATCTACTAGAATATCAGATTAAAAGTAATTATGAACTTTTCTTCTACCTTTCTTTCTTTTCAATTCCATCAATTTCATACTTCACCTAAAATACCCCCAAACTCATTCTAAACCTTATCCTCAACGTTTAAAAATGAAGTCTGGTTTTCAACATAACAAACATACCACGTGAAGTACAAAAATATAGATAAAATCATAAATTTGGCAATTAAGAATTAGTTTAATTTAAAAGTATAATAAGATAAATTGCATAAAAACTTAATGAACAAACATCACCATTATATAACAAGTGAATTAACTATTGTAACCACACACTGAATAGAATGTACCACATAATAGTATATTGCCATAAACATAAATTATCATCAAGAAACATAAAGTATATAACCATTACTAGCATTACATAGAGGAATTCTCACAAGATCACTCAGAGACAAAAAGTAAAAAAAAAAAATAAGGGAGTCAATGTCGGCATCTGGAAGTCACGTCGTCATCATCCTCCGCTGATCAATCCTTTTGGGACTAGTAGCTCATAGCGGGATCGTAGAGATGGTATTCTTGATCTGGCAATGTTAGAACATCAAGATTACTACTAAGTGGTAATCTCATCTGTGTAGATGGTACAAGAACCTCTGCGTCTCCTTGATGTTTGTTTCTCCTAGACATCGTATGCTCCATTCTATGGATGCTTCTTGCTAAGAATCTCTGGTTCTCAAACACTAGTTCTTGATTAGGAGGAGTGGTCATTTGATTGCGAAAAATTGTGCCCATGAAAACCAACTCTGATTCTTTCATGTATAATCCGTCATAATCCCTAGCAGGCTGCTCAATTTTCGGATCACTTCTAGCTCCCGACATCTCTTCCAAGATTCTCCTCATGTGGTCTATGATTTTCCTTCTCTCGCTCGCTTTTCTTCGGCTATCTTAACCTTTTCTCTCATCCTCTGTATCTTTATAATCATTCACTCTTTCATATATCTCTGTAACCTCATTAGTGATGGTTTATCCGGTAAAACATCCGTGTCGAAACGTGCCATGTTCACTTGGTCCATCCTACAAAGACTGTAATCATTAAGAGGAAAGGAAGTCCATAATTATTCTTGGTGGTGATAGCACTCCTAATGGACTCATAAATGATTTTTCCAACATCCAAGTATCATATTCCTATAACAATATGGTAAAGTAGGGCGGCCTTGTAGTTCACTATCTCATAATACTGCAGGCTCAGCATTAAGTTGGCGTCGATGAAATAACACCAAGATTTAGTGGTTTTCCTAAAAACATTTGTGGTTATATGTTTGGGATACCCCTCTTTATCAAAATAAATACATCTCCATGGATTGCCTCTAAACCTCTTATTATTGTCTGGGTGGAGAAATGGTACTTAATTTCATACTCATGTTTGGGGTACTCGTCGTTTTATTTTTGGTAAAAATTCAATAATCCAAAATACTAGTTTATTCTAGCTGCGGAATAGTCCAATGTCCTTCCTCGAACTCAAGACTCGGTCTTACTTTCACTTCCATATGCATTGGCGTAGAACTCTCTCACTAAGGCTTCACAACCCCGTTCACTAGCAACATCCTCTAGGTCTCGGTGGTTGTAATCCCTAGTCAATAAACCCCAGTTTCTTGCCTCTACGATATCTAGGATCCTAGGCCTATACTTCAATTTGTTCTTCACATTAAATCTTCTCTTCGGATTCAACTTCCTAACCTTAATCACTCATTCCAAAAATTTTCATAGGCCTTTTCATTAACAAAGTTTTCATTCCTCAATTCATATTTTTTCTCCCCCATCAGTATCTCTCGTTCAACTTCCTCTACGTCCTCCTCATCCACATAATCATCCTCAAAGTTGTAACTAAATAAAGAAGGTGGAGTAGGTTCTCTTTGCGGTCTAATACTAGGTGTGTTGAAAGATATTGATTTGGGTTAGGTTTAGGAAACTTTAGATTTTGTCTTCGATTTCTCTATTAACTTTTCTTTCCCTTTCTCTTCTGGTATATTTCTTCCTTTACCACCTCCGGCCATTTGGAATATTGTAAGGAAAATAATTAACCTACAATATCATTTTAAACCAAATTTGTTCAAAAAGGATTTGATGAAATTTAACTTATCTATCGAGAATAAGAAATCATCGAGAAAAGCATTTTGAAATTGAGAGTTTGAAATTTATATGAAAGTTATTGATAAATAGCACTTGGAAAAATAGACTTTGTGCGTAATTCAAATCAATCAATAAATATTCACAAAAAACCTCCAAACTCAATTAAAACTTAGTCTCAAATTAGCTTGCATTTATAATTCAATCTACTCGTCATATATGAAAATAGTTCAAAAATTCGATAGTAATAAACGAATCATCACATCATTCTCATACTATTAGTATAATAGAAATCGTTTGATATCAAAACCATTTAAAATTAAAAATTCAAGATTGAGTTCATATCCTAATAATCGATAAAAGGTTAGGGTTTTAGTTGATTACCTTCTTGAAAGTGATTCTTTCAAGTATCGAACTCAAAACTCTTCTATATGACACTCCTCCAAGCTCCAATCCGAACTCCCTTGCTCAAGCCCTAGGTGGCTATACACTCCCAAAACTCTCCACGTTTTAGGTTGAATATGTGAAGAATGAGGTAGGAATCACTTAAATACACTAAAATTAAGCTTTGGAAAGTTGGATGTAGTCGAAAATTGATCTCTTGATCGAAAGGTTGCAATGATTTGTGAGTGTGAAAGGTTTAAATGTGGCGATTTGTCTGTTTTTAAAAACTTGAATTCGTCCTCAGCGAATTAGGGTTTAAGTGGATTCACTAAGAAATCGCTGATGAAGTCGTTGGAAATGAGCCTCGGTGACTCAACAATTTACCCAGCAATTTCTAGTTGTAAACGTGATTCGGTGAGAAATCGCTGACTCAAATTTGCACTAAAAATTATACATACTGCTGCCGATTTTCTCAGCGATTTCCAATACAAACTGGAATCGCTAGGAAATTGGTAGCTTAATTTTTACTTCTTTTTTTTCCAATTAAATCAATTTTCTGATTTAATTATTGCATATATATTCAATAAAGGTAGAAATATTCAAAATCTTTAGAGTTTAACTATGATATGTACTAAATAATCTATTTTATTGCCATAAATAACTAATTAACATAAATCTAATTCATAAAACAATATAGTATGAAAATAAATTGGCTCGATCATCCCCCTTAAATGAAACTATTCCGTAATTGAATTCCTAAAATATCCCCATTATAAGAGTAAAAAGTTGAGAGAATATGAAAACAACTAACTAATCAATACTAAAACTGAAATTAAAGATAGAGTATGAGTTGCCTCCCATAAAGCCTTTTTGTTTACTATCGTTATTTGCTCAATGAACCACGTAGTTCTAGACTGGTTCTATAAACTATATATAGGATTATCCACTCTTGAGCCATTCCGAGAAAATGATTGCTTTCAGTGGCCACGCACTTGAAAAGTAATTGTCTTGTTTAGAGTATCAATGACAGATTGCGAAGTGGCATAACCAAAAAGTCTGTGGGAATAATATACTTGTCAATTTTAATTGGTACATTAGTGACCACACTTATTAGTTTTATTGAATATATGTTTGCTAGGACAACTTTTGCGGAAGCAAGTGCACAATTCCAATTGAGTGTGAAGGAAAAGAAATGAATTGGCATGTAGTTTGCTCTAGAACTCGTATCACATATAGCTTTAAAGTATCATGCCCATTTGACCTTTATGTTTATATATAATGTGAATTGGCATGTAGTTTGCCCTTCAAATATCTTCAACAAAACCTGCTCACCTTGGTGGAAATTATGAAGGACTCACAATCCACCCATAATGATATATTGCATTAACAAAATTATATAGTCATTCTAACCTGATTTAAAAAATTAAAATCCTTAAACTAACATTACCTTCGCTCAAAAATAATTTCAATTCATCCCAAAACCGTTCCAACCATTCTAAAGGACATCATATTCACACTCGAACCCAAACCCCATTTATACAATATATTATATTCAAAAATGATATATACATAGAAAATGAACTAATCAAGTCACAGATAATCTAATAGCTTTTCATTTCCTCTGTCGTCGCTCGCACCTGTCTTTACCCAATTATAAAAATTCGATAATGTCAGATAAGTAAGTCTCATATTATCTAGTACACAATTGTTGGATTCTTCTTTTTCTTTTTCTTATTTTTCGTAGATTTAGGTTCGTCCATGTTATTATTCTCAACAATGTTTGATTGCTTAACCCTCCATTCTTGGGTTATTGTCTGTTGATTATAAGTATATTCACCTTGCTTATTCATGGTCTTAACATTTCCATCTGTCAGACCCCACCTAATTAGGGCATCTAATCGGCCTAGATTACCTTAATCTCCTAATAATCTAACAACCTTAATCTCACCATCAATAAATAATTAAAATTAAGATGTCATAAATATCAAATATTATCAATCACAAAGGATTCTAATGTGAATCTAAAACATCAAAGTTTCGTAAAAATCAATTATATAATCTTCAAAGTTCATTTAGATTGATTACATTATCCTCAAAATATTGTAAAAGTTTTTTGACAACATCTCCTCTACCTACACCGAAAAACCCGGCCTTCAAATATCTTCAACAAAACCTACCCACCTTGGTGGAAATGATGAAGGACTCACAATCCACCCATAATGATATATTGCATTAACAAAATTATATATTCATTGTAACCTGATTTAAAAAAATCAAAATCCTTAAACTAACATTACCTTCGCTCAAAAATAACTTCAATCCATCCAAAACCGTTCCAACCATTCTAAAGGACATCTTATTCACACTCGAACCCAAACCCCATTTATACAATATATTATATTCAAAAATGATACATATATAGAGGAAAATGAACTAATCAAGTCACATATAATCTAATAGTTTTTCCTTTCCTTTGTCGTCGCTCGCACCTGTCATTACCCAATTATAAAAATTCGATAATGTCAGATAAGTAAATCTCACACTATCCAATACACATGTAACAATCAAATACATTGTATTCCAAGAATTTAAACGAACAATAATATCACAAGGATTCATAAATATACAAATATGTAATCCATCTCGTTTTTGTTGACCGACTGCAATCAGATGATATCTTTCCAAAAGTGGTGGGTAAACAGTAATAAATGTTCATGAGTTTGAGAGGAAGTCCCTCAAGAAGCCACGCCCTCGACTCTTCGTGAAGTATGATCCTGACCAGCATCACAACTCATCCTAAACAAATGTTTACAATGATCATTAATTCCAGTTGCAGAGCACAACGATGTTCATCCTACCACACAAATAGCCAATGAACAAAATAGAACCCCCAAAGGCCTCCTTCCTCTCGTGTATGTGAATGTATGAACAATAAATATGCAGCAATAAACTGTGCATACAATTATATTCAAGAAATACTCATACAATGTAAAGGTTACCATACGATTTACTTAACCTTACAAACGTGATATCGAAATTCCCTTGCGCTCAGAGTAGGTAAGCTAGTCCACACAGTGTTCCAATTGTGGTCCTACAATTAATTTGTAAGTCCTGTAAAATTCCATAACAATTCCACAATTATTTTCTAATTAGTTGAAATTTAATTGACTCAATTGCATCTCAAAACCCATAAAATACTTTCAAAATAAATTATATGATGTTCGTATTTCATTTTTTGACTCAAAATTATTGTTCCGCATCGAAAATTACGTTGTTTGGGCTTAAATATAATTTTTCAATTTATTATATTTAATTGGTCCTTCCTCGACTCGAAAGGCACAAAATCCCTCCAAATCAACTCCTCGGATGTCCAGATCTCAATTTCGACTTCAAATTGTGATTCAAAATCGAAAATTAACTCAGACTAGGCTTTAGAACAATTTTTTGAATTTTGAACATTTTCGATGTCGTAACACACATTACGAGGCAAAATCACGATATAAATCCACGAGAAAATCCTAAAATCCTCATTTTTCACAAAAATTTCTAGTTTTCATAAATTTATCCAAAAATCCTATTTTCTGAATTTCCCTAATTTTTAGGGATTTTTTTTTTAATTTTTTTCAAACTTTTTTATAAGACGATCGGGGTTTGACCCTTGAACCAGACCCGGTTCGATCCGGTTTGGAGGGTCAAACACCCATCGTCTTCTTCCTTACATCGAAACAGAGCTTCTGCTCTGTTTTGATCCTTTTTTTATGCTGGGGTTTGGAAAGGGGAGCCTATGGCTTTCCCTCCCTCCCCCCATCGTCTTCTTCAGATCGCCTTCCCCTCCCTCTCTTCCCTCTCTGTTCTTATTTATCACTTTATTTTTGTTTTATTTTTTTTTTATTTTTATAACTCGGTCTCCTCCTCTGTCCTTCAATTCAATAAACAACAACAAAAACACATCTCCTTGATTTCGAATCTATAAACAAAAACCAGTCCCTAAGTTGATTTACAGTCCGTGAAATCGAAATTCAAAATCCAAAAACAAAATCTTCATTGCCTTACCTTCATCGATACCTACAGTCACCAACAACAGTCACTCACGAGACAACAACTCGCGGTCCTTCTCAATCAATCCTAAAACAGTGGAGAGAGAGAGAGAGAGAGAGAGAGAGAGAGGAAGAGGTTACACCAGAGAAACGTGAGCAAGAAAAGGAGAACCGTGAAGAAGGAGAGATTTAGGCGATGAAGAGGGAGAACGGTGAACAGGGAACGAAGACGAACCCTCGTTGATTTCGATTTTAAATAAAAAGGATGGCCAAATGACCAAACCGCCCCTTCCTTTTTATCCTTTACCATATAAACCAATGCCATTTTTGGTCTTTTGTCATTTTTCTTTTTTCTTTTTTCATATTTATCTCTACGATTTTTGTCCAAGTTAAACCTGAAAATACCCCATTTCGACCAAAAAGTGGAGAATTTACCAAATCGCTTCAAAACTCTTGGACAACCCGTCTCGCACGCAAATTAAGGTGTGGGCCCATGTCGACTCATTAAGTTTGATTAAATATACAAATTTGAATTTTGAAACTTAAATTTAATTATTTTTTGTGAAATTCGAAACGATAGTTCAATTCAATATTTTAACTTTTTCGAGACTCATTTCGACACGTATCTCGAGATAAAACCCCGCGATATGTCGAATTTACTTTGCCAACTGGAATTTCGCAAAATTACATAGTATATAGTACAAAATAATAGACACACATCATACAAAAATAAAATTAATTAAAAATCTCAATTACACCGGTCTTTAACTCCCAACTCGCGGCCAAAAATCATAATTAGTCTCTGTTAATCCTATTAGCCGTAATTATCAATTTAAAATTTTTGGGATTTGACAATCTTCCTAACTAATAAGAATTTCGTCCTCGAAATTAAAATTGAAATCAAATTTACCTGGACTAAAAAAGATCTGAAAAATGTTCTCTCATGTACGCCTCTAATTTCCAAGACAACTCCGAGTTACCATGGATTTGCCACTTAATAAAGACAAGTGGAATTTCTTTATTTCAAAGCTTTTGGACCTTACAATCCACAATCAAAATAGGTTGCTCTTCATATGACACATCATCCTGCAAATCAATCTGATTCCATTCTATTATATGATGTGAATAAGGTTCCTTCCGTCTGAGCATAGACATGTGTAATGCATCATAAAATCCGAGTAATTGAGGCGGTAATGCAAGTCTATAAGCAACCTTCTAAATCCATCTCACAATCTCAAATGGTCCTACAAACCTAAAAGAGAGCATTCTTTTCAAACCAAATATGCAATGACCTTTGCGATGGGAGACTTTCAAATAAACTCAATCACTTTCGATATATTCCGTGACCCGGTGATAGAGATCATAATAACTTTTGTCTTTTCTTGAACTGCTTTCAATCTTAGACGAATCTGTTAAACAACCTCAGTGCAATCTCGAACCATCTGTGGCCCCAACTCTGCCAAATCCTTCGGTTCGGCCCAACCGTTAAGAGAACAACAAGATATCCCACATAAAACATCAACCGGAGCCACCTTAATATTCGATTGATAATTGTTATTGTAAGAGAACTCACACAGAAGTATGTATTCTTCCCATGAACCTTCAAGTTCCAGTACACAAGCTTTAAACATGTTTTCCAACACCTGGATCAACCTTTCAGTCTAATCATCCACTCGTGGATGAAATCCAGTACTGAAATAAAACTAAGTGCCAAACAATTCTTGCATGCCTTGCCATAACCCGGATGTGTACCGAGCATCGATATAAGAAACTATCGTCAATAGCACTTCAAACGAGCGAACCACCTCTCGCTCACACAACAAGCTCAAATGTGTAAAGGTATCAGAAAGTGACAGTCACGGCCCAAATCTCTAACCCCCGTTTTAATTCCTTAATCAGGATCACCGACTCTTGACATAGGACCTACACTGTGATACGTGTACCGACCGAGGCACGTGGCCGAGGTATATTGTATTTTTGTATTGATGTATGCCTAGTGTTATGTATTGTGTAGACTTACTAAGTCGGTTTGTACAGTTGTAGGCGTCGAGACGAGAGCGGGGACACTCCTCGAGTAGCGTGCGAGCCGGGGAACCGGGTAGTTAGCATTTTGGTAAGTCTTATTTAATACTAATATGAAATAAGGAATTACTTATAAGCCTATGGTTGTGTTTGTTAATGTAAATCAAATTAAAGACCTATAGTTGAGTAAATTAAATGGAAAGCATAAGATTGGTCTAGAGATACACATTGGCACATCTAGGAACTAGGTGAGTAATGAAATGGTGTCACTTGAGGTTGAGTTAGTGGGAGTTAGTGGGATATATGGCAAGAGGTGGACCATTAGATATTCATCGGGATACATAAATCCATGGAGATCAAGGGGTAGGAAGAAACATCACCTTAATATATAATATTAGTGATCAAACAACATGCAAACCAAATCACTCATTCATTTTTGCTGGAGAAGAAGAAGGAATTGCTGGAGAGGAGTAAATCATCAAGGTGTTGAAGGAATCCATGGGAGTTGGTGAGAAATTCTCAAGCTATGATGCTACATCAACTAGGTACACATCTTTTTAGTTGAAATTAGAACAAGTTCTGGTTTTAGGATAATTTCAGATGGTAGATGATTGAGTATTTGCAATTGATTTATATATTTAGATTCCTCATTTCAAGCTGATAACCCAGCTATATTGAATTTCTTAATTTGGTTTTGAAATCATAAAGATATGAATTTTTGAAGTTGCAACACCAAAACTAAAATTCTACATGTTGTATTAGGAATCAACCTGGGTAATTTGGTCATAATCTGCTTATTTCATATCCAAATTGATCAAAACCAGTGGCATTTGAAAGCTTATTTAAAGGGAAATAACTTTTCTTAACTAGAGGTATTTTGATTCAAATGTTTTTATTTCCAAACATGCTCTACAAACAGGTGCTGGAATTATAAAAGAAAGTTTTGAAACTAAATTTGGGTATAACTCCCTAACTACTTATCCAAATGATCTAATATTTTAGTGTGTTGTATTTGGATAAATTTTCTGCCTTGTGACCCAAAATCACATTTTTAGGAACTATAGATTAGGAGAAATAGATTTTCTAAGTCCGATGGTCGGATTAAATCCCAATTAGACCTATGTTTCATAAAATCATGATATCTCTTTCATTTTAAATCATAATTTTGCAAACTAAACCTTTCCGGAAAGCTAAGAGAGAGACCAACAATAATTGTATTGATGGAGGATTTCGGTATTTAGACCATTTCATGCTTAAAAGTGCGTTAAAATGTAGGACTAAATTTGAAACTTAATTTAGTCTTTATGGGCTGATTTAGGAAGATTGATTTAAAGTCTACTGAACCAATTTGAATACACAATAAACACCACTAAATTGAGCTTAAACCCACTATATTCGAACTAATGAGATACCAAACTCAGGAACCTAGGAAAAGGGTACGTAAGAGCGAATATAAGATTTGGAGTATCGGGAGGCCAGTAAAGCTAGGACTTTACTTTGTTGTTGTGAGTATACCCAATGGCAACTTTCCTTGACATTTCATTTCTATTAATTGTTGTCCTTGCATAGTCCTTTTGACTATTTTGCCTTTGTATTCTTATATCATGTGTTCTTTGTGTCTATGCTCACTTGATGAGTCTAGTTTGCATGATATCCATTCATTTGATTTGATTCATTGATTCTATCCCATGCTATGTACATTCTTGTTGTTTTAAATGTGAATTGAATGATAAATAACATGCTATTAGTCTAGTGAATATCTTGTAAATGTTTAAGAGGACTCGTATTCCTTATTTGTTTAGGTGTGTAGATGTGCCTATGCCTTGACAATCCATATTTGGTATTTCTTGAAATTTAAAAAGTAGTTTTTTTGCATTTAGGTCCCGTACTCGATCGAGGTGTGCGCGACTCACGGAGTTAGAGTCTCTGGGGATGTCGGCACATGTTACCTGACACTGTATGACACTCGGGGTTAGAGTCCTTAAGGTGGTCTACACACCGGGGTTAGAGTCCCTGGTGACATTTGGGTTAGAGTCCCTTGTGCTATATGATTATTGAGTCGGAGTGACATGTTTCACTGTCGACCGGACATAAATCACCACTACTTAACCTAGCGTCAGTATCACTTGTTTAACTTTGGTATTTACTCGCATATGGTTTATTTTCCAATTTTCCCATTTATATGCTTTTAAATACCATTTGAATATTTGGAAATGCAAATTAAACTTTTCATCGAGGATTACTGTTTTATTCTTGTACTCACCATCCTTTTTATGACGGTGGGTGCAGAGACGTCTACCAGCAGGCCGGGCAAGGAGAAGATCGGCGATTATCCCTGAGCCCGCAGCGCATCACTACATCGATTGCAGGTCTTCTTTTGGTATTTTGATTGTATATGTTATATGTCTTTCATATACTATTTGGTGTTGTATATTGGGTTGAGCGTTAGTTCCCCGACTTGACTTAGACTATTTTGTTGTTTCACTGCATTTTGAGGACTTTATATATGTGATGTCATTTCTTGGTTTTTCCACACTTAGGATTTTATAAATGGCTTTCGCATAAGTTACAAATTGCTTCCGCATAATCAATAAGACTTCCGCTAATTAATTAATTTAATAAAAAGTTTTAATTAACTCTAAATTTTATAAATTGGTAGGACTAGTGTATTACTTATCCTGAACACGAGAAAAGAGGCGTCTAGGTTGTAAAGGCTGACTAATACGTAGTTAAGTCCTGCGTGGATATGATTAGGGCTTAATTACAGGATTAAGCCGGGCGGTGCCCTAGATTAGGAGAGGGGCCGTCACAGTGACATAGAAAGAAAATGACCAAACTTCGTCAGTCCATCAATAATAATCCAAACTGCATCATGTTTCCCCCGCAAAGTAGGCAGTTGAGTAAGGAAATCCATCGCAACGTACCTCCAGGTTTACGCCAATCGGTCATAACCCGTTGGCAAATCTTTCATCTCCTCACATAATCATTCATATCAGCTTTCATCCCTGGTCACCAATACAATTGCTCCACATCATGATACATTTTTATCATGCCAAGATGAATGTTATATCTAAACCAATAAGATTCTCTCTATATCTCATCCCGAACCTCAACCAACGATGGAATCCAAAGTCTACCTCTAAACCTCAAACTCTGATATGCAGACTCAGTTCAAACTGGATTATTGCTGTCAAAAGCAAATTATTTAAACTTCATATACTTCACATCAACTTCTTTGAAGCTTCGATAAATTCATTGCGATGACTTTTTCAAGCAAACCATACTCGCAAATCAATCACGTTTTCCATTCACAAAATGCTTTATCACATCCTTTTGATAATATGAATTCAATATTTTTTTCTGAGTTAATTTAGTGATTGGGGTATCTATATTAGAAAAATTCTTTCACCAATTTATAATAATAGCCAGCCAAACCCAAATATTTCATCTTAGACAACCAAAACTTACAAACAACTGACATAATCTCGATTCTAACCTCAGTATTAATGGTTTCGACAAGAATTCTCATTTATTGATCAGTGGTTATCCTAGCCTTAGTAAGAGGTAACTCAGGTGATATTCTAGTTTAAGTAAAAAATGTAAACCCGAAATATAAAATAATAGCGTCTTATAGAAACAATCCAAATATGCATGATAAAATGTTAGCCAATTCATTCATAACATCACATTAAACTCTATTAACTCCAACACACGTAAACTAGCGGACATCTCGTATCCAGAGATCTCAACAATACATTTCTCAAATACAAAGTAAGAACACACCTTATACCCAATTACTATGTTGAGGATAATATGAATAGGGACTCGCAATGGAGCTAACCCTAACTCAATTATCATACAAGCAGATATAAACGAAATCGTTGATCCATAATCAATTAAAGCATGCATAAATCAACCATAAAATAAAATTGTACCTTCAATAAGATTTTGATTTGCCTCCAAATCTAGTTCAGTCACTACTTGAACGCATTCCTTAATCTGTTGTTGAGACTGTGCCATATTAGAAGACGCTCCCAAAAGTTGTGAAAACGCACTTCTGTAATGTCCTTTCTTTCCACATTCAAAACACGTAACTGCACTTAAATTTTGAGGACAATCTCGAATGATATGACCCTGCTTCCCACATCCAAAACATGTAACCGTAGGTTTACTACCTAAAGAAGATTCCTGACTAATTGTCGATCACTGACTCGTAGCTTGTCCCTAAGATCTTCGACCCTTACCTCCACTTATCTGCGATTGAAATGTACCACTCCAAGCCAAAGGCTGAAAGGAATGTGATCGTGTCTGTCATGACCCTGTTTGTGTCAACTCTGATGGTCTACTAACCATGCTCAAAAAAGGATTACGATGCACTTATAATAGAACAACAAGTGTCGTCGATGTGAATGGTAGTTCTCCACTTTTTCATTCTTTTTGGAAACTTGAGTCAAACCCTACTGGAAATCTTTTCTTACCCTTGAAACATGAGCTTTGTCCTGACTCCATAATGCCATTATATCGTCGTGATTCATGCTAAAAAGTTTGTGTAGTCACATGCCCTATCTCGAAACTCTCGCAGAGTGTTTGGCTTAGTCGCTGATATCGTGATACTAAGCTTTTCCTGCAACTCATACATATACTTGCACATTTTTTTCTTCTTTGTCGTTTTTGACTCCCCAACAGCCTCAAAAGATAATTAAACTGAGCATCGTACAGAGCCAATGACATCTCTCCCCTAAACTAGATGATCAAACTCTAGTTTATTCTGCATAATCAAACTCTCATCAAAGTATTACTCAGTGAGCTCTTTGAGAAAGTTAGTCCAAGTCTCAAATGTGGGATGTCCGTCATGCAGAGATCTTTACCAAATCTCAGCATCGCCCTGCAGATAGTACGAAGATATCGAAGCTCTCAAATGTTCGTTAATATTCAACATATTATGAAACTTTTCATGATTGAGAACCCAAGTCTCAACAGTCCTTAAGTCCAATTCACCGTAGAAGTGCATATGGTCGTATTTTCTAAACTCTCTCCTCTGCCTTTCCTCCCGTGACATTCCACTAGCAAGTTCTGGATTAGCCCGAATCGGAATTGCAACAACCAGTTCAACTCCAGGACGAATTGCAGATGTACCTTGCTCCTCGTGAGCGGCTGCGATTACAGTAGGAACTTCCTTAGCAACATGAACCCTTGGTGCCTGGGCCGCAACCTGTGCTCGTAAGATATTCAGCAACTCTGACATTTGCCCCGCCAAATTCTGAAACACATTTGAATCCACAGGTTGTGGATCTATATCCCTAACCTGACCCTTAATGTACTATGAGTGGATACCATAACTATATCCATCGATATCTCGATAATATTGTAATGGCCCAAAATTGCTAACCGTGTTTATGTCTTTAAACAGGCTCAACGACTCGTACTATGGAACCCACAACGTGATATGTCCGATTACCGAGGCAAGGGCCGAGGTACATTTTATATTTGTTATGATGTATGCCTAGTGTATTGTATATGTGTAGACTATTAAGTTAATTTTCTACGGGTGTGTAGGTATCGAGACGAGCAGGGACGTACCTCGAGTCGCGTGTGGACGTGGAACCGAGGTAGCGGCATATTGGGGTAAAGTTAATTTATGTGAATAAAATGTGAATTTATTGGGTAATGAGTGGTTTTAATGTGGCCACATGTAGCTAAAGGATTAAATGGCCTATAGTTAGGAAAATAAAACATTAGACATTGGATGTGCATCGAGACACGCGTTAACCCATCATGAGGCAAAGTGTCACTTTGGTGAATCACTCACAAGTGACTTGGGGGACAAGTGGGATAATGTGCTCCATGTGATGAGCTTCGAGACACGTATGCACACCAAGATCAAGGGCTAGCATTTAAACCACATTTGTGTATATAAATCACACCAACTGGGATTATTATCCTCACCAAATACAAACCGGGAGAGGAGAAGAGAGGAAGAATCGCTGGTGGAGGTGAAGGAGAAGGAGAGAACCAGAAAAGATCAAAGTGAGTGGAGTTTCAATTTTTGTGGCGTTGAGGGTTGGCTTGGCGATGGGGTTCGGGAGCTCAGAAGCTCGGGAGCTCGGAATCTCGGGAGCTCCCGTGCTTCCGAGGAAGGAGACGACTCGAAAGAGTCGTCTCCCCTCCCTAAACGAGCTGGGGTTGGATCGCCAACCCCAGCTCGTGAAAAAAAAAAAAAAAAAAAAAAAAAAAAAAAAAAAAAAAAAATTGACTCACCAACGAACCAGAGAGTCCCTGGTTCGTTGGGAAAGAAGGGCACATGCACGTGCCATGCGTGTGCGCTCCTTCCCCCTAGAGGGCCGGGCCAAGGGCCTGGGCCAGGCTCGGCCCATGGGGCAAGTCAGGCCTAACTCCTTGGCCAGGGTCAGGTCGACCCGACCCAAAAAAAAAGGAAAAAAATCCAGAAGATTTGGGAAAAATTCCAAAAAATTATATTTCGACAAAATAAATGGAAAGTAATGAATTTCTAGGAAAAATAAAATATTTGGAATTTCGGACGAGCATTTTACAGGGGTTTTACCTCGAAAAGCACGAAATGGGCGGATTGGCCTAAAAAAAAATAGTAATTTGTCTCGACTTCGATTTGGCCTAAAGTAATACATTATTGAATGTTATGGAACTAAGGGGAGAACTCCGGCGTTTGGGCACACATTTCGAATTTGTCGAGGGATCGAATAGACTAGGACATGCGTGTGAATTGTAAGTACAACTGTGATAATTTTATACTTCATTTCATTCATCTTTGTTGATTTATTGGTCTCTTGGTAGACATTACTACTTGAACTCGCACATCGTGTTGTTCTTGTAACTATTCATGGGTGAATATTGTGACATGATGCCTTGTGAATTATTTTATTGACTCTGATTCCTACACTTGATGTCATTCTTGAAAAGATTGATGAAAAACATGCTAATGGAATAATTTGGATATAATTGGACTTGTATTCGATTTCCTTTGGGCTTTGTAGCCTAACTTTTTTTGGAATCCTAGAATTTTGGAATTATTTATCTTTGAAAATAAAGTAGGGATTATCTAGTGTCCATTGCACGAGAGATGGGCGGTTCACGGGGACATGGGTCTACCGGGGTTCCGCCACTCACCACTACACTTTCGCGGCACACGAGTTTTGGGACTCGGGGTGGTCGGTAAGCATGAGATTAATGTTGTGTAAGCGTAGAGCGTAGCTCCGCTAGTTGTGTGAAATATGTTGAGCGCAGCTCCATATAGTAGTGGGAAAGGGTAGGTGATAGGTATCACCGCCAACCGGACGTAGATCATCCCGACTTAGCCTGTGTCTGTCTCTGCATCTTTAACTATGGTATTTACTTGCATTTCTTGTTTCAACAATTTATTTCGCTACTTTATGCTTTTAAATATCATTCGTTTATTTTGGAAATGTGGCATAGAATTCTCTAGTTAGTACTTAAATATCACTATACTCACCATCTAGTTTGTGATGGTGGGTGTAGGTTCGTCGAGCAGCAGCAAACCAGGGAGGGAGAAGATCGGCGACTTCCTCTGAACAGTTCGGCAACTCTCCTCACTCATTTTGTATGTCTCGACTTTTGTTGTATTATTATTGTTTATGTCATTTTAGGTTGTACATTGAGTTGAGTGAATAGTGTCATATATATATATATATATATATATATATTCGTGCATGTGACGTTGTATTTTTCCTGGTTTTCCACACTTAGGAATTTTGGAGAATGAATGCTTCCGCTTCACAGGATAATGGCATCAGAATCAACTTTCAATTGCATAATATATAAATACATGGATTTGGAGGAATATAGGGACAAAAGGCTAACTAATACATACTTAAGTCTTAAGTGGTTAGGATTAAGGCTTGAGTACGAGATTAGACCGGGAGGTGCCTTGTTTAGAAGTTGGGGCCGTCACAGTTAGTATCAGAGCATAGGTTTAGATATCGCAATGCATAAAATATAAACCTTAGTTGCGGAAACTAGATAATCATTGCCTAGACACCATTAGTTGGGAAGTGAGTGACAGGGAGATGGGGGATTTCTTATATGTACTTGTTAATTGCTATATGTATATTTATACTTATGCGTTATGTCACGTAGAAGCTGATCGCGTTCGCTATCCATTGCAGACCCCGATGGCTGATACACGCATGGGAGGTGATGCAGAGCCTAGTGGAAGTTCGCCTCCTACTATAGCGGAGGATTTATAGCGACAGTCTAATAGAGTGACAGCTCAAGGCCAGCAGTTGATTGATTTCATCGCTATGATGACCGTTTGTTTTGCTTCACCGGCATCGACATCAACTCCTACGACTGCTACACCAGCTGTCCGGGCGCCACCACTTCCTACTGCAGCTTTGGCAGCGCCGATAGCCTTGACCGCACCAGTGGTGGAGACAGTTGAGGCAGGACCGTCACCCACGCCTACATCTTCCAGCACTTCAGTGGAAGTTCAGCTGGTGAAGGACTTCATCAGACTCAAGCCAGCTTATTTTGATGGAGTCAGGGATTTTCAGAAGATTTAGAAATGGATATTGTCTCAGGAGAAGCTTCATCGGGTACTGATGATTGATGATAGACTTCAGGTAGATATCTCATCATATATTCTCGAGAGAGACGCCGACATATGGTGGCGTATGACAGTGGCCACTCACGAAAAGTCCGAGACATGGGATGCTTTCAAGCAGAAGTTCTATCAACAGTATTTTTCGACTTCGGTCATGAAGAGATTGAGGAGAGATTTTATGGATTTAAGACAAGGGCCAGAGGAGCCTGTGATGCAGTACATGGATCGATACGATTATCTGCGCCAGTTTGTTGGGGACTTGGTGAAAGATGAGTCCGAGGATTGATATCACTTTGGTGATAGACTCAGACCCGATATTGGGCATTACGTCGTCAGTTCAACCGCGATGACACTCACCGAGATCTATGAGCGAGCCCTAGCGCATGAGATATACTATCTGGGCAGAGTTGCTGATGGCAGAGCACCGGGTCCAGTTTTTTCTGCAAAGCAGACCTTAAAGTATGAGAGAAGGAGACAGAGGGGTCAGGGAGCAAGGGGATGGAACCGAGGATCTCAGGGTTCGGGGACAGCTACGCACCCACTGGCTGTGCCTCCTTTATCATCCATTGCTCCCGCACAAAACATAGTGGGTAGACTCTCTTGCCACCTCCCATCAGACCAGCTTTACCAGCTTTTGTTGTTCCTGCACTTTCCGCCCCATAGGCTTCATGGCAGCAGCCGCAGGGTAGCAGAGGTCGAGGCAGAGGCAGAGGCCGAGATACTAGATAGATACCGGAACAGGTGCAGAGACAGGGTCAGTATCAAGCACAGGGCCAATCTCAGACTCAGGGTCAGCGTAGACAGTTGACATGCTACAGATGTGGACAAGTCGGATACATCGTGAGAGAGTGCCCGCATCCTACAGCAGTGTACGCACAACAGGCCCGAGATAAGGTTCACATGGTAGCCCAGCCAAACGTCGACGCTACACGAGGTCTTATTGAGGGTACGGTCTCTATTTGCGATAGAGATTTATATGTTTTATTTGATTCTGGCTCTATCGTATCTTTTATTGCTGGTTGCATGATAGACATCCTAGGGTTGAAACCTGTTAGGCTTAGCGTACATTTGATCTTGAGTACTACAGCAGGGGATAGAGTTTACCCTAATAGTATTGCTGAGAAATGTCTCGTCGAGATAGATAACGTAGAGCTACCTGCTGACTTTAGAGTCCTCGAATGTTTGGAGTTCGAAGCGATTTTAGGAATGGACTGGTTAGCTGCATACCATGCTCATATCGACTGTTTCAGCAAGACAGTGATATTTGAGATCCCAGGACGTCCGCCATTCACTTATAAAGGTAGTGCAGCGAGGACTGTAGGAACGAGAGGTCGACCTGCGACAAGTGAGGAGATGGAAGCGTTGATTTCGTCGTATATCTTGTACCGAGCAGAGTCGGGACCTAGGTTGGAAGATATACCGGTTGTTAGAGAGTTTCCTAATGTTTTTCCAGAGGATTTACCTGGTTTACCGCCGCCGCGAGAGATCTATTTCATTATTGAGTTGGTACCAGGTACGAAATCGATTTCCATACCACCATACCGGATGGCACCACGAGAGCTAGAAGAGTTGAAGACTCAGCTCCAGGATTTGGTACATAAGGGATTCATCACACCTTATATGTTGCCATGGGGAGTACCTGTCGGTTTTGTGAAGAAAAAGGATGTTACGTTGACACTTTGTATCGACTATCGACAGTTGAACAAAGTCACAATTAGGAACAAATATCCACTCCCGGTGATAGATGATTTATTTGTTCAGCTGAGAGGAGCACAATTTTTCTCCAAGATAGACATGTGCTCAGGGTATCATCAGCTTAGGATCAGGGACAAGGATAGGTCCATTATAGCTTTCAGCACTAGATATGGACATTTTCAATTCACAGTCATGCTGTTTGGGATAACCAATGCTCCAGCAGTGTTTATGGATCTGATGCATCGTGTTTTCAGACCGTTTCTTGAGCGCTTCGTGATAGTCTCCATCGATGATATACTGGTATACTCGAAGACGAGGGAGGATCACGAACATCATCTCAGAGAGACGTTGCAGACTTTGAGAGAGCATATACTATACGCCAAATTCAATAAATGTGAATTATGGCTGTTAGAGGTTAAGTTTCTGGGGCATGTTGTCGGAGCAGCACGAATATCAGTAGATCCAGCCAAAATTTAGGCGATTATCGATTGGCCAGCACCGACTTCAGTGATTGAGATCCGAGGTTTTCTGGGTTTGGTGGGGTATTATCGCCGATTCGTGAAGCACTTTTCGTAAATTGCTTCACCGATTACTAAATTAACTCAGAAAGACGTGAGATTTCATTGGTCTGAGGAATGTGAGGAGGCATTCACTCAGTTGAAGAGGTTATTGACTACTGCGCCATTATTAGTGTTACCAGAGGTTAGATATGGATTCTCAGTCTATACTGATGCTTCTCATAGAGGTCTGGGATGTGTGTTGATGTAGGGTACTGGTACAATAGCATATGCATCTAAATAGTTGAAGGTACATGAAAAGAATTATCCGACGCATGACTTAGAGCTGGCAGCACTAGTGTTTGCATTGAAGATATGAAAACATTATCTTTATGGAAAGATGTTTACACTCTTTACTAATCATAAGAGTTTGAAGTATTTTTTCACACAAAAGGATCTAAATATGAGGCAGCGCAGATGGTTAGAATTTCTGAAAGATTACGACTTTTCCTTGGAATATCATCCGGGAAAAGCGAATGTAGTCGCTGATGCGCTGAGTAGAATACCTATTGGAGATGCGGAGGTTTCTACTGAAACTCGAGTTGAGATTTGCGCGCAGATGAGAGTACAGACCGTATCTACACAGAGAGTGGCCGAGGGTCAGAGGACCGACAGGTTGTACTATAGGTTTAGTGAATTAGAGCATAGTGTAGATTGTGTTGATAAGACGGAGACGTCTGACCGGTGTTTACGCTTCGGGGCGTATCGTGGATACCGTCGTACTCGGAAAGTGCCGAGAGGATATTCTTCAGGAGTCGCACCGTTTTCGATTCACTATTCATCCAAGCAGGACCAAGATGTACCACAACATGAAGATGCATTTTTGGTGGCCTGGGATGAAAGCGGATGTGTCAACGTTTATTATGAACTATGGGATTTGTCAGCAAGCGAAGTCTGAACATCGCAGACTTGGAGGATCGCTATAGCCTCTTCCCATCCCACGGTAGAAGTGGGAAGACATTGCTATGAATTTTGTGATAGACTGACAAAGTCTGCTCATTTTCAACCAGTGGTCGCGCATTATACGTTTGATCAATTGAGTATACTGTTTGAGCGAGAGATTATTAGACTGCATGGGGTATCGGTGACTATTACGTCAGACAGAGATGTTATGTATATGTCCAGGATGTGGCGGGGTATGCAGGAGCAGTATGGTACGCGCCTACAGTTTAGTACGGCTTTTCATCCACAGACTGATGAGCAAACTGAGAGATTGATACAGGTTCTCGAGGATATGTTACGGGCGTGCGTCTTGGAGTTTGGCGGATCATGGGAGGAGTATCTACCGTTATGTGAGTTTGCATATAACAACAGTTATCAGGCCAGTATTGAAATGACGCCTTTTGAGACTTTGTATGGTAGACTGTGTCGTTCGCCATCGTGTTGGGCTAAGCTAGAGGATCGGGAGACCGTGGGGCCTGAGATTGTTGTCGATCACACAGAGAAGGTACGATTGATTCGTCAGAGACTCAAGGGAGCCTAAGAGTGACAGAAGAAGTATGCGGACAGATATTGCGGTGACCTCAGTACACCGAGGGATCCTTTGTCTATTTAAAGGTTTCCCCTCGGAAGGATCTTCAGAGGTTTGGAGTGAAAGGTAAACTTCCACCGAGATTTATCAGACCTTTCAGAATTAAGAAACGGGTCGGAAAGGTTTCGTATGATCTTGAGCTACCTCCACAGATGTCAGGAGTTCATCCAGTTTTTCATATATCCATGCTTCGATTAGCTGAGTCAAGAGCAGGTGATCGTTCGACTGTAGATTTGAACCAGATAGACTTGACTGAGGATATGTCATACGAGGAGCAGCCTGTTCAGATCCTAAAGTACTCGTCAAGTGGCAGTTCCACGATGATATGAAACTCAGTTGGGAAAGGGAAAACTACATGCGAGATAGGTTTCCGTACCTATTCGAGTAAGGTATAAATGTTAGTTTGACTTTTAAATTTCGACGAAGAATTGTAATGGTCCAAAATTGCTAACCGTGTTTATGTCTTTAAACAGGCTCAATTACCCGTACCGTGGGACCCACACCGTGATATGTCCGATTACCGAGGGAAGGGCCGAGGTACATTTTATATTTGTTGTGATGTATGCCTAATGTATTGTATATGTGTAGACTATTAAGTTAATTTTCTACGGGTGTGTAGGTATGGAGACGAGTGGGGACGTACCTCGAGTCGCGTGTCGACGTGGGACCGAGGTAGCGGCATATTGGGGCAAGGTTAATTTATGTGAATAAAATGTGAATTTATTGGGTAATGAGTGGTTTTAATGTGGCCACATGTAGCTAAAGAATTAAATGGCCTATAGTTAGGAAAATAAAACATTAGGCATTGGATGTGCATTAAGACACGCATTAACCCATCATGAGGCAAGGTGTCACTTTGGTGAGCCACTCACAAGTGACTTGGAGGACAAGTGGGATAATGTGCTCCATGTGATGAGCCTCGGGACACGTATGCACACTAAGATCAAGGGCTAGCATTTAAACCACATTTGTGTATATAAATCACACCAACTGAGATTATTATCCTCACTAAATACAAACCGGGAGAGGAGAAGAGATGATGAATCGTTGGTGGAGGTGGAGGAGAAGGAGAAGGAGAGAACCAGAAAAGACCAAGGTGGGTGTGGTGTTTCAATTTTTTTGGCGTTGAGGGTTGGCTTGGCGATGGGGTTCGGGAGCTCCTGTGCTTCCGAGGAAGGAGACGACTCTTTCTCCCCTCCCTAAATGAGTTGGGGTTGGATCGCCAACCTAGTGAAAAGAAAAAGAGAAAAAAAAAAAAAAAAAAAAAAAAAAAAAAAATTGACTCCCAACGAACCAGGGAATCCCTGGTTCATTGGGAAGAAGGGCACACGAACGTGCCGCGTGCGTATGCGCCCTTCTTCCCCTCAAGCGGGCTAAAGTGAGCTGGGCTAGGCTCGCCCATGGGCGAGCAGCAGCCAGTCTGGCCCGGGGTCGGGTCGACCCGACCCAAAATAAAAAAAAATAAAAAAGAGGAGAAAAAAAAAGAAAAAAAAAAGAAAAAAAATGGAAAAAAATCCATACAATTTTGGAAAAAAATCGATAAATTATATTTCTACAAAATAAATATAAAGTATTGAATTTCTTGGAAAAATAAAATATTTGGAATTTCGGACGAGCATTTTACGGGGGTTTTACCTCGAAAATCGCGAAATGGACGAATTGGCCTAAAATAAATAAATAAAATTTTTTTAAAAATTTGTCTCGACTTCGATTTGTCTTAAAGTGATACATTATTAAATGTTAGGGAACTAAGGGGAGAACTCCGGCATTTGGGCACACATTTCGAATTTGTCGAGGGATCGAATAGACTAGGGACAAGCGTGTGAATTGTTAGTACAACTGTGATAATTTTATATTTCATTTCATTCATCTTTGTTGATTTATTGGTCTCTTGGTAAACATTACTATTTGAACTCGTACATCGTGTTGTTCTTGTATCTATTCATGGGTGAATATTGTGACATAATGCCTTGTGAATTGTTTTATTGACTCTGATTCCTACACTTGATGTCATTCTTGAAAAGATTGATGAAAAACATGCTAATGGAATAATTTGGATTTAATTGGACTTGTATTCGATTTTCTTTGGCCTTTGTAGCCTAACTTGTTTTGGAATCCTAGAATTTGGGATTATTTGTCTTTGAAAGTAAAGTAGGGATTATCTGGTGTCCATTGCACGAGAAATGCGCGGTTCACGGGGACATGGGTCTACCGGGGTTCCGGCACTCACCACTACACTTGCGCGGCACACGAGTTAATGTTGTGTAAGCGTAAAGCGTAGCTCCTCTAGTTGTGTGAAATATGTTGAGCGCAGCTCCATATAGTAGTGGGAAATGGTAGGTGATAGGTCTCACCGCCGACCGGACGTAGTTCATCTCGACTTAGCCTGTGTTTGTCTCTACATCTTTAACTATGATATTTACTTGCATTTCTTGTTTCATCAATTTATTTCGCTACTTTATGCTTTTAAATATCATTCGTTTATTTTGACAATGTGGCATAGAATTCTCCAGTTAGTACTTAAATATCACTATACTCACTATCTAGTTTGTGACGGTGGGTGTAGGTTCGTCGAACAACAGCAAACCAAGGAAGGAGAAGATCGGCGACTTCCTCTGAATAGTTCAGCGACTATCCTCACTCATTTTGTATGTCTCGACTTTTGTTGTATTATTATTGTTTATGTCATTTTGGGTTGTACATTGGGTTGAGTGAATAGTGTCATATATACGTGCATGTGACGCTGTATTTTTCCTGGTTTTCCACACTTATGAATTTTGGAGAATGAATGCTTCCACTTCACAGGATAATGGCATCAAGATTAACTTTCAATTGTATAATATATCAATACATGGATTTAGAGGAATATATGGACGAAAGGCTGACTAATAAGTACTTAAGTCTTAAGTGGTTAGGATTAAGGCTTGAGTAAGTGGGTTAGGCTAAGGCTAGTGTGCCCTGTTTAGAAGTTGGGGTCGTCACAAATATAGAACACAAATAATACAATTATAAAGTTCTTACACTTTTTAAACCTAGTTCCATCGTGCTACTTCCCAACTAATCACTCACTAAACCTCAATCAACAAAATTCCTTTCAAATCTTAGGCTCTGATACCAACGTTGTCAGACCTCAACTAATTATGGCATCTGACCAGTCTAGATTACGTTAATCCCCTAATAATCTAGTAGCCTTAATCTCACCATCAATAAAATAATTAAAATTAAGATATCTTAATGTGACAGCCCCAGTTCCACAACCCAAACTGGGCCCCGCCTGGCCTAGACTTACGTAGACCCCGAGTCAATCCTCGCGACGTCAACGCAAGCCTAGTAAGCCTTCATAACCATTTTTCATTAAAAAGTAGCCTAATTTAATATTTATAGTGAGTTATTCAAATTTGTAAGTTATCACAGTCTATACGGAAACAATCTCAACTTAAACAAATCTAAACAACTCTACACAAATCAGTCAGGATAACCTAGAGTGTGGAAACCCCGCATATACTCCATGTCCTAAAATATCTCACAAATCCCATATACCCCATGTGACAAAAACAATATACATAATTAATACAAAACCTACAATTATGTGTGAGAGAAGGCCGCTCCAAGGTCCTCACAGAAGATCTCCTAGCACTGGCCCCTTTCCCTTACTCGATTGCGGATCTGTACTAAGTTAAACATGGGAATAACTAGTCCAGGTAAGTAACGCCAGTATGATACTAAACAACATTTCAAAATAAATAAATCAGTCTATATTCATGCAGATAGAAAGAAAGGTTTAAGAACGCATGAATAAATAAAATATTGTACACAAATTAAAAGCAATCGATACATGAGTGTCCGGAAATGCAAACAGAGAGGCGCAAGTAGTCCCGACCAATAGGTCGTTGAGTCTTGGCAAAACATCAAGACTCGGGTTTTAGGACTTGGAACACTCACAAGCCCTAAACCCACGAGATAGTGAGACTTCCTAGAACAACCATGCTAAGAACTCACACCCCGTCAAAATTAGTATCCAGTGCAGTGCATCCCGAGGTCATGACTCTGGTATGTTACCTGAGCCAGCCACTCCTTCCAAGGGTCACCATTGACTCACTTGCCCTCGGACAACTCAATAAGAATGGAATTCCAAGGAATAGAGAACAAGCAATGAACAACAATATTCAATAGCTTAAAATGAAATACTGTGTATTTCCTAGTTGGTTTACTTACCTCAATCCACAAAGCTTGTTCCTAGCCTATCCGGCCTCCCGACACTCCTAAACGCGCTTTTGAATCCCTGTAAATCTTCCTAAGGTTCCTTATATCATATTATAGGTTTTTAAGTGTGTTGTAACCTTTACTTGGGGTATTACACCAATTTCGAATGTTTAAAGAGCTTTTGGAAATTGCAGATTTTTGTACTGTCAGGGTAATTAGCGCGCTAATTCTGATATTATCGTGCTAATTCCAACTTTAGCGCGCTAGTCAAGATTAGTGCGCTAGTTTTTGACATTAGCGTGCTAATTTCAACATTAGCGCCCTACTTCAAACATCTAGCGCGCTAGATTATCTTCCTAGCGCGCTATGTGCAGCAGAACCCAGGATTCTGCATTTCGAATTCTTGGTTTTTGCTACATATAGGCCTTGATAACGCCTTAGTGACCCTCATACAAACTACAAGAGGTCCCTAACATCAAACCCAACATAAAAACAACAACTACAACATCAAATTCCATGAATTCACAAAGTTGGCTATGTAAATGAAGTGGAGAAGTTACCTAGCTTGATGATATTCTTCTTCACCAAACCTTCATTGAATTGTTCACCTCTCATTCTCCTTGGTCACTCCAGCAGCCTATCTTTTCTTTCTTCTTCCTTGCCTAACTGATTATGATGATGAGAAGTGAGAAATTGTTGACTTATGGGGTTTTATTGACTAATTAGATATGTTTGAACCTTAGCCCTTGATCATGTGTGTATACGTATATCGAGGCTCAACTAATGGACCACTTTGACACACTTGTCCCTCAAGTCATGATTAAATGACTCCAATAGTTGACTCAGTTGATCTCTTGATTTGGCAATACGTGTCTTGATGCACATCATGTGATTATTGTTTTATTTCTCTAACTTAGGCACATTAATGTTTATTCAAATGTAACCACATTAAAGCCACTTACAAAACCAACACTAAGTCGCTACCTTACCCCATAAGTCGCTACATCGGTCCCACGTCGACATGCAACTCGAGGTACGTCTCCGCTCATCTCGACACCAATATGTCATGCGTGTACCTTACCCGCACATTTCCGAAATTAATTAGTTTAATTTGTCTAATCTTTTGTATACTACATAATACAAACATCAAACAAAAATAGCATACATCGGTGTCGACTCCTGAGGTTTGGACATGCGTATCACGACAAGTGGGTCCCAAGTACGACCTTGAAATGACATGTCACACGAGTTAGATTTTAGGGTCGTTACACATAATATCAAATATGAAACTTTATCAATCACAAAGGATTCTAAAGTGAGTCTTAAACCTCAAAGTTCTGTAAAAATTAATTATATAATTAATCCTCAAAGTTCATTTAGATTTATTACATTATCCTCAAAATATCGTAAAATTTTTTAGACATCTTCTCTATTTCTAAGCCAACACCGGAAAACCTAGTTTTCAAAAATCTTCAACAAAACTTGTTCAGCTTGGTCAAAATGTCGAAGGACTCACAATCCACCCATAACGATATATATTGCATTAACAAAATTATATATTCATTATAACCTGATTTAAAAATTAAAATCCTTAAACTAACATTACCTTCGCTCCAAAATAATTTTAATCCGTCCCAAAACCGTTTCAACCATTCTAAAGGAAATCATATTCACACTCAAACCCAAAACCCATTTATGCAATGTATTATATTCAAAAGTGGTACATACATAAATAGAATTGACCTAATCAAGTCACAGATAATCTGAAAGCTTTTCCTTTCCTTTTCGTCACTCACACATTTCATTACCCAATTATAAAAATTCGATAATGTCAGATAAGTAAATCTCACACTATCCAATATACATGTAATAATCAAATGCATTGTATTCCAAGAGTTTAAACGAACAATAATATCGCAAGGAATCATAAATATATAAATATTCAATCCATCTCGTTTCTGTTAACCGACCATAATCAGACGACGTCTTTCCAAAAGTTGTGGGTAAATAGTAATAAAGATTCATGAGTTTGAGAGGAAGACCCTCAAGAAGTCACGCCCTCGACTCTCTATGGAATATGATCCTGGCCAGCATCACAACCCATCCTAAACAAGTGTCTACACCGATCAGTGACTCCAGTCACAGAGCACCACGATGTTCATCCTACCACACAAATAGCCAATGAACATAATGGGACCCCCAAAGGCCTCCTTCCTCCCGTGTCCGTGAATGCATGACTAATAAATATGCAACAATAAACCGTGCATGCAATTATATTCGAGAAATACTCATAGAATGTAAAGGCTGTCATGTGATTTACTTAACTTTAGAAACGCGATATCGAAATTCTCTTGCGCTCCGAGTCAGTAAGCTAATCCACACAGTGTTCCAATTGCGGCCCTACAATTAATTTGTAAGTCTTGTAAGATTCTATAACAATTCGAAAATTGTTTTCCAATTAGTTGAGATTTAATTGACCAAATATCATCCTGAAACCCCTAAAATACTTTCAAAATAAATTATCGCATCCCGAAACCCCTAAAATATTTCCAAAATAAATTCTCTGATGCCCGTATTTCATTTTTGACTCAAGATTATTGTTCGGCATAAAAAATTACGTTGTTTAGGCTTAAATATAATTTTTTTAATTTATTATATTTAATTGGTCATGCTCATCCCGAAAACCTTATAGTCGCTCCAAATCAACTCCTCGGATGTTCGGATCCTAATTTTGACTCTAAATTGTGGTTCAAAATCGAGAATTAACCTAGACTAGGCTTTAAAATAATTTTTCAAATTTTAGATATTTTGGTGTCGTAACACACATTAAGAGGCAAAGCCCTGATACAAATCCTCGAGAAAAATTTAAAATCTCCATTTTTCATAAAATTTTATTTTCATGAATTTGTCCAAAAATCCTATTTTCTGAATTTCCCTGATTTCAAGGGATTTTTTGTTTAATTATGTTTCAATTTTTTTATAAGGACGGGTTTGACCCCTTAATCGGACCCGGTTCGATCCGGTTTGGGGTCAAATCCCCATCGTCTTCTTCCTTGGATCGAAACAGAGCTTATCCTTTTTTATAGTGGGGTTTGGGAAGGGAAGCCTATGGCTTTACCTCCCCCTCCCCCTCCCCCTCCCCCTCCCCATCTTCTTCTTCAGATCGCCTTCCCCTCCCTCTCTTCCCTCTCCGTTCTTCTTCATCAATGTGTTTTTGTTTGCTGTTTTTATTTCTTTTATTTTTATAACTCGATCTCCTCCTCTGGACTTCAATTCAATTAACAACAACAACACATCTCCTTGACTTCGAATCTATTAACAAAAACTAGTCCCTAACTTGATTTACAGTCCATGAAATCGAAATTCAAAATCCAACAGCAAAATCTCCATTGCCTTACCTTCATTGATACCCACAGTCACCAACAACAGTCACCCACAACACAACAACTCGCGGCCCTTCTCAATCAATCCTAAAACAGTGGAGAGAGAGAGAGAGAGAGCCGTGAAGAAGGAGAGATGTAGGCGATGAAGAGGGAGAACCGTGAACAGTGAACGAAGACGGACCCCTGTTGATTTCGATTCTAAATAAAAAGAAGAGGGCCGCTAAGGGCACCCCACCATTTAATGAAGGCACCCAGTTAATGTGGGCACAAATTGATTTACCTTGGGCACCCGAAAATTAAACCCACAATACCGAAAATACCCCTCGTGCAAAAAACCCTTGCACCCCACCACCACCACCACCACCACCACCACCGCCGCCACCACCACCACCACCACCACCACCACCTTCACCGAACCGTGAGCACCCAACCACCCCCACCACCACCTTCACCGACCCGAGCACCCCACCACCTTCACCGAACTGTTGTGCAAGAACCCATTTGGTTTGAATCGACCAGTGAGAGGAATCTCCAAAATCGTGTTTCCCGTGTCTCGCCTTGTGTTTCTCCTTCGGTTTACGGCTTTTTTACAGTTCGTAGGGTCGTGGTGTGAGCCGATTTCGTCTCAAAGTTAGGGTTCGGTTGAATAGTTAAAGAAATGGGAATTCGCGGTTCTCGCCACACAAAGCCGAGATCGCAGGTTAATGCTAGTGCTCTCGGCCTCGCATGGCGACTAGACGATGTGAAGCTACATTTTTGGGAACTCGAAGTCTCAGCCACAAAGGCCGGAAGAGTTCACAGTGTCTCGGTAACGCATGGCCGAAAGTACTCTAGTTCTCTCGGCCGAGACATGACGAGAGCTACAATTAGTGGTAGGTAATGTGGTGTCGGTATGCATAAATCGAGAATGTGCTCATACTCTCGGTTGTACACTGCGCGACCATACCGTGACCTAAGTACACCTCTCGGTCCTTTAGGGACCGAGACATCACCATACATCTCGGTCTGCGAGGCCGATACAATCGCGCACATCGACGAAACTTCGGATAACCGCAAAAAAACACAATAAATTTGCAAAATTACCTCAACTTCGACCTCCTCTTGCACCGTAGCTATGTGCAGACAATCCTCCATTATATAGTGGAAACAAGTTCGGATTTGAGCAAATTACTAAACCTACGTTGACAAACAAATCATCATTTTCACTGTTTTCCACAACTAAACGGTTCTAATAAACTATCATATGGTTGTCAAACATTGTTAACTCTCTCATTTCGGATGATGTCAATCATGCAAGAATCGATAAAAAGCCGACAAACGCAGTGTAGATTTGTGGTTCAACCTTGTGGTGGGGTGCCTTTTTTCTTTGTCAAAATGATTTGTGAGGTTTGAATCACTATATATACAAAGGGCAAAATAGTCTTTTCCACTTTTGCTGAAATTTTTACAAAAACTTTGGGTGCCTTCATTAAATGGTGGGGTGCCCTTAGCGGCCCTCAAAAAGAATGGCCAAATGACCATACCGCCCCTTCCTTTTTATCCCTTACCATATAAATCAATGCCCTTTTTGGTCTTTGGTCATTTTTCTATTTTTTTCGTATTTATCACTTCTATGTTTGTCCAAATTAAACCCCGAAAAATACCCCATTTCAATCAAAAATTGGAGAATTTACCAAAGCGCTCCAAAACTCCCATAGTATGCAAATCGATGTTGGGGCCCACGTCGACTTATTAAGTCCGATTAAATATACAAATTTGAATTTTGAAACTTAAATTTAATTATTTTTCTTGAAATTCAAAACTATAGTTCAGTTCGATATTTTAACTTTTTTTAGACTCATTTCGACACGTATCTCGAAACAAAATCCCGCGAAATATCGAATTTACTCGGTCGACTGGAATTTCTCAAAATTACATAGTATATAGTACACAACACTAGGTACACATCATACAAAAATAAAATTAATTAAAAATCTCAATTTCACCGGTTAAACTCCCAACTCGTCACCAAAATCATAATTGGTCTCCGCTAAACCCTGATTAGCCGTAATTATCGATTTAAAATTTTTGGGATTTGACACATCTTCCATTATTACTGCTTTAATAGCATATATTTTAGCTTCATGATGATTTAATTCTAAAGATTCATTATCCTTAGTTTGTTCATTGTCAAATTTATCAGAGTTTCCATAGATATCTTCATAATTAAAGCAAAGAGTGACAATTTTATTTTCGAACTCCATAGACATTATTCATTCAAAGATATCTAGCTTCATTTTAGCTGTTTTAAGGAATGATCTTCCTAAAATTATAGACGGGGACTTGGTCGATATTAGTCTTCCATGTCCATGACATAGAAGTCAGCCGAAAATATTAAGTCATTTACCTTGACTAAGATATCTTCTAGTAAACCATACAGTTTAATAACGGTATTGTCAGTTAAAGTAAGGTTAATAGGTGTATTAGTCAATGAACCTATTTTCATTGACTCATATAACTCGAGTGACATAACATTTATTGATGCTCCAAGATAAAACATTGTAAAATCTATTAAAGAAGTTCTTATTGTGATAGGAATTCCAAACATCCATGAGTCGGAACACTTTTCATGAATTTTCTTTTTAATTAAAGTATACACTTTTTATCTTAAGTTTTCCTCAGATTCTTCTAAAAATTTGTCTTTTGATTCAAATAATTCTTTCAAAACTTCATCATAATTAGAAAGTTGCATAATTGATTCAATTAATGGTTTATTGATTTTTATGTTTCTAAATGATTCAAGAATGTTTTCATTGATTTCTTCCTTCATAGCATCAGCTAATTGTTGTAGAACGGTAGAATATGAACACATATCTTCATTCAAATTATCGTAAATCTTATCATTTTTATCCTTATCAATTAATTCAAACATTTGTAAAGATTTTTCATATTCTTCAACTCTAGCTAAATACCATTGCATGTACAACCTTCCAGAAAGGCGTATGTTTCAATTGTTCACCATCCATTCTCTAAGTAGGAATAACATTAGCCATCATTTCTTCTTCTTCTTTAATAGTCTCATGAACCTTCTTTTTATTACTTTGTTTAGGTGTCTTGCCAATTATAGTTTTTTTATTTTCTTATCATTGAATATAGTATTAACTTGTGCTTGATTAGTAGGAGCAACATTGGCTTTAAGTAGGTGCTTTAGCTTGAATACTCTATTGAGTAGTCAACCTATTTATTTGTAAATTCATTTGACTTGACTGGTTTTTCAGTTCATTAATAGTAGTATCAGTCTTAATTTGATTGTGAGAAACTTGTGTAAAGTTTTGATGACTTCGACTCATAAGTTATGCAATATTTGCTTTAAACTTGGACTCATAGATTGAGTGTTTTGTTGAGGCTGCTGATTAGGTGCAGGTTATATCTGAGCTCTTGGTTTATAAGTGTTATAATTCTGATTTTAAGGACCATAACTAAAATCTGGATTGAGTCTTCCAAGATAATAAGTATTATTAGTATATTGATTTATTAAAGACCAAAAAATTGATTCATCATTGGATACCTCTTTAGTATTTTCTTACACACATCCACAGGATGTGTAACCTCATTATAGAATCCACAAGCCTTAACTTGATTAGATCTATCGTTAACTAACATCTTGACCATCTTAGATAATTCATCAATTTTATTGTCGATTACATTATTTTTCTTACTATGCGCTTCATATAGTTTCTTTTTTAAGGATTCAGCCCTTTTCACCATATTGTTGAGGATTCAGCATTTTCACCATATTGTTTAGATTGTTTTGTCATTTTATTAATTGCTTTTTTGCTAGAGTAGGTATTGTCTCAAATAAAGATCCACCACATACTGTGTCTAGTAATCTTTGTTCAAAGTGATTGAGTCTTTCATAAAAATATTCTAATAAAGATCTTTGAGTATATCCATGTTGCAGACAAGAAGAAATTAGTCTTTGAAATCTATCCCAAAATTCATTAAAGTTTTCATCATTTTTCATCTTAGCAACTGTGATTTGCTTTCTATAGGAACTAATTTTTCTCACATGCATATATTCATATAGGAAAGCTTATAACATTTAAGTCCGTGCAGTTATCGAGTCTTGTGGAAAATAGAACAACCAGACTTGTGCTTGATCTTTTAATGCAAAAGGAAAAGCCTTAAGTTTGACTTGTTATAAAATACTTTCTTTCGGTTTCATTCTATTAATTTTCTATTGATACTCCCTTATGAATTTATGCGGGTCTTCACTGTCTTTACCGTGGAAGTTAGGTAAGGCACTAATAAATTCAGATCTAAGTTCAAATTCAGGAATTCCATCGGGGTATGCTACACACATATGCTCATATGCTGTAACATTTTGATTTGCTTGTATAAAAGTGAGTTATCCATTATTATTGAAAACTCTATTATTATCATTATTATTATTATTATTAACATTGTCATTAATATCATTATTATCATCTTCCATCCTATTGCTAAATTTTCCCTAAATTGTTGTTGTCTTAAACTTCGATTAAAAGTTCTATCCATTTCAGGATCAAACAGATGTAAAAATCCTGTTAAATTAACACAACGAAGTGTGTAGACCATACAACATCTAGAATCCTTTAAAATTATTTAAAAAATCTCTGTAATGGCGCCAAAAATCGACATGTGTCGAGCGTGCACAATAATTTCTTCTATTTTACTATTAACTTGTAGTAGTGGTAAATGGGATATCGTCTCCATATAGATTTTTAAAATCTCAAAGTAAAGTAATTTTTTCCTTGTTTTTGTTAATTTAGTTAATCTAATTAAATGGGAATTAAAATATTAAATAACTAACAACTATGATTACTGACTTAAATGACCAAACTAACAAAATTAATCTAAACAATTTAAATTCAAACTAAACTAACAATATTCAAATTCAATTCAATATAAATAAACAAACATCTAAACAAACCCCCACTAAACAATATAATATATAGTTAGATCACTTTCAAACACTAGAACATAATATCACTTCATACTATAGTTATAATTACAAAACATGGAATCTTAGAATCATTAAACCCTACTTCATAATATGTTGATAGCCTTTAGCCAGCCATTGATTTTCCTTAAATCAATGGAAATGTCACATTCTTATCATTGTAAATCTATCTATTGGATAAAACGCGAAGCCATAGAAATTCGATAGCATTAACTTCAATGAAAATCATGCCTAATCTAAGCCGATATTACTGAAGCTGCATAATAAACAACTTAGAACACAATCACCTAGAATATCCACTCGAGAAGTGCCCTATAGATTAATCATAGTTACTACTTCTATATTTGTTGTCAATAACTATAAACATAGATTCAGAATCATAATATCACATAATATATTTGCAACTATGCACGCAATAATAATCTCCTTTAGTTGTAATACTTTAAAAACAACTTGTTCATTCCATGATTGAAGTGTATGAATAGATAATCCAAAATATATTACATTGTCTTGGGTTTGCTAAGACTGATAGACTACTCAATCATGCTAAAAATAAACAACGCATAAATATAATTAAAAGACATAATGAATAAATAAATACCTTAATTTAAATCAAAGCTCCAAATTATCTTCAAACATAGACAATAAAACTAATATAGAGCAAAAAGAAAGAATTAGGAGAGTTATATCAAAGCTCTCTGGCTTTTTATAGTCTCCTTACGTATACATATCTTAGATAAACTCAAGTTCTTCATACTAATCTAAAAAAAGTCGTAACTGACCTCAGCGATTCCTAATTTATACATAAATAGTTGAGTAAATCACTAAGTTTAGCTCTCAGTGCTCCACCGATTCAGCTAGCAATTTATAGTTCATTCTCCAATTTGCTGTTGATTTGCTGGCCTTTTTTCTCTTGCCGATTTAGATGACGATTCCTAGTGTTATTTCAAATCGCTGGTCCCTTTTTTCAGTTGAATGTTTTGCTTTTTTCTCCCACTTCTTTATTTTCCTATTTAAAACCTAAAATCACAAAAATAAGAGAATACGTAGGGTAATATCATCATTTATGCCTAAAATCATCCTAAATTACACTATAAAATGTGTCTAATTATTGACTTGTCAAATAAACATAAATCGAATATTCAATATATAAATAAACTTAATATATAAATTTCATCAAACAGAGTGCATTAAAAATATGAATAATCATCACCAATGTATATCAAAGTTTGAAATTCATATGAAATTCATTGATAAAACATCATTGATAAAAATAATTGTTTGTAAGTAATTTTTGGCGCATGTTCTTAGGGATTTTAATATAATTTCTTAAGAAAATTTCTCATTGTATGTCATAGAATATGATGGAAGACGAGCTAGAACTTACTTTTAGGCGATATGATAAAAATGTAGCGGCTTATGAACTAATGTGCATTGCTTTTCCTGTAGAATTCTCCGATTTTGAATTAAAGTTTGGACTCATCAAATCTTTACCCTACTTTTATGATGAAGATGATAAAGACCCTCAAACATTTATTAAGTAATATATATAGAAAGAGTAAATGTGATGAAACCTAAGGATGTAGAACTTGAGTATGTTAAACTAAAAGCTTTTTCTTCTTCATTAAAAGGTCAAGCTCTAGATTGGCTATTTTACCCATTGGATAAAACACAACACCATAGAAATACGATAGCATTAAGTTCAATGAAAAATCATGCCTAAAACTAAATTAAACAATATTCAAATTCAATATAATATATATCTAAATAAACATCTAATCAAACCCCACTAAACAATGTAATATACTTAGATTGCTTTCGAACACTAGAACATAATATAACTTCACTTTATAGTTATAATCATAATATACGAGAATCTTGGAATCATTAAATCATATTTCATAATAGGTTGATAACCTTTAACCCAATCACCGATTTTATTAAATTCAATAGAAATGTCATGTTCTTATCATTGTAAATTTACCCATTGGATAAAACACAACACCATAGAAATACGATAGCATTAAGTTCAATGAAAAATCATGCCTAATCTAAGCCAATATTACCAAAGTCGCATAATAAACAACTTAGAACACAATCACCTCTAACATCCACTCTGGGAAATGCCCCATAGATTAATCCTAGTTACTACTTCTATAATTATTATTAATAACTATAGACATAGAATCAATCATAATACCACAATATATATTCATGACTAAGCATGCAATGCTAATCTTTATTAGTTGTAATACGTAAAAAACAACTTATTAAATCCGTGATTGACGTGTATGAATAGATTTAAAGCATTACGTACATGATTACTTAATTATAACTAACATACAATCCAAAATATATTACATTACTAAGGTTTGTTTAGATTGATAGACTATTCACTCATGCTGGAAATAAATAATGTAATAATATAATAGAAAAATATAATAAATAAATACCTCTTAATGAATTAAACAAAGCTCCAATGTAGCTTCAAACATCAATTAAATAAAATTAAACTCCATTAAAAACATAATAAAAGAAAAAGAAAAAGATTGGTTGAAAGAGGGGATAATAGAGAGAAAGTCTCCAATTAAAATTCTAAGTTCTATTTATATCAAACCCTTTAATTTGGTATATGGAAGAGAGAGAAAGTGAAAATCGTGGGTTATATAATGTCTCATCCGTCTAGGAAGATCTAATGGCTGGTGAGTTTTGTTGTTGGAGACTCAAACACGTGGCATGCATTTATTGGATGTATTTGCTGGTCGACACCACATGCCTTGATTTGCCTCAAGATGCGTTCCTTATTGTCACCTAGATTGACGCATGACTATTTTGAGCGTATTTTCCCACGAGCCAGCTGCCACATGTCGCCTCTTGGTTCGTCCATCCACGTCTTCACATCATTCTCCACCAATATGAGCTTGCCACGTCTGCCAGACGAGCAAATACATCCAATAAACGCCTACTACGTGTCCGAGACTACAACAGCAAAACTCACCACTACCATCAGATCTTCCTAAAGGGATGAGACACTAAATAACCCACGATTTATACTTTCTCTCTTTTAGAGACTAAATTAAAAGGTTATATATAAATAGAACTTATGGTTTTAATTGGAGACTCTCTCTCTATTCTCTTATCTATTGTAACGACCCAATTTTAATTATGTCGTTATTATTGACTATTTTTCAGACTTGGATGCCAGCTCAGATCCGCATGGATGCCCTAGATAGGTTAGGGCACACCTGACTAAGTAAATAGTGATTTTTGCGTGGTGTTTGCTTATTTGCAATGTCGTATATTAAATTATTTTACCTAGCATCGCATGTGTGTATTTATATCGTTGAACTGAACGAGATAGTGTAACGGGTATTTGCCTAAAAAACGTGTCAATATAAGTACTGAGCGAGCGAAATGTGGGTACACTAGCTCGAAAAAATAATTTAGATAATCAAAGTAATTAAATGTGACAAAATATTAATGATAAATATTTTAAGACAATTGATCAAAATTGGCAACTATTGCACGCCTCGTTATGCGTGGCGAAAGGTGGGAGAAATGGATAACCGGAGATAATTGAACGAGGCTAAGATTTTGTGTTTAATGAGGAGCAAATAAGAACATGCAACTATACACCTAAAACCCTTAAAATGAGGTTCACTACTCATTCCTTACTCCTACTCCCACGTTTCCTCCCTCTCTTCAACACATAAAAGAGAGCGTGTATCTATTTGAGAGAAATTTTTGAAGGGTTGATAGCAACCATTGGGAGTTTGAGATTTCATGAGACTATTGGAGTTTTTGAAGTAATTTGATCAAGCAAACAAGTAATCAAGGTGAGCATCTCTACTTTCTTTCAAATTTCCCATTAAAATGAAACTCAAATGGGGTTTTAATGGTGATAGTTGATTGTTATTAAATGTTGGAGAAAATGAGGTATTAATGGTGGTTGGATTGTTGTTGATGATGTTATAGTATTGTTGTTGTTTTAGTTGTTGAAAAAAAAAAAAGAAACAAAGATGTTGGTCTCTGTTTTGAATAGGAAATCGAGGAGGGTGAGGGAGGGTTGCACGCATGCACGGTGGCCGAGCCGAGCTCCGGGCCCGACTCGACAGTTGGGCGGATCGGTGACCCGGTTGGACCAGGTCAGACCCGATCTAGGGACCCACCCAATTAATTAAATAATATAATTTTTAAAAATTAATTTAAAAATAGATTTAAATGAAATAAAATACATAAAATATGAAAAATAAATAGAAAATTACAAAAAAAATCTAGAAAAAAAATAAAAATATATATAAGAAAATAGAAAATGGATTGGAAACTGGGTTTTCGCTACTATTTCGGGCATTTGGTACCCCGATTAACTCAAAAATGTGTCGCAATAAAAAATTGGAATAAAATTCTAATTTTTGCCCTCACAAAATAAAAATCAATTAATTTGATTCTAAACTATTTAAAATGGTTTAATTGGACATCAGGAACTTATGAGACTGTAGTCGGGAGTCGGGCACATATCTCTCGAGACGTAAGCGAGACTCCAGAGTGCGTTTTGAGGTACATAAGAATCCATTTGAAAGTCACTGAGGGTTTAATTTTTCCATTGCTGATTTCTCATTCCTTGTTATTATACTCTATTATGTGATACATTTGGGTTGGTGGTTGAGTTACTCCCACCTAATATTCGTAGTGTACTTATGGCACATTAAGCTGTAGTTCGTGTGATCAGGCACTCAGTGAATTGTGAATCGAGTTGGGCTAAGGTGCACGTGTCGGACAAGCATGACGAGGAACCAAGCGAAAGGAAGCGGGGGCACCCATCGAAAGGATCCTGGGGTCCGAAGTACATTTTAGTCTGATTGAGACGAGCACACACTTTGTTTCTCTCTCGTGTTATCTATTCATGTGATGATCGTAGCACAGTTGCATGTTTAGTTTCTGCATGATTATTTAACATTATTATTGATATCTATTTACTTTCTTATAAATGCTCGATGTACTTCTTTTGGAATCTTACAATTGTACTCTCCATCTGGCTTTTTGTGATGGTTGAGTGCAAATCCTAGTACTAGTATGGGCAAGAGGATTCTTGGCGACTGAATATGATTGCCCGTGGTTGAGGACCCACTTGTTTGTGTTATTTTGATATTTTGCTTTACTTTTGGGTATTGGGAGACTAGAGAGACACTGTACTTGTATATATTACTGCTTATTAGTACTGTCGCCTATATACAAAGTACTTTTTTAGGTTTTCCACAGTAGAACATGCTCTTATGAATGATGTTTTATATGATGATGAACTTATTTGTTTTACTTAGTCTAATTTAAGACTTCCGCTATTTTAATGTTAAAAAGTGATTCAATTGTCTAATTAAACTAATTGAATGGAATGAGTTAACATGCATAACGAAGAGTAGTGACGCGGCAACTGATGTCAATGGCGCGTGGGACTCAGTGGGTCAATGAAGTGATAGGGCTGCGGGGTAGCGACGCTCCACGTGGCAGCCTCAGGAATTGGGGTCGTCACATCTCTCGACCAATCTTTTTCTCTTTTCTTTTAATATGTTTTTAATGGAGTTTAGATTTTATTTAGTTGATGTTTGAAGCTACATTGGAGCTATGTTTTCCGAGTGGATGTTCTAGGTGATTGTGTTCTAAGTTGTTTATTATGCGGCTTCGATAATATTGGCTTAGATTAGGCATGATTTTCATTGAACTTAATGCTATCGTATTTTTACGTTGTTGCGTTTTATCCCATGGGTAAATTTACAATGATAAGAATGTGTCATTTCTATTGAATTTAGGAAAATCGGTGGTTGGCTAAAGGCTATCAACCTATTATGAAATATGATTTAATGATTCCAAGATTCCGTATATTATGATTATAATTATAGAGTGACGTTATATTATGTTCTAGTGTTTGAAAGAAATCTAAGAATATTACATTATTTAGTGGGGGGTTGGTTTAGATGTTTATTTAAATATATATTATATTGAATTTGAAGATTGTTTAATTTAGTTTGCATTTGAATTTTTTAAATTAGTTTAATTAATTTAGTTATTTAATTTAATAGTTATAATTAATAATTATTTAGTATTTCAATTCCCATTTAATTAGATTAACTAAATTAATAAAAACAAGAAAAAATACTTTCCTTTGAGATTTGCAAAATCCCTATGGAGACGATATCACACTTATCACTACTACGAGTTATAAATATATGAGAAATTTATTATTGTGCATGATCGACACGTGTCAACATTTTCCGTCTATGCAGAGACAAAACATTCCTTGTAATCTCACACCCATATGTCGTTCAAGTAAGCAAAGCAAACCACGCTTAGTAGCATACTCATTTTGAATTTGTTGTAAAGTGCAAATTCAAATTGCCTCTCGGGTTTGGAGTACATCAATTAGTTTCATCTCTCAATGAAAATATTGAAATCCTCATCTCGTGTCCGCATCTTTTTGGTTTTTGTCAAAAAGCTTTAGCGTATGTGCTAGGTACACAGAAGATGTCTACTATATGGAAAGACTTGTTTGAGTGCACTGATTAGCCCCAACTCCCTATCGGTAACAATGACAGTTGATGCCCTCCAACCATCTAACAATCCATTGACAATCTGCAATGCCCAACTTTAGTTCTCATCGCTCTCATTCGATAAGAATCCAAAACCAATTGAGAATGTAACACTCGTGGACGTAACCCCAACAACTTTCAAAAAAGGCATGCAGTACATATTCGTCTTGTAAGTACATTCCTTCAAGAGAACATTTGGGAAGCACTACAACAACATAATTGATTCTGGATGAGCCCAAAACAAGTCACTAACCACATTTTCTATGTTTTTTCTATACCAAGACATGTAGTTATATGTCTCAATTAGGTGCATGAGTTGTTGCATTTGTGATCTTCGCACCGACTCTAATCATCGTTGCTTTTGCCTTTCATTATAGATTATGCGAATTGTTGAAGAATTCAATTTGTCTCATTCCTTCAAAGTAGTTAGAATCTCACGGGGCTTCATATTAACCTTAGTCATCTGTTGCAAGACAACCTGCTCATCTGGATTCGGCTTTACCTACGTATGAGTGACCTTCCAAGTAGTTGCTAGTGTCATGATTGTGCTAGCCACACACCAAATTCACATGCCATAATGAATCGGGCAGTTCTTTCACATTAACGACAAAAGGACAATTACATTTCTTTGTTTTAGTTTTGTATCTTGAATTCTCTTCTTATTCCAACCCCATCTTGCAACGAGTTTTGACTTTGTTTTTTTATTTTTTTTTGTAAGACTCCCCACTTGCTCAGCTCTCGTTTTGCCTAATTTCTGGGCAAGTCCCGATATATATTCCACATTTCCACCCTTCTCACAAGCCAAGAGAAACCCTTCCCCTAAGACCACCCCTTCCACCGTCAGATTTCTTGGTGACCAACTCAAACTAAAGGTTGATAGCATCTCTTTGAAGCCAAGTAATGTCTTATTCCCTCGATTTGAATGGCCCTTCCCAAACAGAATTACTAGAATAGTCTGGATATCCACTAGAAGATGGCAATAACCGCAAAATAATATAAGATTCATTCAGGTCAACCTTGTAAAACATAGAAAAAATATGTAAAAAAAATGTAGTACGGGTGGTACATGCTGAAAATGACAAAAGCCTATTCGGTATGTAGGTACTAACTTAAACATGAAGTCTCGGTTACATCACACCGACCCTGATGTTGTCCGAATTATAATAAAAAAAGTTATGGTTCGGTGGGAAGGTGCCAAGCAAAGTGCATAATATTCGGTTGGTAAGAGTCGAGTAGTACGAATAATGTTCGATACCATACCTCCAAACCTGAATTTTTCAAAATTTAAGCAACAAATAATATAGTTTGGTGGGACATGAGCGAAGGTAAATACTTTTGTTTGGTACCATGTACACGAACAAAACGTTCCAACTTCGCCTTGTACCACCAAACTACCTCAAAAATCAAAACAACAATTATTCGCCGATGAAATGGAAAGTAAAAGTTAATATTACGGTATATCGTCTTCCATCCTATGTTCCTCTACCATTTCAACAAACAAAAACACTTTAAATCACTATGATGCACAAACCCTAGAAAATGAAACAAAAATAAACATTACAAACCCAAACAAACACATCTCTACCTGGTTCTAACCCAATAAACTTGAACAAGATGACACTTACAACACTCGATTGTGTCTTTTTGCTCTAGAAAAATGGACGTGCTCTGGAGTTAAATGATGAGGAAGATGGTTGTAAGTGGATGCAATCGATTATTAGAAGATCTGGGGACAAGCAGTGGAAATCAGGTAGTTGTAAGAGCCAAATGTGTTATTTCCATCGTGGCATATCTAGTATATAGGAAAAAAGGGAGCACCGGGGTGCATCAAGTAAATGATGGGGTGCAGTTAGCCGTGCTCAAAGATTATGATAGCAAATCGTTACTCATTTTATGATCAAGCCAGTGAAAGTGATTGATATGTGTAGTCGATCAACTCATTTGAGATTCAAGAATTTGATTGCAGTTGTTATAGTCATTTTTTTAAATAACAAAAATAGTAAAAATGAATTATTAAAAACCATAAACATGCACCATTATTATTCTTTAAGACCAAATATCAACAATACAATCGCTTGCATTAAATCAAGATTATACGTTTTAAATGTCTTAGAAAAAATTAATATTTTAAATGAAATCAATTATCTATTATGTGTCTAGAAAGCAATATGTTACTGTTTGCAAAGATTTGAAGTCTATAATCTTTATCTTAAGAATAAATAAACCCAAACAAATGTCACTCGACCTATTACTAGAATATACACATAGCCTCATTTGGTCCATTTTTGTTAACTTACAAAGAAGTTTTCTTGTATAGAAGTTAACTCACATGGGAATGGATGGAACCATGCACCCTCTTTAAATATTAGTCCCAAAAGATGAGGCTATGCAGAAGTTGCATATGCTGGACTTCAATGGTTGTGTCAACCTAATGGGATGGAACCATGCACCCTCTTTATGCAAACAAAAGATAATTTGAAAAAAAAATTATTAATATATGGTCTTGACGTGTCACCACATCTGATTAATGGTATAGACCTATAGGTCTTGTCGCGTTGTCAAGTCCACATCCTTCAAAATTCAAATAATAATACAATAAATAATTGATTAATATTAATAATCATTTAAAATGAGCGATTACAATGTAATTACCAAAATCATAATCCTAATTAGAATATAGTAATCTTCAAAATTAAATATTTGTTGTATCAACAGTTACAATTTATGTTTTCTAAGATAAGTACAGTATTTGTTGTATCAACCGTTAGATCACACCTCTAGATCTCTTATTACAAAGATCAATACCTAATGACGCGTCTCATCAAGTCTTGTGGTAAAGTGTGTCCCTAAGATCTGTTTGAAAATGAATCTGTACTTTATTTTTTGGATCCGACCTATAACCTCTCTAATTCATTACATTTTTTTGGCACTTGATACTAATTCATTTCAATAAAAATGTTTTGACTATTATTTTTGGAGAATGCCAACATAACTTCAATCAAACACACAAGTCAGGCACACACTGTGCGCATCCCTTCAATGCTTATAAGGATGTGTAGATGCACGGAACTCTGCAAACATCAAGGGACACGGACAACACGCGTCCGACCTACTGTCCTATACTGAAGTTATAGTAGCATTTTCTATTATTTTACTCAGTTTTACTATTTTAGGTATTGCTTTCCCTCGTTTTAACACAAATTTAAATTTCGAAATCTCTCTTATCTCTTTCAGACAAACAGCGAAGAAAATCTCTCTCTGAAGCGAGCGATAGTGAGAGAGAGAGAGAGGAGAGACTTCTCTCGCTTCTCTCTCTAGATTCCTGGTTAGGGTTTCGGATCGGGCGATCGCGATCGAGATCGAGCTGAATCGATCGGATTGTTAGGGTTTACGTGAGAATCACGAGCCGAGACTCAGATTGAGCGAGAGAGATTGTGAATTGTGAGTTGTGAATTGATCGATCGATGATATGCGCGGCGAGCGTGTTTGATTCTGGTTGGGTTTCAAGATCGGTGAGAGAAATAATGGGGTGCTTCTTCGATTGTTTTCGAGTGAAGAACGAAGCGAGGCCGCAGTCTCATTTCATTTCCGAGGCGGTCTCATCGAAGAGGAGAGTATGTTTTGATTGATTGTTTGTCTTTTTGAAGTGATTCATATACAATTCGTTTTCTTTGCTGATCTCGTTGAATCTGCAGGAACCTGTGGTGTCGAGAAATCGTTTGGCGGCTTTGCTTCTCTCTGAAGGTGAAAAGCCAGATTTTTGGGGATCATTTGTCTTCGTTCTTGAATTTCTTCTAGTGTTTGAATGAACTTGGTTTGTTTGAATTGTTCTTTCTTGTTTGATCGATTGCTATCGTTTTGTTACAAAAAAGTTGAATACTTGGTTGAATCTTTTACTTCTTTCATAGTGGGTAATCTGTAGAAATAAGGTTAAAAGGGGGGAACCTAGAAAGATATTAGATTTCATGATGGAGAGTGTTAATTTTCTTAATGAATCAGCCCTCGTGGCAAAAACCCGCAATGGTTGTCAAGAATGTTATAATTTTTTTGTTTTCTTTTTCATAGTCGAATTAACTTGCCAAGTTGGCAATTTTTCTTTATCAAATTTCAGCCGAAAATGTAGTTATTATGGTTGATGGCTGATTGTTTGTGTTGTTTCTTTTCTAGATAATGAAGACTCTCCTGGCATGGGTTCAACTATTCACAGTTTGGAATCTCCTTACAAGAAAGAGAATGACAGTGTTCTCAAGGATGAGGTATCCCTTAGTGTCATTTCTTAAGCGTGTTTTAAGTTTCAAGCATTAATGAGTAGGTCATGCTTTTTTAATTGAACATCCAGTGTATATTATAACATGGATCATAAATTAGAAGTTTCAAGCAATTATGAGTAGGTCATGCTCTTTTTGATAGTCGAATTAACATGCGAATTTGACAATTTATTTATTTATTTTTTTTATCAAATTTCTGCCGAAAATGTAGCTATGGTCGATGGCTGATTGTTTGTGTTGTCTCTATTTGTTCAAACCCAACAATTTCTGTATTTAACTTCATGCTATCAGATATTTAAGAAACTCCTAAGTTCTTAAATTTAGATAGAATTAAGAATTCAAGAAGTATTACTGGATATATGCTAGTTATTTACTTTCAGACTGTCAATTGGTCAGTACGATGTATTAGGCAAATAATACGAATATGCTGTTCCATTTACTCAATTGATGTGTCTAGCCTGTAGGTACTTTAGTGCCTTGCCATGACATACAACACTGGTTGACAGGTGTTACGTAGGCATTTCCTAGGCCACATCTTAGGCAGGCAATGGAATTGGAAGTTGAAACTAATTTATCAAAACTGTTAAGGACTTAAGTGAGTTTTTTTTTTTTTTTTTTTTTTTTTTTTTTTTTTTTTTTGGACTTGATGGTGAACATTTTGGAAGGATTTTTTCTTTTTATTTTTTGTGATTGGATTTGATGATCATGATGATTGCTTTGATGCTACTTGAACTTGCTTCTACAACAACAACAACAACAACAACATAGTCTTAGTCCCAAATTAATCAAGGTCGGCTACATGGATCAAACTTTTCCATTGTGTTCAATTAAGTCAATTGATATTGCTTCTAGAAACATGAAATTAAATTCATGAAAAATTTTTCTATCCTTTTAAGTATAAAACACTCTTTTGAAATATAAATTAAGAATTTAAGATAACTTTATGCAGGACTGTAATAGTATACAATATAAGAAATTGTCCAAACAAACACTCATTAATAAATGTGCAACCTCTCATAAATCAAGGGATTGTAGAAATTGCGTTGATGCGTTGCAGTCTTCAATATGTGGTTGATGAAAGGATTTGTCCCTCTTGAAATTCATATGTGATACATATTTTAATTTATCTTAATAATAACACTTTTTGATTGTCTTCCTAGACAAATCTTCATTCAAATGAAATGGTGTCAGGTTCATACCTACTAAACAGAAATTTGATGAGTTAATGAAACTTTCCATTAGCTCTTATTTAACCTTTACAAGAGAATTGTATATTTATCTCGATGGATTTCTTTGTCGTGGGATTTGTTGAATTAGGAATATGCTTTTGAAAAACTTTGTTTGGATCTTGATATTGCTGCTTCACTCCATCTTGCTTATTATTGCTTTCTTTGACAGGCTAAATTTCTCAAATCTTGTGGTACTTTATCTGAAACTCCTATTGAGATACGTAAAACATCTGGAAGAGTTAAAGATATGTCCCTTGACGCTAGAGAGTCGGAAGACTCCATTTTTCATTCTTGGCTTCGGGGCACATCCATTGAGAAACTTCACCGTGAAGAGAAACAGGATCGGACTCCCAGTTCCTCATTTAAGCTAGGTGATGAACTTGGAATGACGTCAGATTCTTCTGAGCATAGACCTAGAAGGTTGAACTCTAATCTCTAATCTGTTGTTATATGTTTAGTTTCGTAATCGGACCAATGCAATAATGGCAGAAGTGCAGAACCAGATATCATGAGTATCACCTGCCGTGAGAGTGGCATGCAAAACTTAACTTTACCCATCAGAAAAGTTTTTTCTTTTTCGCGTAGACTGCTAAGACAAGAGCTATGATATTAACTGCAGAAACAATTAACTTCAATAATCTACATAGCTTTTGCTGCCTATATATTTTCACTTCCACTGAAATGCGATTGAATTCTCCATTCCTGTATTATGTTAGTGGATTGTACTTACAAATTTTTTCGTACCTACTTCTAACTGAACTTTGGGTCTCTCTTGTCACTCCATAGCTCAATGGGGCAAATGCTGGTTAGAAGGGAGTCCGTAAGGTCAGATGAAAACAATGTTGTCCGGAGTCCCGATGCAGCAACAAATGTTCTGGTTTACTCAAGTGATGATGACCTTCCTGCTGTTGTTTCCCAATTCAAGAACAAGTCTGTGCGCTTTGAATGTGAGTCAGACACCGCATTGCCTCCTAAGTGTGAACAAAGTTTGGAACAGTTTGATACCCCAGGCCAGAATGCAGCAAAACCTTCTCCATATCCAACCCCATTGAAACTAACTGACGAGATGCAAACCCCTGGAACAGTTTATCCACTGAACACAGAGAGTCTTGCAAACAGGAAGTATGCTCGGATCAGATCACAATATGTGTATCCTGTTATGAATCCAGTTCAGAATTTTTCTCAGTTGATGGCATTGAAGGAAGAAGATAGCTATGATAATAAGCAACTTGATCTGCTGGGGGATCCAATTGAGCAGGATGAATGTGCAACTCCTGGCCATACAACCACTTCTCATTCAAATAAATTGGCAATGGACTATGAAGCTACAGCTATAGATGGTAGAGAGGTGACTGTAGATGCAAGCTTGTCTAATTGGCTAAAGCCATCATCATCTTCAACTGCTGACATAACTCAGAATTTTGGTTCTGTACCGAGTGGAAGATCTTGTTCTGATAGGACTCCTGAGATTGACAGGCCTATTATTGGGCTTGTTGCTGCACACTGGAATGAGAATGAGCCTTCTAATATTTCTCCTAAGTGGTGGGATGGAAATGGAATCCCTAATTCAACCAACAAGTACAAAGAGGTAGCCGTGTTACTGTCCTACAATTCTGTGTCAAAGAGTTTTTTTCTGTTAATAAGCGAAGCTGTTCTTTTTTTTTTTTTTTTTTTTTTTTTTTTTTTTTTTTTTTTTCTCACAGGACCAGAAAGTAAGTTGGCATGCAACACCTTTTGAAGAGAGGCTAGAGAAAGCGCTCTCAAATGAAAGTCATGTTGCTCAAAGGTATGTGATGTTCATTTCTGATTTATATATACACACAGGTATAGTTAAGCAGAAATTTGATGTTCATAAATATGTAATTGTTTGGTTGTTGTTCAAACTTGGTTGGGCCTTTTTCGCTTTTACTTGTGGTTATTAAACACTTGACACAAATCGCTGAATTCAATTTACGGTGCCAAAAGAAAAATGGTGCAAACTTTTTATTGATTTAAGAGAAAAAGCAATAGAAAAGCATCTAATTGAGAGGCTGAATTCTCCCAAAACACTAATGTGGGATGGAGGCTTTGGTGTTGGTGACGTCTTTTCGTTGCTGTATAGTTCTCCCAAAACACTCACTCAGCATTTCCCAGATACAGTACTTCTCTGATGTCCCTTATTACCCCTCCCCTTACTTCTTCCTCACACTGCACATGGAATACTTCTCTGACACTTCAGGACACAATTTTTAGCATCCGTTCACAGAATAACTGTCACACATAGAACCCAAGCTCGATGGAAGAAATGGCGGAGTGCAACAGGGTGATTTGTGATCGAAATGTTCCTACTCGCTTAAAAAGAAAATTTTATAGGACTGCAATTAGATTTCAGCTAGACTATATGAAAGTAAATGTTTGGCCGTAAAACATCAACAATCATATAAAATGAACGTAGTAGAAATGAAGATGCTTAGTGGAGTTTGACAAAACTCAGAAAGATAGAATAAGAAATATAGAAATTCAAAGACAAGTAGGAAAAGTGCCAATTGACATAAAGAATAGGGAAGGACGGTTGCAGGTGGTTTGGTCACCTCGCAAAGACGGCTTGCAAATGCCCTCTACTAGAAAATTTGACTTAATAGAAATTGAAGAAATTCGACGACGTAGGGGTAGATCAAAGTTAACTTAGGACGATTAATTATGAGGATTTGAATGGTTTGGAAAGCTCACCATCAATTGCACTTAAACAAGCACAATTGAAGAGTTTGATCCATGTAGCCGACCCGATTAATTTGGGATGAGGCTATGTTGTTACCTTTGCTAACATGGAACTCTTTGGATGATGCATTAAACGCTTACCACTTGGTACATCTTGGATTTTGTAATTTTGCCACCATTTCTTTTGTTTAATTGGTATAAAATTTGTAAAACCAATTCATTTTGCTACTAAAACTTGCATGCTTATTTATTTCGTACTTCCTTGTATGACACATCCAGAGGACACAACTCGTAACTTAAATTCTTTTTCGAGTTTCAGGAGGCTCAGCGATGGACCCCTTGATTTGGTAGAAAATGAGGAGGAAAGCGATACAGCATTGTCTCGGTTGCATCCACCGAAACATCTTTCTGAGTCGTTACTTTCTTTCTAATTTGCGATTGGGCATTGAAGTTTCTTAATGGAGAGTGGAACTCAGCACTTACATATTGCACAGTAAATCTGTTGAGGCTGTAAGACTTCTCAATCTTTTGGTATGTATGCAAGTCATCTGCGTTTTCAAGAACTTTCTCAATTTTAGGGGAAACCTTGATCTTTGAAAACTCTTCTCTATAAGGGATGAATTTGAGGTATTGGAGATGTGTACATAGGAAATTCGGTACATTTGGTTGTAGTTTGCATGGTTTGAAACTTTTTTCAAGTGAAAAGCACCTTTTTTTGATAAATGGGTTACTCTACTTTCTTCCTGTTTAATGTGTATGGGGTAAGGTTATTTTGATACTCAAAGTCACACCATAAGGTCATAAATCTATTGGAAGCCCTGCTACATATTTCTGAATTGTGTACCACTGTTTTTAAGTAGGCTTGTGTGATATGTACCAAAAAAAAGTATGCGTGTGATCTTAGCGCGGTACTTGACGTATTGGATAACTGTCACCCCCTCAATAGTTGGACCCGAGCAGGTTAGGCTGGGCAGGGCAGCGAGAAACCTAGCAAATAGCCGAGTTCTGGAGGGCTCGGATGGTTCCATGAGGTTTGGTCGTGGGATAACATGCGGAACAGATGTGGCAGCGCACAGGCGTGAAGGAGGTCACGCTGGCGCGCGCCAGGCATGGTGCCTAGGCGCAGACACGGCAAACCTAGGCAAGTTCCTTGGCGCAGACACGGCAAACCTAAGCGAGTTCTTTGGCGCAGGCACGGCAAACTTAGGCAAGTTCCCAGCAAAGAGCAAGGCGCGCGCAGCACAAGCAAGCCGCACCTTGACAAGTTCCTTGGGCAAGTAAGGCAAGTTCCGGGGCACGAGCAAGGTCGCGCTTTGGCACGTGCAAGACATACCTTGGCAAGGGTTGGCAAAGCTTGACTTGGGCGTTGACCAAGTCAAAGCACGCTGGTCTCATTTCTTGATGTTTCCTATTGGAGCTGAAGAAACTCTAACATCTACTATAAAGAGAGGTGGTCTCTCCTAGGGGCGGCATGGGCACATGAGCAAGGAAGACCATCGAGCATGCCTAGGGCACAATGCCAAGATAAGACCCACAGACCCATGGTCCGAGCCACCCCGAGCCGGTGGGACTCGATCGAGCCCCGACTAGCATCCAGGGTGCCTGGGCACGGTCAGGCACCACCGAGCAGTCCCTATCCTTAAGAGAAGCATGGACCACGTCCCTTGAGGCGTGGATGGACCGAGTTAAGACGGTTCTAGGCGGTTGGGTAACTACCTTGGTCATGGCCATTGGCATGACCAAGACACGTCCAAGAATGTCTCGAATACATGGAGCATGTGCTAATTGACCAAGCAGTTAAGGCGGTTATGGAACCAGGTGGCAGCAAGGGAACAAGGCAGCCAGTAATCGCTCGACCACAAGGGAGTGGGCTTTTACTTAGTCTATGAATCGATGTAATCAGGACACGTGTCCTAGACGGTTATGTAACTTCTTGTTGGCTGATTTATAAAGCCATGGGCTATAGGCTTGGAGAAGCATAGAGTACCAGTGTTGTATTCCCATTGAGAGCTTAGTAAAACGTTTCCTTGTTGCCATTGATTGTTGTTTATTTACTTTGATTATTGGTAGTGCTGAACTAAGGTGACTCTTAGGCACCACGGGTTGAGTTGGGCGAGAAAAATTTCCTTAGGGTGAACCCTCACTTAACGACCCCGTGACAATTGGTATTAGAGCCACGTTTGGAGACGATGGCGACCCGAGCAGCAAGTAATCTGAGTGAGAGGGTAGCTCACCTAGAACACATGATGGCGACGATGACTACCCCGGCAGAGTCTTCAATGTCGGCACAGCCCATGGAAGGCCTGAAGATGTTGGTGGCTTCTTTGGTGACTAGAGGTGAGTCACAAAAGGCCATGATAGCTATGTGGGAATTCAGATTTGAGGAGCTGGTAGCTGATGTACGTTATGTGAGAGAATTCACCACATAAACAAACGCGACAATGGCTTTGGAGGTGAGCCTACTTAAGCGAGCCGTTGGTGGAACCCTGAGGTTGCGCACAATGCGGTAAAGCCTAGAACTAAGGTGTCTGAGCCAAAGAAATTCTCGTGCAAGCTGGAGCGCAAGGAGCTTGAGAATTTTCCTTTGGGACATGGAGCAATACTTTGCTACCGCTCTGACGGAGGAGAATCAAAAGGTCATTTTGACCTCCATGTACCTAGAAGGCGATGCTAAACTCGGTGGAGAACCAGAGTAGACGATGATGCGGCAAGTGGGTAGACCCAAGATCGTGGATCGGGAGGTGCTAGAGAGAGAGTTGAAGGATCAAATTCCTTCCTACCAATGCGGCTTGGCAAGCGCGGGATGCTGCGCAAGCTCAAACAGACGGATCGTTCGAGACTACGTTAAAAAGTTTTCCTCTCTCTTGCTAGACATCAAAAATATGTCAGAGGAGGACAAACTCTTTAACTTCACTACTGGATTGCAGTCATGGGCTCAATCCAAGCTAAGGAGGCAAGGGGTGAAGGACTTGCCCGGGCGATCAATGGTAATGGTAGTCTTGTGGACTTCAAGACTAGTTCTTCCACAAGCGAGGGGAAGAACAAGGAGAAGAAGGCGTTCAAGGACCACTACAAGAAGGGCGAGAAGAAGCCCTTCCCTCATAAGCAAGTAAGCTCGAAGCCCACCCGAAAGTAGACGCCAAACCATCATCAAGTTCCTCACACAAGGGCTATTTCGTTTGCAATGGCCCTCACAGTGGCACGGACTCGCCCAAAGAAGGAGAAACTATCGCCTTGATCGCGAAAGATGATGGCCAACCCCGAATGAACCCACTACAATTGTTGAATGTCATTCAACAAGCCAAGACTAACCTTTCTGGAGGGGCTGATGTATGTTGATGCGGAGGTAAATAAAAAACGAGTCTTGGCAATGGTGGATTCGGGAGCAACACATTCATTTTGTGGCGACCACATGGTGGAGAAGTCGGGACCGGATCTTGTTGAGAATCCCGCCGAATGAAAGCCGTGAATTTCTCAAGCAAAGCGAATTCAAGGTATGACATCTAATGTGAATCTTAAGGTTGGATCTCTGGGAGGAAAGATCAACCTCGTGGCAGCTCCCTGGATGATTTTGATGTTATCATAGGGAATGACTTTCTACATTTGGAGAGTATTGCCTTGATACCTTTCTTGAAGGGATTGTTTGTGATGAACAAGTCACATTCTTGCTTTGTTCCTGCGGCTAATATAATTTCAGTGGAAAGAGAGAGAAGTCTGTCCCATCTTTCATCCATTCAAGTGAAAGATGGACTAAGGAGAGGTGAACTAACATATCTTGCGGCCTTGGTGGAGACTAAGGCAGGCACGACAACAAAAGTCACTGATGCAGTTGCCGAGGTACTGGAGCACTTCAGGGATGTAATGCCGGCAGAGTTGCGGAAACAATTACCTCCACAAAGGGTAATTGACTACGAGATTGAGCTGATCCCTGGCTCAAAAGCCCCAGCACAGGCCCCTTACAGAATGGCTCCAAAGAAGTTGGAGGAGCTGAGGAAGCAGTTGCAGGAGTTGTTGGAGGCTGGATTTATCCAGCCATCCAAGGCACCCTATGTAGCACCAGTCCTGTTCCAGCGGAAGCACGATGGTTCTCTTCGGATGTGCGTTGACTACGGTGGCACCGAACAAGTCGACGGTGAAGAACAAGTACCCTATCCCGTTGGTGGCAGACTTGTTCGACGGCTATCCAAAGGCAAAGATACTTCACAAAGTTGGACTTGAGGTCTGGGGTACTACCAAGTCCGAATTGCACTGGAGATGTTCCTAAGACGACCATGATGACTAGGTATGGATCATTTGAATACTTAGTCATGCCATTTGGCTTGACAAATGCCCCTGCTACATTCTCTAATTTAATGAACGATGTACTGAGGGAGTTCATCGATCAATTTGTGGTAGTTTATCTTGATGATATTGTAATTTATAGTCGTAACCTCCAAGATCATGCGGATCACTTACGATGGTTCTAACTACTTTGAGGGCTAACCATTTGTATGTAAAGAGGGAGAAATGTGAGTTTGCGCGCTAACTATCTCTTTCCTGGTCATGTTGTAGGCCGGGCAAATTACGCGATGGACCCGAGAAGGTGCGGCAATCATGAAGTGGCCAAACCCCACGAAGGTCCGAAGTTGCGCTATTCCCGGGTTTGGCGAACTACTTTCGCTGTTCGTGGAAGGCTACTCAAGGGAGAGAGTGGCACCACGATGATCTATTGAAGAAGGATCGAGCCTGGGCATGGACGGATCGATGCAACCAAGCTATGGCATAAGCGGAGCTGAGGCAGATCATTGCCTCTCGAACCGCATTGGGACCGCCCAATTTTGACCTACCTTTCAAGTGCACACGGACGCATCGATCGAGCATCGGGGGCGTACTTGTCTAGGAGAGGACACCCCATTGCCTTCGAAAGTAGAAGTCGAAAGAAGCTGAGCAGAGGTACCCGACTCACGAGAAAGAGATGTCGGTCGTGATCCATGCTCTTCATCTGGAGGCATTATCTCGCTAGGAACTAGTTTTGTGGTGCAAACAGACAATGCGGCGATCACCTACTTCATGAGTCAAGAAGAAGCTCAATCGTAATGTGCTAGGTGGCTGGACTTCCTAGCAGAGTTTGATGTTCAACTCGAACATAAGCCTGGAAGGCTTAACTCAGTCCCGGACGCTCTTAGTCGCAAGGTGGTGGTTGAGATGGTGGTGGCAAGCAGCAGTGAGGCCGGAAAGCGAATTCCCGCCTCGCATCAAGGAGGAGACGAGCAAAGTGTTTGTTCGAAGATGCTAAAGCTAGTGGCTGAGGGGGTCACTTGGAGGTGCGATGATGGAGTCCTTTATGCAAAAGGGGACGTCCATATGTCCCTAATACCGCGACTAAGGCGACTACTTCGAGTGAGAGACACATGATGCTCTCTGCTGGGTCGGGCATCCGGCATGGAGCGCACCTATGCCCTTTTATCACGTTCGTTCTTCGGCCTAAGATGGAGGAGGACGAGATCAATATGTGCATTTGTCTTGTGTGCCAACAAGACAAGACACAGAGATGAGGAAGGCACCAGGTTTGCCGGAGCCTTTACCCGTACTGCGTACATACCTTTTCGTAGTATATCTATGGATTTCATCACCGGTCTTCCCAAAGTGCAGGGAATGTCTAACATGTTGGTGGTGGTGGATCGATTCTCAAGTATGCTACGTTCATACCGCTCCGAAAATTGCGATGCGAGATCTAATCATGAGTTGTTCCCAAGCATGTGGCAAAATATTGGGGGATACCGAGATATCATCGCGATCGAGACGCTCGGTTCATCGGAAGGTTTTGGGTTGCCTTGTTCAATTTGTTGGGTTCTGAGTTGAAGTTTTCCACAACAAACCATCCCCAAACGGACGGGCAGACGGAGAGGATCAATGCATCACGGAGGACTACCTCGTACACTATATGAATGCAAATCACCCAATTGGGTGGATCTACTTGTTACCCCAATTCTCGCTACAACCTTTTCAAAAGCTCGGCCACGGAGCTGAGTCCATTCGAGGTGGTGACAAGACAACAACCGGCTACTCCACATGAGGTAGCCAAGTCAAAGTCGATGGGATCGAGTCCAACGGCTTATCGCTTCGGGAGGAACAAGCAGAGCCGAGGAGGCAGCCAAGACAGCACGCTTGGCCAAAGCTGTCCGAATGATGAAGAAGTATGCTGACCAGACAGAAGACCCTTGGAGTTCCAGGAAGGGGACATAGTCTTGTTGAAGCTTACTCATCAGATACTGAATAAGTTCAACAAGAAGGAGACGCACAAAGGCCTGGTACAACAATACGAAGGACCATTTGAGGTGGTCAAACGAGTTGGGAGGGTGGCTTATCGCCTAAAGCTACGTAAAGGTTGAAGATACATAATACATTCCATGTCAGCTATCTTAAACCTTCCACTCGTATGAGGCAGATCCAGGGAGGAGCACAGCGAGACGAGCCCCACCCTTAGTACGTAAGGACTTTGCTGGAGATATTGAGCAAATTCTAAGCCACGAGACTCGTGGCCAGAGCAAGAAAAATAGCCGAACTTTTTACTTGATCAAGTGGGTTGATGTTGAGGAACCTACTGGGAGCGAGACACTACTATATGGCAGCTTGAGAATGAGATAGCAGACTACTGTAAGCGGCAAGAACCGAAAGGGGCTCGATGAAGACAACCAACATTTCTGGCATGGGGATGTTTGTCACCCCTCAATAGCCGGACCCGAGTAGTCGGGCCGGGCACGAGAAACCTAGCAAATAGCCGAGTTCGGAGGCTCTGATGGTTCCATGAGGTTTGGTCGCGGATAGCATGCGGAATGATGTGGCAAGAAGATAGGCGTGAAGGAGGTCGCGCTCGGGCGCCGCGCTAGGCACGGTGCCTCAGCAAGCGCAGCACGTGCAAACCTAGGCAAGTTCCTGGCGCAGCACGGCAAACCTAAGCGAGTTCCTCGGGCGCAGCACGGCGGCACTTAGGCAAGTTCCTTAGCAAAGAGCAAGGCCGCACCTTGGCACAAGCAAGGCCGCGCCTTGACAAGTTCTTGGGCAAGTAACGCATGTTCCTTGGGCACGAGCAAGGTCGCGCTTTGGCACGTGCAAGGCATACCTTGGAAAGGGTTGACAAAGCATGACTTGGGCGTTGACCAAGCCAAAATACGCTTGGTCTCATTTCTTGATGTTTCCTATTGGAGTCGAAGAAACGCTTAACATCTACTATAAGGAGAGGTGGTCTCTCTTAGGGCTGCATGGGCACATGAGCAAGGAAGACCATCGAGCATGCCTTGGGCACAATGCCAAGGCAAGACCCACTGACCCATGGTCCGAGCCACCCGAGCCGGTGGGACTCGAACGAGCCCGGCTAGCACCAGGGTGCCGGGCACGACTGTGCACCACCGAGCATTCTCTCGTCCCTAAGAGAAGCATGAACCACGTCCCCGAGGCGTGGATGGACCGAGTCAAGACGGTTCTAGGCGGTTGGGTAACTACCTTGGTCATGGCCATTGGCATGACCAAGGCACGTCCAAGAATGTCCCGAATACATGGAGCATGTGCTAATTGACTGAAGAAGTTGAGGCGGTTATGGAGCTGTGTGGCAAGAGGAACAAGGGGCAAGTAATCGCCTTGACCACAAGGGAGTGGGCTTTACTTAGTCTATGAATCGATGTAATCAGGACAGGTGTCCTAGACGGTTATGTAATTACTTGTTGGCTGATCTATAAAGCCATGGGCTCTAGGCTTGGGGAAGCATAGAGTACCGGTGTTGTATTCCCATTGAGAGCTTAGTAAAATGTTTCCTTGTTGCCATTGCTTGTTGTTCATTTAATTTGATTATTGCTAGTGCTGAAGTAAGGTGGCCATTAGGCACCACGGGTTAGGTTGGGCGAGAAAAATTTCCTTAGGGTGAACCCTCACTTAACGGCCCCGTGACAATAACCTTGTTTAGGTTTTTACTACCAGAAACCTTAATACCTTGTTTGCAGGCTCATAACTTCGGTTATCATTTATTTTTCTTCTTCTTGGTATATTTATGAGGATGTTTATTTCTTTTGAGAATTGATCACTTACCTCACGTAGGTGAGAGAATGCTTTTTCCATTACACTAACATTATAGCATGGTTGCGATGATGCTATTCACTAATCGGTATAGATAGGTTGATTTTTCTTTTGGATCTTGCTAATATAACTAAGAAAAGACATGTAGGAGCGACTTGCACTTGTTGACATCCCTTTGATACACAAATCGGGATGCGTGTGCAAACAAACTGAGGCAAAAGTCAAGGGACACCAACTAGTCCGTGTTGTTCTTGTTTGTCTTTTTGAGTTATAAAAGTATTTTCCTTTTTTATTCGCTTTTTCTAGTTTTGAAAACAATTTTGACATTCGAAGCACAAAAACTTTATAAATAAAAAATTACAACTGGAATTGTTTCGCTGGCCTTGAGCCAAAGCTTTTATGGCCGGGCCCAAATCCCATGCTTGCCGAGGCACCCATTGAGAATTATGAAATGATTTTTTGACATCACCAAACTCACACCTTAAAGTGATGAAGTGAATGAAAAAAAAGGTTGGGAGGATTGCCCTCACATGGGCCTTGACAATGTCCGAGTGTGGATTAGTTCGCACGGTTGGCGTCGAACACCACGAGAGAAACCAAAAAAAGTCACATCGTCCTTTGGAGCCCTGTCTATGCCTCTCCGGATACACACCTTGCATGTTACGCATATGGAATCGTGTGCGTACGCATCTCAACGCGCACATGGACGGTTCCAATGGCCAATGTGACTTCGGGGCGTGAGTTCGGTAATGTTAAAGTAGCGCTTCCCATAATGTAATCCACGGGCAATCCCGTAAGAGCATCTCCAATGGTAATGTGAATTTAAACCATGGATTGGTGCCACATCATGGATGTGGAGATGATGTCTATCATAAATGACACTAAATAGACATTCATCTCTCAAAATGGTCTTCAATGGTCAATGGATTTAAACCATGAATTTATGAGTTGACACTTTTTATTTTCAATTTTTATAATATTAATAAAAGCCTGTAAAAAATAAAAAACTTTAAAAGAGTTCATTTATCTGATGTGGTTGTCTACTTCTAGACATTGTGGTAGACACCCTCCGCTTTGGTTTTATGCTATATAGGATGGACATTATCAATCCATGGTTTCATTGGAGAGCATTATTTGGGTTGGATGTGGATTATATCCTAGGTGGACCCATTTCCACTCCAATCCATAGTCCCATTGGAGATGCTTTTATACTGTAATGTAACCTATAGAGAATTATGTAATGCATGTGACAATATTGCATCTCTTGCACTCCCTCATACACCCACGTGCATTATATCAGGCCGTAAGAGACAAGTAGACGGAAAAAAGAAGAAGAAGGAAACCAGTGCTTAGTACCAAAAATATGAAGATTTAAAGGATGCCAAGCATGCCTGGGAAGCACAAAAATAGATGAGATTAATCGGTCATACTGTATTTATACCCTAAAATTCATTTTTTTGTTTTTCTCGTGATTCAAGATCTTGAACCACCGTCGATCTTCTCTTTTAATTGCCGGTGGTTCTAATCACCACATCTCTCGGCATTTTATTTGTTCAATAGCAATAGATCATTTCATATTTATGAAATTGCATCCATTCTTTATACGATACATATTTCTCAACAATCATTCGTGGATCTATGTGACCGTTGAGTTAGTTCTTTTCTTTAATTTTTATTTTTAGGTAGTTTGTCTTCCCTCGTTGAAAGTCTTGATTTTGTCTTCCCTTTGTTGGAAGTCCTATGTTTTCTTACCTCGTTGGAAGTTTTTTTTTTCGTTATCTGGTTCTAATGGTGTATGTGTACAGACCAATTCTTGATTGTCATACTGTTTTAATTTTACAGTCTTATTCACAGCCAAATTCATGGCAGTTCTTTTGAACAAATAGGGTTATTGAGTCAATGTACTTTTATTAGGATAATTGATTCTATGTTTGGTCATGTATCGAGCTATAGATGATTAATGAAATTTCTATTTTACTTTTTTAAAAAATGGCTCGTACTATGGAAGTTCAAATACTAAACATTAAGATTGAGTAGAATGACAGCAAAATCAACATAACACTTAGAGAGTGTTTTCTCGACTCTGATATTGATTTTGGCTTTCGTTTAAAGAAAAAGTTGACATTCTTTTATGTGATCAACTTGATGGCAATGACCGAACATGTTTTGGGGCAATAGTTTGGGACCTACTAGAAAAGGTTTTAGGTTAGAGTCTTTTGACTTTTGAAAGTAAAATATCGTGACTCGTGCAAAATAGTCAGGGGTAATCCTTGTTGAAGTATGTAATCCCACATCAAAAATATAATAACAACTGTTGTGGTATATGAGTAGATTAGATTGGATACTAGCACAAATCATTTGGTTTTGTGCAAGATAGGCTCCGACTACATTTATATACCCATGTATGTGTGCGTGTGGCCCATTGCTCTTTAGACCCATGGATCTCTACATGGTATCAAAGATGGATGATCCTGGGCTCATGTTTGAAGAACTCGGTTGGGCTAGCAAAGGATTCTAGATCCATTTCAGGACTTAGAGCCTCTAAGAGTAGGCCTAGGCATGTTTTTACTGAGACCTTTAAAAGTAGGTATGTGTTTGACAAATTGAAAATATAATAACAAATTGTTGTGGTATATGATTGATTGAGTAGATTGGATCCTAACACAAACTAATTGGTTTTGTCCAAGATAAGCTCCACTACATTTATATACCCATGTGTGTGTGCGTGTGACCCAACACTTTCTAGGCCTATCGATCTCAACAATCCTTAGCACATACATAGAATGGGAAAGTTCTCATTAAGATGAAACACTTGTTATGATAGGCTTTGTGGTGCTTTCAATTAAGAAAGAATTAACTTGTGAAGGGACAAGTCGTGGTGGATGAACATGTGAAGTTTGAGACTTGGTTTTCTAATCTACTCTCCTCAACCCCGGAGTCTAGATCCGTTTGTGGACCTGTAGCCTCAAGAGTAGGCCTAGACATGTTTTACGAACTTTTAAAAGTATTTCCGTGTTTGACAAATCGAAAATATAATAACAGTTGTTGTGGTATATGAGTGGAGTAGATTAGATCCTAACACATGCCAATTTTTTTGTGCAAGATGGGCTCCACCACATTTATATACCCATGTATGTGCGTGTGGCCCAACATTCTCTAGGTCTATGGACCTCTACAGTCTTTGGCACATACATGGAATGGAAAAGTTTTCTTTAAGATGAAACACTTGTTATGATGGGCGTTATGGTGCTTTTAATCAATAAAGAATTAACTTGTAAGGGGACAAGTCGTGGTGGATGAACATGTGAAGTTTGAGACTTGGCTCCCAAATCTACTCTCCTTAACCTTGGAAATCCACCGAATAAATATTTTGTTACTTGTAAAGGCTTATGGAAGAGGCAAATGATTTAGTACGTAACCAAAAACATAGCTCACCTTAGTGATGATTTAAGGTCAAAACTAGTATTGTTGATTCATAATAATAATTTTAAAAAAGATTGCAGGTCTTTCTATAAAAAATACTTTAAACATGATAAAATAGATCAAATAGAGAATTACCCGTGGAAGCCTTTAATCTCCTAAAGTCACCAAAACCTTATTGCTCTCGTAAGCCTCAACGCACTTGACACATTGTTTGATGGTACAAGTGCCTTTTATAGACTTGAGGGAGAACTTTTAAGCTTCCGACATAAAACCAATTTCTATCAAATTAGTAACCTAAAGGAAGCTCAAAAGACTTAAGGTAATTCATAAGTTACGTAAATTAAACATAAGTTTATTGACACATAATGGTCTTACATTCTCTCACTTGTCTCATACTTCATTTCAATATATGGTTCACATATAGCTTAATGGTTCCCCCACTCGACCCACATAACCAAACATTACATAACTTCTATATCAACGCGCATATATGTTTGATATCTTTAAATCATTATAAAATAAAAATAGCAATGCGAGTCATAGTGGTTATAAATCAAAATAGGACATATTCCCTTCCATGTACTACAAACATTACTAATTTATTTTAAATGATTAATAAAACATAATATCCATGTCGAAGATAAATTCACTTACAATCATCATTAAGCATAAATGTGCACATACACTAGTTGAATTAGCACGGTAAATGAGATCTCATAAAATAAACATAAACATAATCAAATCTCAAATTAAAAATCATTATGAATGACAACCAAAGCTCATTCTATCGACATGTTTTTATTGCCTTTAGTGGTAATTCTTTCGTTAAGAGATTTGAAACCATAAAATCCGTGCTAAATGTTTGATTGACACTCTTTTCTATTGGACTTCTTCTTTAACTACAAAGTATTTTACTCCATATACTTTATACCATTTAAAACCGATTGTTTTTTAAGAAAAATATAATCGCTTGTCATATAGAATTGTTAATGGCTACCAAGCCCTTGAATGAATTTCCTTAACCATAATTCTTAATTTGTAGCTTCAAACTACAAACTCAGCTTTTAAAGTAGAAGTAGTAACAATTGTCTGCTTAGCACCTTCAAAGAGATTTCTCTATTAGTGAAAAGAAAAACATGCCCAAAAGTAGATTTTCTAGTGTGAAGACTGATGTGTAGCATATTTTCTTTACCTTTATAAGTAGCACTTTATCAATAATTTAGGCCATTAATAAGTGAATTTATGATAATCCGATATATTGTTGATTTTTAGGTGATGAAAGCAAAATTGGAGCATTCTGAGCTTACGCTGAAGACCTATGGAGAATTACCTAATAAAGGGTGATGGTGTAATGACACAAATTAATTAAACTAGGATTATCGTTAATCTCGATGATTAATAGTCGTAATTTGGGCTTTACATGGACAACTCGGTTGACTCAGACACGAGAATCGAAGGAATATGTTATTTATTTATAGATGATAGTTGTTTATGTGCGATGTTTAAAGATTATTATTTATGGTATTGCATCGCATGCGTGTACGTTGCTATCGATGAGTTGGTGTGATCGGTAGTTACATTAAGAAGCATGTTGACGTAGGTATTTGATAGAGTCATTTGGGGATGCCAGACTAGGCTAACTATAATACATAGTGGATAATTGAACCATAACCCGAGTTATTTAATTAAATAAAGTAAAATATGGCGCACTCTTGAGAGGCGTGTCGAAGTGCTGGCATCGAGTGCCGAGTATTCTGGAATTGGTGAGACCTCCGATTTATTAATGCAAGTGTCTAAGAACACCCATCATATGTATTGATATGCCTGTTAATTAAATTTATCAAAGATAAATAAAGTCCTATAGTTTGGATGGATTAATCTATGACCTTAGATCTTCATCTAGATGATCATAGATGATGATTCATAGGCTAGATGTGTAAAAATATGTCTCACTTAGAGTGTGTGACTTAGCTAATGAGGACCCCGTAATTTTCCTATAGATGGGTGTACACATTTAGATCAAGAGCTAAAATAAAATAACACATAGTATAAAATGGAGACTCATGGGTTTTGTATCAAAATCGACATCAAAATACATGCAAAACCTCTCGAATTCTAGCAACATTAAAGAGAAATGGGACCTCAAAATTGTAATTAGGAAGATCAAACCTAAGAGTTCATCAATAAGGTAATCGCCTCTCTATCCTCTTCAAGCTTATACTCCATTAAAATGGTTAAATGAAGCTTAAATTTGGGGATTTATCGCCAAAACAAATTTGAAGTGGTAACTCATTGTTCTTAAACATTTTTATATGTTTTTCAATTCATTTGGACAACCCAATCGTGTCTTTAAAATCGATTTTCATGAAAATAGTGTTCTTAAGGAAAATGGCTCAATGCATGCTTTAAATCTTAAAATTGATGCACAATATTATGAGGAGAGGATAGGGTTGATTGGGCGAAGGCCACGGAGAAGAAATCGCAGATTCCGAAAAAAAATTTCGGGTTTCAACTTTATAAGCACGCTAATGGATTTCCTTAGCGCGCTAACCACCCCCGCAAAAAATTCAAGAAAATGTGCTTTAATAACATAAGTAGCAAAAAAAAAACCTACTTTTGACACACCGATTTCTGTTTTAAGGGTTTTTGTGCTATTTTGAGTAATTTAGCCGAAAAAATAGGAATTTAATAATTTTGAGATTTAGATCGAATTTGGTCTTAGGACTTAAATACACTAATATAATCTAAAACCACTATAACTTACCCATATAGGATACATGGGACTAAGGGGATCGTAGCTCGGGTACCGTGAGCAAGTCGGGGTCGAATTCGGGAGTCCGGGGAAGTCTGAGCATGTGTTTGAGGTGTATGAACCCATTGAAATGCCTCACAGAATTCATGGTTTGTTTTATCAGTGTCGGATTACATGTGCGACTGCTTGTGGGTACACATGAGGTTTCTCTCCAATTTCGATTGTGTATATATTGGTTGTGGCTAAATCATTTGCACGGGTTGCTCGTTTTTAGTGCTCGTGTTGACGATAGTAGAATATATATATATATATATATATATATATATATATATATATATATATATATGACTGTCGATAGGGATGTAAGGTGTTCCCTTGACTTGAAATAACGTCTGGATATATGTATATGAATCTCTTGCAGTGCCACGATCCAAATTCCTAATTCTAATTTAATTCCTTAATAAGGATCATTGACTCGTGACATGAGACCCGCATTGAGATACTGCATTGACCGAGGCGATGTGGCTGAGGTATATATTAGATTTGTTATGATGTATGCCTAGTGTATTGTATATGTGTAGACTATTAAGTCACTCCTACTTGTATATATATGTCGAGACGTGAGTGGAAACGCGCCTCGAGATGCATGCCGACGTGGGACCGAGGTAGTGCGTGATGTGGTAAGTTTAATTTGAGTTTATTATGGCTTATTTGGTTGATTTGCATTAAATGAAACCTAAGTTAGTTAAATAAAACATTATCCATTTGATGTTCCCCGAGATACGTGTTGACACATCACGAGACCAATTGAGTTACAATTGGTGTTATCAAGATGGAGTTAGTGGAGAGTTAATGGATTAGAAATCAAGATGTGGACCATTAGATGAGTCTTGAGATACGTATATACATCAAGTTCAATGGCTATTAATCAAACTTATCTATATATAAGGATTGAAATAGTTAACTCATGCAAATTATCTCATTCATTAACTTAGGAAAAAATGAAAGCTGAGGGAGAAGAAAATCATAGAGAGATCAGTAGAGGTGAAGGAGATTTTGGTGGATTTGAAGGTGTAGATCAAGGTGGAAGTGTTCAACAACTATGTAATTCTACTAACACCATTAGTTTTGTACAAATCAATGAATTTAATGATATAATTGGTGTAAGCTGTTGTTGATGTTGTGGTGGATGTTTTGGGTCTCTCGGTGGAAGAGAACATAGATTCAAAGGCTTTGGGGTTGGCCATGCAGATTCTCGAGTTTTCTTACATATAGCACGTTAGACGTAGTTAGTCGGCGCACTACTTGCGTGTAGCGCTAGAAATATTACCCAACGTGTTAGGTGCTCGACAATACAAATTTCGCATTTCCTAAATTAAACTTAAACACTTTAAACAAAGTCTAACACTTCAATTAAGGGTTTAAACACACTTTAAAACATATCAAATGATACCAGGAGCATAGTGGAAAAGTCTCGAGGGTTCGGCATGTGTTTTAAGGTATCGTGAGGTGGACTAGCTAGGAAATTTGCTTGGATTGTAAATAAACTGATTGAGATATTTATTTACATTTCATTCCATTTTTGTTATTCATTTTCAGCTCATTTGACTGAATTATCTTTTGTACTCTATGTTTCATGACTTGTTGTTTCATCTCATTTCATGAATTTTCTATCATGACATTGGTTGTTGGACTAGTAGTTTCATTGAATCTAAATTATGTGCTAGGTCCTTCTTGGTTGTTTAGGTAATTAGTTAAATGAAATAGCATGCTATTAGGTAGATGATTTATGATTTTGTAAATCCATTTTCCTTTGTGCATTAGTTATGCAATCACATTGTTGGATTCTTAGACTGTGTCTTTCCCTAGATTATGAAAGTAGTTCGTGTATCTAGGACCATTACATGATAGAGATGTGTGTGACACATTGAGTCACTAAATTTTGGGGTTTTCGGGATCTCACCACTAGCTTGTGCAAAGACACGGGGTATGGGACCCGGGGTTGTTGACAAGTATACATCACATGTGAGAGGCACTTGTGAGTATTAATTTATGTGATGGGCATTTATGAGGATGCAAAGGCATCTATGAAATTGTTTATGCCCTATATAGTGGAAATAGGGTGACGTGATGTAACTTACGACCGACCGGCCCTAGATCATTACTACTTAATCGAGTGTCAATTTCGTATTGTTTAACTGAAGTATCTTATAACATTATTCTTTTTCAGCATAGTTGTCATTTTATGCTTTTAGATACTTGTTGTATATTTGGAAATGTGAATAAATGTCTCTCAGTGTTACTTTCTACTTTCCTGTACTCACTGTCCTTTTTATGACTGTGGGTGCGTATCCATCAAGTAGTAGACTGAGCAAGGAGAAAATCGGCGACTACATCCGAGCCATTGGAGTGCTGCTACCTTAGATATTGTAGGTTTTCGATTTTGTTGTACAACTTATATATGTCTTTTGGTATATCTTTGTGGTTCTATATATGGGTTAATAGATAATATACTGACCAGACACATGGTGATGTATAGTTATCGCCGTTTTGTTATATATGTGCATGTGGTCTTTGTTACCTAGTTTTCCACATACTTAGGTTTTATATGAATGACTTCCGCTAATTCGTCAAGACTTCTGCTGAATAATCTTTAAATTTTATAAAATTTTAACTAACTCTGAAATATTATTAAGTATGAGAATGGTGTGATGTTTATTAGAAAAGTAGCTAATGAGGTGAGAGTATTGAAAACCGACTAATACGTCGTTAAATCCTACGTAGTGGAGGTTTGGGCTTAATGATGGGATTAGTCGGCAAGTGCCCTAATTTGAGAATGGATCGTCACATTTGGTATTAGAGCCAACTTTTCTGATAAACAAAAAACAAATATGAATAAAACACAAATTTTAATTGTGGAAATCAAATGATCCTTGCCTAGAAATCATTAGTTGGGAAGTGAGCGAAAGTGAGATGGGGATTTCGTATACGCACATGTTATTTTCTATATGTATATATATGCGTTATTTACGTAGTAGCTAATTCGTGTTCGCTATCAACTTGCATATACAGATGGTTGATTCACGCGATAGCGGGGATGCGGGTGCTAGTGGAAGCCAGTCTACTATTCCATCTGCTAAGGATTACTAGAGGCTATTTGAATGAGTAGTCGTCAAGGACAACTAGTTAATTGATTTCATTGCCATGATGACAACACGTTTTGCACATCAAACACATGCGCCACCCCCACTACTACTATTACTACTTCCACATTACCGTTACTGTAACTTCCTACTATGACACCAAAGAATTCTAGTGGTAAAGACTATCCCGGTGGTGACAATACCTGGTAGATACATTGATACATCATCTCCCACTCCCACATCTTCTAGCTCGATAGTAGAGGTTCGCTTGGTGAAGGATTTCATAAGACCGTAGCAAGTGTATTTTGAAGATCAGTGAGACTTTGAGAAGATTGAGAAGTCGGGTATTGTCTCATGAGAAGCTACATAGAGTCTGAGGATTGAGGATAGACTTCAGGCTGAGATTTCGTCAAATACATTGCAGAGAGATGATGATGTTTGGTGGCATGCGATGTTAGCATTTGATGGTGGTTTTGAGTCATGAGATGCACTCAAGAGGAAGTTTTATCAGCAGTACTTTCCACCTGCAGTAATTAAGAGGTTGATGAAAGAGTTTATGAACCTGAGACAGGGAGCTGATGAGTCGATAATGAGCTATAAAGATAGATATGGTTGCTTGAGGTAGTTTTTTGGGTTTTTAGAGATTTAGTGAGAGATGACTCTGAGGGCGTATACCATTTCAGAGATGGACTGAGGCCACTATTTGGTCAGTTTAGGTGTCAGGACTTAGGGTGAGATATATGAGCGCGCACTTTCTCACGAGGCCTACTATTTGAGTAGAGTTATTGATGGGACACTTTTGGGACCAACATTAATCAGGTCGCGGAGTTTGAGGGGAGGATAAATATGGGCAAGGGACATATGATATGTAAGAGAGGTTCTCAAAGATCGGGGGCAACTACATCAGTTGTGTTCTATGTATCACACCCTACCCTACTATAGAGTATAGTTGGTAGACCTCCTTCGCCACCACCAGTCTGACCTGCGTTGCTAGCTCCTACTACTTTACCAGCTCTTCCAGCACCACCAATGCTACGTCAGTAGCAGCACGGTGGTAGAAGGCGAGACATAGGTAGAGGTAAAGGCCGAGATAGTTCCTGACAGTTACAAGGACAAGCACAGGCCAAAGATTAGGATAACATCTGATGCAGAAGGGTGACATGTGATCATCCTCCGAGTCTGAAATGCATACTAGACAAAGTTTTGGGCATAAGTGACAGATAGATCAGGATGACAGATAGGAAAGACAGTACGGTTGAGGCCGTAGGGATGATGATCTAACATCCAGAGCTTATGATCTACCCGCACCACCACTACTATCGAAGAGACAAACTCAGGACCAGGGAGGCAGAGACCGGGGATCACAGGGTCATGGCCATGAGTCAGGGAGTCAACATGCAAGACCAGGATAGAGGACCACGTGCTAGCGATGTGGGCAAGAGGGTCAAATCAGAAGGGATTGTCCATGGAGATCGACAACTCCAAAGAGTAGTGAAATTAGTGCAGACTCGAGCGTGCCGGTGCACATCGTGATCGACTGTGCCGGGAGAAGTCCCAAAGATGCGGGTTCTCGGTTATGTAATTCAAGATTTTGAATAATTACAATTAAAGTTCATGCATGCATGGTAGGCATGGTAGTCCATAATAAGGCATGTTAGGTAATTGTATGGCGTGGTATGTCAAGATATATTGTGGTTTGTTATGTCTATTATGTTGTGATATATAATAGGGAAGGTTTAACGTTACCCGGTGATATGTAATCGGTTAAGGTAACTGGGCACGGTATAGGGTCGAGAGTGGGTGCATGGAGGTACCGAGGAGCGCGACGGATCATGATCACCTCCTGGCCTCGCGCCTATGTATCAAAGCAACACTACGTCCTCTCGTAATAGGTATGAGAGTAGTGTGGTGTTCAAGGACCATAAAGTGGTACTATTAGTTGTTGAAGCGTGGTCACACAGTGGATAGTGGTAGTGAACCGAGTTTCCTTGAGATCTAAATTTCTGAGACAAAATTCTCCCTAGTTGGAAAGAATTGTAATCGTAACGGCCCATTTTAATAATGTCTATTAAATTTGCAGATATGGACGCTACTCAAATCTACGTGGACGTCATAGGCAGAAAGCTAGACACACTGGGACTTAGGTATGCTAGTTATGTGTGTTGGATGCTTATTTGCGGTGAAATTTATTGAAATACATCGCATGTGTGTATGTTGCATAAAAATACGTACGAGATTGTGTGAACCGTATTCGCCTCGATATACGTGTCGATGCGGTATCTGTTAGTCAATGGGATCGAATATTAGGTCTGGGAATGAAAACACACAAATTAAATAAAAAATTTGTCAAGTAAATAAGATGGAATAGATATTGGGTGGCTAGCGACGCGGCGTACGCGTATATCACGGTTTGAAAGCGAAATCAAGGCGTAAAACCCCGAAAACACGGCGAGTGTCTTAGCTGTGTCACATTTAGGTGTCAAGACACCTAACACAACAACAATTGTCCAAAATCAAACAACACTTGTCCAATTCACTAACAGGTGTCCACCCACCTCACCCACACCTACACCTCACACTCACACACACAGCCGAGAGACCGAGAGAATAAGGAAGAAAATGAGAGGAGGAGGAGAAGAAGGAACGCGCGGGAAGGAGAGAAAGGAAGGTGGAGACGTCACGATGAAGGTGAGTCTTCGTGGTATTTGGTCGTGGGTTTCGGTGGTTGGCATGCTGGGTGGCCGAGAGTGGGGTTCTGGCCATGGAAGTCGAACCGGCCAGGGGAGATGGCAGTGGGTGTCTCCCCGCCATCGATTCCACCGGGTTGGGGTGGAGAGCAACCTCAACCCATCATCGAAGAAGTAGAAAAAAAAAATTGATCGAACCGCAGGGCCGGTTCGATCGAAGGAAGAAGAAGGTGCACACGTGCGCACCGCTCGCAGGGTGGCCTGCAACAAAGCCAGGCTCGGCCGATGGGACGAACCTGGACCTGTTCTGGTCCAGGGCCTAGTCGGGTCCGACCCAGTTGGGTCGACCCGACCCGACCCAAACAAAATTTTTTTTAAAAAAAAAAGAGAAAAAGAGAAGAAAAATGAAAGAAAAATTTGGAAAGATTTCGGAAAAATTGGGAAAAAATTATATTTCGATAAAATAAATAGAAATTGATAAATTTCTATGAAAAGAACATATGTGGAATGTCAGACGCGACTTTTTGCGGGATTTTGCCTCGAAAAAGCGCGAAATGGGCAATTTAGCATAAAATTTTTAGAAATTTGTGGTAAATTGTCATGCTAACTTAAGTTATTAATAAATGGACATAGGTTGACACGATGATCAATTGGCGACCAAGGACTCAGTGGACTTGGACCCTGGGATTGATTACTTTGGGTAGTGGAGCGCGTTTTGAGGTTTGTAAAACCCAATGGAAAACTCTCGAGTATTTATTTTGCTTTATAATTCCATTCAATTCGAGTATTTCCTTGTGATTTTTCTTATATCTATATCTTGTCGTTGTTTGCACGCTTGGTTGAGTTACTCCCACCAGGATTTTCGTTGTGTGTCTATGCATTCTAGACCATAGCATGTGTATTACGAGTTCTCGGTGGATAACGACCCGAGCTATTGAACTGCTACATGTGTCGGTGCGTCGTAGGTCTACGCCGGCCACCGAGAGGGATCAGGTGATAGCTAGTTGGGTGCGCCCACTAGTGGGATCCTGGAAGGAAATCCCGAAGTATGGTTTTAGTCCGACTGAACAGCACACACATTTGCACTTTATTGTTATTTATGCAAGCGATGCCTTACTTACGCTTGTTTGTTTACATTTCGCATTTAACAAGTATTTATTGACTTCCACTTATTTATATGAATGCTCTGAGGAGTTCCTTGAATTTTACCGATCGGACTCGTCATCCATTTTTTCTCGTGATGATTGAGTGCATATCCAGAGTACAAGTAAAGGCAAGGGATCTTCGGCGACTACCTCTCGAGGATTACTTGTACGTGTGATTATTTTGATATTTTGATTCTTTTGGGAACCGGGGAGTGACATGACATTGTACATAGATACTTTACATGGTACATACTGCCTTCACCTTTATACATAATACTTTTCGTGGTTTTTCCAAAGAGGATTTGTTAAATTGATTAGTATTCCTTGCATTTAAGTACAACTTCCACGCATATGTCATTTATAATCTGTACACACAAGTGGATGCGAATTTTGAGACAGAAAGGACGGCAGTGCCGTACACGTAGTAGTAGGCCTACTGGCAAGGAGTACACGGAGACACGTCACCCCGGGCGGCGAGGGCCGCCACAAGAACGACCCAAATTAATTAAACTATGATTAGCATTAACTGAGGATTAACGGCCGTAATTCAGCCTTACATGGACAACTCGCTGACTCGGACACGAGAATTGAGGGAATATATTATTTTTGGATGATGGTTGTTAATGTGTAATGTTTAAAATCATTATTTAATGTATTGCATCGCTTATGTGTGTGTTGCTATCAAGTTGGTGTGACGGTAGTTACATTGGGAAACGTGTTTACGCGGTATCGTGTAGAGTTACCTGGATGCCAGACTAGACTAATAATAGTACATAGTGGATAATTGAACCACAGCTTAAGTTAGTTAATTAAATAAAGTAAAAAAATATGGCACATCTCGAGATACGTATCGGGGTGTGGGGCACCGAGTGCCGAGTAGTCGGAGATTGGTGGGACCACTGATTTATCAATAAAAGTGTCTAAGAACAACAATCATATGTATTGATATGTCTAAGTTAATTAAATTCATCAAAGATGAATAAAGTCCTACGTTTGGATGGATTGATCTAGGACTAGATCTTCATCTAGATGATCCTAGATGATGATTCCTAGGCTAGATGTGTACAAATGTGCATTGTAGTGTGTGAATTAGCTAATTATGGTCCTTTGATTTTTCTAGAGATGGGTGTACACATTTAAATCAATGGCTAAAATAAAAGAACACGCAGTATAAAATGGGGACTTAGCGGGTTTTGTTTCAAAACCAATATCAAAATACATGCGAAAATCTTTGAATTCCAGCAATATTAGAGAGAAATGAGAGCTCAAAATTGTGATTAGGAAGATCAAATCCAATAGCTCATTAACAAGGTAATCAATCTCTTCATCTTTTTCAAGCTTTTACTCCATTAAAATGGTCAAATGAAGCTTAAATTTAGGGGTTTATGGCCAAAATGAATTTGAAATGGTAACTCATAGTTCTTAGGCATTTCTATATGTTTTTCAATTTATTTAGACAACCCAACTGTGTCTTTAAAACTGATTTTCATGAAAATAGTATTCTAAGGAAAATTTGTCAATGCATACTTTATATCTTAAAATTGATGCAAAATATTATATGATTGTTGTTGCTGGCTATTTTTGGTGGTTTGGGATTCCCTATGAGGAGAGAGAGGCGAAGGCCATGGGGAAAGAAATCAAAGGATTCTTGAAATAAAAATTATGGGTTTCGACTTTGTTGGCATGCTAATGACTTTCTTTAGCACGCTAACCACCCTGCAAAAAAATTCAAGAAAAATGTACTTTAATGACGTAGCTACCCAAAAAAACCTACTTTTGACACACCAATTTTTCATTTAAGGGGTTTTTGTGCTATTTTGAGGAATTTAGTCTAAAAAATAGGAATTTAATAATTTTTAAGATTTAGATCAAATTTGGTCTTAGGACTTAAATATACTAATATAATCTAAAATCACTATAATTTACCCATATAGGACACATGGGACTAAGGGGATTGTATATCGAGTACCGTGAGCTAGTTGGGGTCGAATTCGGGAGTCCGAGGAAGTTGGAGCTTGTACTTGAGGTGCGTAAACCCATTGGAATGCCTCACAAATTTCATGGTTTATTTTATCTTTGTCGGATTACATGTGTGACTGCTACATTTTGGGTTTCTTTTTAATTTCGATTGCATATATATTGGTTGTAGCTAAATCAGTTGCACGAAATGCTTGTTTTTAGTGCTTATGTTAACGACAATAGATTATATCTACAACCGTCAAGAGGGTTGTAAGGTGTTTCCTTGACTTGAAATAATGTTTGAAAGAGGTTCACCCGTTAATCATAGTTGGGGTTTAGTTACTGTAAACCTGCGAGTATATACGTGGTTCCTGTCATGTTTTATCGATATACCGGCCCGTTTAGGTCATGGAATTTTCTCGTATTATTCGATTCTTGATTTACTATTGCTTTACTTCCGAGCCTGCTTAATTCGTATATGTTTTTACATTACTTGATACTGTTTTGGCATGTCGTATGCTGCCTACATTCATGTGAGCATGACTTTATGTTGCCAAATGTAATACTTGCATGTCTTGTAGTTTGATCAGTTTTATTCGTGAATATTGTGTGGACTTCTCTTGGGGTTTTACTCACTGCATACGTCATTATATTTATTGGATGACCGAGTGCGCATCATTCGACGAGCAAGAGCAAAGAGGTACCATGCGACTACTCTCGAGTTATCGACGCCACCGTATTTGACTACGTATGCATATAATTACGTTTTGTTGGATTTTGGGGACCGTAGAACACCGAATACATGTATATGGATTTCTTTGCAAGATTTGTTTTGTGACGGCCCCAATTTCCCACAAACTGGGCCCCGCCCGGCCTAAGCCCACGTGGACCCCCGAGCCAGTATCGCAAGGTCAACGCAAACCTAGTCAGCCTTCCAATCCTTCATTATACGTAAATTCACAATCAATGTGTCCTCGAGATTTGTGCAGAGCGGAATTCGAGGCACATCAAAAATATATTTATTCAATGCTTTCCTTAACCATTTAGCAGTGCGCATCTCGAGGCACCACAAATATTCATACTACTACCCGCCTCATTTCACAATCTCGACACTCGCGCCACACGCATCACGAGCCGCATCCAATGTATATTTTTTAATGTGACCACATTAAAACCACTATAGCCACATTAAGCCGCTACCTCGGTCCCACGTCGGCACGCGACTCGAGGCGCGTCCCCGTTCGTGTTTCTGCTCACCAAATTCCTCGCGTATACCAACTCATAAAACAGCTCAACAATTAGCATTCTAATCTCAAATTTGATATTACACACACACCACATACACATTACAGAAACATATCATACCGCGGAGTCTCCACCCGAGATTCGGACATACGTATTTCGACGAGTGGATCCCACATACGACCCTGACCTGGCACGCGGCACAAGTCAAATTTTCGGGCTGTTACATGTTTCGCCTTTGTTATATACATGGTATTTTTTTGCCTGGCTTTTTCACTACTTAGGATTGTTAGATATGCATAAAATACTCACATATTTGAAGACTTCCACTGTAAAATTGATTGTAACTTCATGAATCTCATGAATTGGCTAACTAAACTTACTAATCATCGATTGAAGAATAAATGGTTAGGTTAGAGATTATTTAAAAACTTGTAAGCAACCAATTAGGTCACGGGGCGTCATAAATAAGCATGCCATTACGTGGCGAGGCTTGTTGATGTGTCAGACAATGTGGCGGTGTTCATTTTGCCTTTAGATTTGGGACTACCACACTGGCGCCAATTACAAGGCGAGAGAAAGTGAGATCGGAGGCGCGTGATTGAAGGATGATATTTCACATGGTTTGATGTGTTTTGGCGGTTTCGAGATAAGAATACAAGGTTTCGGCAAGAACGACATTAAATTGGCTAAGTATCGACGAAGTCCATTTAGAACAAGCTTCAGTGTTTTGGTCATATCTCTTTTGTTTCAAATCCAAATGACCAAGGGTCTTTTGCGTTGGAAGCTTCCTCTAATTCGGACTTTAAGAGGTCCAAAATCACGTCACAACCCGGAGTATGCGTGCAGGAACAAATCAAGCAGAAATTGAACGTTTTTGTTGGGAGCTAGCTATTTTGGGCATCGCGCCCCAGTGCCCAAAATAGCAGGAACCTAGAATTTGGCACCTGGCATGGCGCCCATGCGTCAAGCTTGCACTAAATGCAGAAAAGTGCATAAAAATGAGTTTAGGGGTTTGTGTAATATTTGGACTAAATTGCTTTAGGGGTTATAAATAGGACTTAAAATTAAGTTTAGAGAACTTTTTCTTTGGAGAAGACTTGGATAAATACTTGTGGAGATTTGAGATTTGGATCAAATTTGTGGATTCAACTTTTATTTCTAGGTTTGAGTTCATGTTTTCTTTAGTTTCTAAGATGTTTTGTGGTGTATCTTGCCTTAAAATAGGGTAATACTCTTTGTCCGGTGGATCGATGGATCCCGGGTTGCTTTTCTCTCAAATTCCAATGTGATTTGTGATGATATCTTCAATTTGTTGTGTTGATTTGTGTTTGCTTGAAGTTAATGCTATACTTGCCTTGATCAAGTAGGTGTAGAACTTAGGGTTTGAACTCACCCATGACCTTGGGGTTTTTACTCAGAAATAGGAAACACAACCCTTGAACATACGGTACATCGACCGTTAGTCATTGATGAGGGAGACCTTAAAATTTGGAGTTTGATGCGGCGTTGCACTTACGTTACTCACACCGATCGGTGGAGTCCGAGTGCAATGCTAGAATCTCTATCACTGAGACCTCAGGGTGGAGTGAGAAATTAAGAAAATTCACCTAACGTCACTTGAATTAGGGATTGCAAGATGAAAATTGGATAGAAAGAATGTAACCTAGGTGTAATCAACTCCTTTGGACTATCTCTCCATTGTGAAATCACAAGTTTAAGTTCCTTGCAAGTAGTTAGTTTAATTAATTAGTTCAAATTTCATTACATAACCCCAATTTCGGTTCCTAAATTAATTACTTGATTGGACCATAGATTAACATTTGCACTGTTCCTATGGATTCGATAAACTCGATACCAATACTAGTTGGTGCCACTATTACTTGTGGTAAGCCTTATATTTGAGGCCCGTGGTCAAGTTTTTGGCGTCATTGCCGGGATGGTAGTTAATTTTAGTTTAATTATGATATTTTATTTAGGATTTTATTTTCATCAATTTTAGTTTATTTTCATTTAATTTGAATAACTATGTTGCACTTGATCTACTTTCTCTTGTCTTTGATGTTTCATGGATGAAAAAGATAAAGAAGAAAAAAAAACATACTAATGCATATCTATCATGTGGAGGAAGCAAACTTAGTGAGATCCTCGCTAGACTTTCTAGATTGGCTTATCAAAGTGAATTGGCTCGAGATGCTACAACATACCAAGCTCAACCAATTACAAATGGTGTGGCATGGATATGATATCATCAACCACCTAATGGACCATACAAATTACAAGGATTTGTTCAAGTCAAGGGCATGCAACTATATACAACGAGAAGAGTAATGACATAATCATCAAGGCTTTCACAATCCTCACATTGAACATGTTTATCAATTACAATGGAGTTCTCATGACAATTGGCAACCACGACAAAATCAAGTGATGGATGAACAATCGTCTCTAAAGTGACTAGAGAAATTGTTAAGAAAAATGGTTGAGCGGAACGAACATGATCTCAAAAAGTATGAAGAAAGATTAAAAATGTCTGAACAATCATTTTATGTAAAAAATGCGGAAGATGATCAAGTCATCTTGAATTTGGAAGAGAATTTAAAGCAAATTGCAATATTCACAAATTCAAGACAAGAAGTTGAAGTCGAGTCCAAGGAGAAAGAAGTTGATGAGTTAGTGCCAAATGAAGAAACATGTCATGAAACATTAAAAGATGTAGAGAAGCCTAATAGATATGATTCTCATGAGGTTGATGCTTCAAAGCAGGAAGATTCACTTGAGCGTTCTAGAGAGGAAAGTCAGATGGAAGACATTGAGCCACAAGATAGTTGTGTTGATCCGAAAACGTTTGAAGCAATAATGAGAGAAAAGTATAATGAAAACTTGGGATCACATTGTTTGGAGTTTGTGCAAGGGACGATCAATCGTTTTGATTATTCATTTGTTGTACCATCATTGTCGTGTCCGTAAGATTTACAAGAGCAATGGAATGTTGATCAAATTGGGATCTTTGTGGAGATACTTGAAAAGATTACAATGAAGATCCATTTTGTCGATGCATGGCAAGGAATGTCAAATGATGTGAGGTTTATGAAAGACAAAGTGGCGTGCAAGAAAATAATTTGAGGATTTGAGGAACTCCATGAGGATACGACGTTGTAGTAATCATGGTGCACCGCGGTATTCACTTGAGAGCCGTGGTGCATACGTTGGGCTGAGGACGAAAAACTTAGCGCTATTGGGAGACAGCCCAGGGTTTTTTTGTTTATATTTTAGTTTTTATTTTGTCGTATTTTCTTGAAAAAAGAAAGAAAGTAATGAACTTGTTTGATTATGTGATTTATACATGTTATGATGACATTTCTGCTCATAAACCAATTGTTAGGTGACTGTTCCTCAAATTAGTAGACCGTGAGAGAACACAAAGAACAAAAGAACTGTGATGCGATCCAAGTTTGGGGGAGTACCAAGGGAAGGATGGAACGATGGAGAGAAACTAAAATGAAATCAACACAAATCAGGGGAGTATTTGATTTCAAATTTTTTATTTTGTTTCAATTCTCCATTGGTTTGATTGTTATGAATGATTGTATTTTTGTGTTGATTCTTGTCCTCTTTTTATCATGTTTTGGTTCATTGGGGACAATGAACATCTTAAGTTTAGGGGTATATAATGCTGATTTTTATTTCTAGGTGGATGGGAGGTGGAAATAGGGATATTTTGTAAGCATGTGCATATTAATGAGTCTTATTGTCTTTATTTTCTTTTGAAGTGGCTGATAGTCAAGGATAAAATCTTTCCAAAACCAATGAGGCAAGATACTTGGGGATCAGTAGAGGGCCCCCGTGCTTAAGTGTTTAACTTAACTAGATCAATGATTCTTCGTGGGAGCCCAGAGTGAGGAAGAACATATGCCAATACAAATAGGGGACAAACTGAAAGTAGATAGGCTTTAATGAGGATTCGGGGATTCTTGAACTTGTTCTAGATCCATTCGAGGTGATAAATTCCAAACTTAAAAGATTGAGGAGAGGATTTAGGCCTTGTTTGAATGTTATACCCTAATTTCTTACATATCCTTCCCATACATGATATTGCTAGTCACTCCTTTGAGCCTTGTTTATCATACATCTTTGGCACCAAATATTGTCCTGAGCCAAAAAGCCTTAGACCACCTAAAGTAAAGTGATGAACAACCCTTATCCATGATGAAAATAGCTTGTAAAGTTTGAGTGAAATCAACCCGAAAAAGGGGATAGTAACAAAAAATGAATAGATCCACCAAATAAAGTCCAAAGAAAAAGAAAAATATGGGTTGGTGTGATGAAAAAAAGAGTTATAACTCCAAAGTGAGTGCAAAAGTTTGTATTTTTATGAGTTTTATCTTTGTAAGTGCTCTATGTTTGTAAGGAAAGGGTTAGTGAAATATATCTAACTTTGTTTAAGCTTAAATATTCATTTTTTGATAACCAAAGTCATGGCCCCACTACAACCTATTAAAGATCTAAGAATTTTTGGTCTTTTAAGTTTGATGATAGTGGATAGTAGATAAAAAAATGAGCATATGAAATCTCTAGGAAGTTGATGCTTTAAATGAAAAATCATTGAGGTTTCAAGTCTTTTATGGACTCTCTCTAGTAGTTGAGGCTAGACTCTTGGATTTGCATTTGAGTTGTCGAAAGTGATTCTTCTGAAAATTGGGTTGAAAGGATGGGTATTCGGGCAATTGAAAGGTCTCGAGGTGAGTCAGGATTTAGTTTGAAGACGTCACTAAGATTGAGAAATAAGAATAAAAAAAAATTGCTTGCATGTACCAATTGTGGTTAAACTTTGGATCGATTTTTTAAAATAAATTTTAGGAAGTTTAGTTCAGAGGATTTAATAAATCACATCATTTTGTTTCATGCTGCTTTGCTCAAGACGAGCAAAGTTTCAAATTTGGGGGTATTTGATGTGTAACATATTTTAGCACATTTATAAGTAGCATTTAGTTAATAATTTAGGCTACTAATAAGTGAATTTATGCTAATCTGATATATTTTGTTGGTTTTTAGGTGAGGAAAGCGAAGTGGGGAGCATTCAAAGCTTACGTTAAAGATCCGAGGAAAATTACCTCGAAAAGGGTGTTGGTGCGGATCACGAGGTGAAGGAAAGCGATACCGAAGGTGAGTGATTTAAGGATGATTTTTTACATGGTTTGATGTGTTTCGAAGGTATTTGGAGGTTTCGAGATAAGAATACAAGATTTGGGCAAGAACTACATCAAATTGGCTAAGTTTCAGCGAAGTCCATTTAGAATAAGCTTTAGTGTTTTAGCCATATCTCTCTTGTTTCAAATCCAAATGATGTGATGTTTTTTGCGTTGGAAGGTAGACTCAAAGAGCAACATCGTCATCTTTCACAAGATTCCTTAAATTCAAATTCCAAGATATCCAAAATCGCGTTGCAAGTCGGAGAGTACGTGTAGGAACTAATCGGGTAGAAATTGAACGTTTTTGTTGGGAGCTGCAGGAACCCAAAAATTGACGCCTGAAATGGCGCCCACGAGCCAAGCAAGCACCCAATGCGAGAAAAATGTCTAAAAATGAGTTTTTAGGGGTTTTGTGTAATTTTTGGACTAAATTATTTTAAGGGTTATAAATAGAACGTAAAATTAGGTTTAGAGAACACTTTTGCTTTGGAGAAAACTTTTTCTTTAGTTTCCAAGATGTTTTGTGGTGTATCTTGCCCTACTATGGGGTAATACTCTTTGTCCAGGGATCGATGGACCTTGAGTTGCTTTTCTCACAAATTCCAATGTGATTCATGATGTTCTCTTCAATTTGTGGTGTTGATTTGTGTTTTCTTGAAACTCGGTCTGGTATTTCATTTATTTCAAAGTTCTGAAAGAGAAACTCTTTGATCTCTAAGAGCATACCGAGATCGCTATTGTTAAGCAAAGTATTATCATTGTATAAAATCAAAATATGATGAACTTGCTCCCAATGACCTTCAAATATATGCATCGATTGATGACATTTTTCTTAAATCCGAAGGATGATTGTTATGGTATTGTTAACTTAATATACCATTAGCGGGAGTTTGTTTTAATCCATATAATGATTTCTTAAGTTTGTAGAATAGTTGTTCATTCCCTTCTACATTGAATTCCTTTATATCGATTCATATAGATATTTTCATCTAAAATCTCACTCAAAATTAGTTTTTACATTCATTTGGTGTATTTTTGAATCTACAAGTCTAGATTTACATCGTTCGATATTGCCTTTAAAATTATACTTAGTCTTGAAAACTCATTTACATTCAATGGGTTTAGAATTCCGAGGCAGTTGAACGAGATTCTATACTTTATTTTAAGTTATTGATTAAATACTCAATGTGCATGGCATCAATTCATTGTTAGGTTTTGGGGTTCATACGCAGCGGAAATTACAAAACAATTTTGACAAAAACCCCAACAGATCGAATCTAATTCCATTAAAAACGTTTAAACCATGAAAACTTAATCATACCTCGGTCGCAATATACCTTTCGAAGGTTGATCGATCTCTAAGGCGCCGCGCTAACGACATTTAACGCCCTCTACCAATGATCACACACGAACGGCGCACGAGATTCGAAGTGCTAGCTTCGAGAGAATACCAAACCTTTTTGTTTCTATCCAAAACGATCCAGAGCCTACCAGAAAACCCTAATTCATTTCTAAAACGAAAATAGAGTTTCGGCCCTTAATCTTTCATATGTGTGTTCTAACTTAAATCGCCTATTTATACAACCCTAGTATACAGACGGTTAAGTAAATTACACATATACCCCTACTTAAAAGAAGTATAAGTGTAATACACCACAATGACGTTTCTGTCATGAATTTTATCATATAAAATTCATTTTTCTGAACCATCTTAAAATCTCGCAAAACAATTCTTAGTGTGCAACCCAATAGGCTCATACAACGTTGCATAAAGCGTGTACCAAAACACATTTTGGTATACAAGTCATAAGCGCCTCTAGCAAGACATTATGACTACCCAAGTTGTACGAATATCAAATCGATACAACCTAATCAATAGTGTATATAACATCCTTTTGTCACACGATATCCTTTTGATCAAACATAAGGCATGGAATTGTCATCCAACATGTTCAATCGTACTAGTCTCGATCTCTAGGTAGATCGAAAATATCCAAGTGACATTGATCAATATCAATTCACTTAGACTAGGCCTTTAACAACTTGATCTAACACATCGAGGGATCCACTCGGATATCTCTCTTTATATGAGAGGAACAAATTCTATCTTGATTACACAACTTCATCAAATTGGTCACACAGTAACCAATCACAATCTTTATAATAGTATGCTTAAAGATAACGTTTGATTGTGTCAAGTCACTGTATTCCTAATGTTGACGTCTCTGGTAATCTCAAGTCAGAGGACTGAAAAATATACCTATCATGAGAAACAACTATGACTTAATCCATGTGATGTTCTCATAGCGGGTCGGTCTAGTACTTTGTTCCCTAACAAGTACTCGTGATCTTGATTCGTATCCCTATACGTATAATCATCATATGATCATCAATTAAGACTCACACTAGTCTTAATTCATTATAGTTCCCGATATAATGATCGACTAGGGACATTTATGATATTTCGTAAAATACCCATGGATCTTATTATAATGTAAACATGCAAATTAATTATAATAAACAACAAATGAAATCCTCTATTTTATTAACTAAAAGTATTCATAAAGACAGTTAATGGATTGACCTAGGGCACATGCCCCAACATTCATTTCATATAATCATCACTTTGATGGCTTCATCATAAGAAGTTTGATCTTTAATATTTGTTTTATATCATAATCGAATTCCTATAAGTGCACCAGAAGATCGTCAGGTATACAAGATTCCTTACTATGAGATTTTTGAAATATTAATTCCCTTGAATTATTAGTAGATGTTTTGATAGTGATCTCAATATTTTCTTTATGAGAAGCACTATCATAGCAACTGCTACTTCATTAAAACTATAAGTAGTGGGACATATTATGCAACTTAATTCTTTTATTTTTACATTTTGTGAATTGTCACTCCCTCTGATTTCACCATTTATGATGACCATGACATTTTCATTTTCAATAATCTTTATGCAATGCTTAGAACATTAAATTTTATAGACATTCGATTTTGTAGGGTAAGTAACCACTAATCATTTTAAAACTCAATTTATTTTCGTGTGGATTATAAATTCTAGCCTCTGATAGAAATCTCAAACGTGTATATGTCTTAAGATATGTTTCCTTCTAGTCCACAACTCAAAAGAGGTTTTAGGAACTGACTTACTAGGAACCATATTCAATAAATATGTAGCAGTTTTTAAGGCTTTCATCTACATTGACTTAGGCAATGTAGAATTACTTAGTATACTCATAACCATTTCCATCAATGTTCAGTTACGACGTTCAGCTACACCATTATGCTAAGGCGTATACTAGGTATTATGTATTGAACACAAATACCATGTCGTTCAAGAAGTTTAGCAAATAGAACATGACACTGTTTAATTATTTAATCATATCTTCCATAATTAATATTCACCAAATAGAGATCGATGGAGTGTCAAATAATCCATGTATGTCTATATGAATCATTCATAAGATTGGTAATATTGTGTTTTTCCTTTGGGTAAAAACACAATATACTTTATTTAACAAATAAATAAATAATTAATTAAAAATGTATGGGACCTTTGCGCATCTATTCCATTTTTAATTTGTTATGAGATTTTCATACATTACCAAAATGTGTTGCACCTTTGGGTCAACTATAATATTTTAGTAATTATATATATATATATATATATATATATCATAAAATATTAGTTCCCATATTACTAAGAATGTGGTGCGCCTTTAGGCCAATCATGATATTTTAGTAATCAATCAAAAAATCAAGAAGATGAGGTACCTTTAGGTATCCTTCATCGTTCTTAATTATCATTAGCATAATTAATATGCATTAAATCATGTTAACAAATTATTAGAAAATGATTCACCTTTAGGCTAAATCAATTTCTAATAATCATCATAGAATTATAAGAAAATGCGTGTGAAAATTCACGTAGTTTTGATGTTTAAACTATTTAGTTGGATCACTTTGTTGATTGACACAGCTCTATGGTATAAACAACAAATTATATCCAAAATATCAACAATAATGCATTTTCTTTTTATCATTAAAAAAGAAAAAAATAGATGAGTACATAAGTAAATTTAGGAACTTCTAAATTATCATCATTAATTTATGTAATAGAAGTTGAAGATAATACTAATATGATGGGGACTTGAAACGTACACTGGTCAAATAACCTTAATGAGAAATGATAAGTTTGATTCATAACTAATTGAGGTATGTTGCCTAAAGATGGTTCATTTCTCGAGACTCATTTGGTGATTAATACATAACACAAGATTATCCAACCTGTTGTTGAGTTTTATTCTAAGAGTAGGCAGCTATACAACTTCTCACCACTTAATAACTGACAAACAAGAATAAATATAGTGGTACCCTACAACCATTAATTACAATTTTATTAATAAACGCCAATACCAAATATGGCTAGGAGAGATAATAATGGTCGCCACCAATGACCTAGAGCCTATAACATATATAGTATTGTGGTATGATATATCATTCATGCACCATATAGTAATATAAATATTTCCAATTTTTGTTTTCATATATATAAATGGCAATATTGGAAATATTGGAATAGATAACAGTTACTAATTAATTAACATTTCCATCTACTACATCATTGATGTTTTACTATAAAGCGAATAAGTCCAAGAGACAACATCTAAACATCTTTGAATTGAAGAGAACCATTCATCTTCATCTATAGTTAAGTTTCTAGGAATTAGCCAATTAGGAAGATCTTATAATATCCGTCGTTACATGACCAACCTCATTAAGAATAAGAATTCTAATCGGTGCCCTAGCTCATTGGTATTCCTCCACAAATTTTTACATTAAGAATATGTTGATTATATGGAAAGAAACCAAAACTCATCATCTTCATTATCTTACAAAATGTGTTGGCTTTGTTGTAGAAAGTACTAATTTTGTTGTTTAACCCATAAATATAAATACTTTTTGCAAAGTGAATTTTTTTGAAAGAGTGAAAGTCAACTAACTTATACGCATGAAAAGAAACAACAAATTAACTACATAATTGATGAAGAATTTATAATTAAAATTGGATATAGCCAATACCCATCCGATCTGACAATCTCAATGATCCCATTTCGTATTAGAAACGTCAAAAGCAAATGACGAGATTAATCTAATGCGACGATAATTCAATCTTAACAGCATAATGTTTTGCAAATGGCAGTGCCTAATTAATTATGTATCATATATAACAACAAAACTTTAGTAAGAATTTTAAGCAAATGCATACACGTTCTAAGAGTTGGTTTCAACACCTATCTTGGAATAAACAATATGCTATAAAGATTTAATTTAACATGCATCAAAAGACTCGTTAACTTAAACCGATCAAGTTTAAGAACACGAGATAATTCTGATGGGGCATGTGCCTTAGGTCAATCCATTAACTGTCTTTATGAATACTTTTAGTTAATAAAATAGAGGATTTCATTTGCTGTTTATTATAATTAATTTGCATGTTTACATTATAATAAGATCCATGGGTATTTACATAAATATCCTAAATGTCCCTAGTCGATCATTATACTGGGAACTATAATGAGTTAAGACTAGTGTGAGTCTTGATTGATGATCATATGATGATTATACGTATAGGGATACGAATCAAGATCACGAGTACTTGTTAGGGAACAAAGTACTGGACCGACCCGCTATGAGAACATATCATGGATTAAGTCATAGTTGTTTCTCATGATAGGTATATTTTTCACCCTCCTCGACTTGAGATTGCAGAGACTTCAACATTAGGAACACAATAATTTGACACAATCAAACGTTGTCTTTAACCGGACGATTATAATTGGTTACCGTGTGAGCAATGTGATGAAGTTGTGTAATCGAGATAGAATTTGTCCCTCTCATATAAAGAGAGATATCTAGTGGATCCCTCGATGTGTTAGACTGTTAAAAGGCCTAGTCTAAGTGAATTGATATTGATCAATGTCACTTGGATGTTTTCAGTCTACCTAGAGATCGAGACTAGTACGATTGAACATGTTGGATGACAATTCCATGCCTTATGTTTGATCAAAAGGATATCGTGTGACAAAAGGATGTTATATACACTATTGATTAGGTTGTATCGATTTGATATTCGTACAACTTGGGTAGTCATAATGTCTTGCTAGAGGCCGCTTATGACTTGTATACCAAAATGTGTTTTGGTACACTGCCAACGTTGTATGAGCCTATTGGGTCGCACACTAAGAATGGTTTTGCGAGATTTTTAAGATGGTTCAGAAAAATGAATTTTATATGATAAAATTCATGACGGAAACGTCCTTGTGGTGTATTACACTTATACTTCTTTAAGTAAGGGTATATGTGTAATTTACTTAACCGTCTATATACAAGGGTTGTATAAATAGACGCTTTAAGTTAGAACACAGGTACGAAAGAAAAAAAAAGGGCCGAAACTCTATTTTCGTTTTAGAAACGACTTAGGGTTTTTGGTATGCTCTGGATCGTTTTGGAGAGAAACAAAAGGGTTTTGTATTCTCTCGAAGCTAGCACTTCAAATCTCGGCCGCCGTTCGTGTGTGGATCTCGCGATAGAGGCGTTCGTCGTTGGCGGCGCGCTTAGAAATCGATCGACCTTCCGAAAGGTATATTGCGATTGAGGTATGATTAAGTTTTTCATGGTTTAAACGTTTTTAATGGAATCGATTCGGATCCCGTTGGGGTTTTTGTCAAACTGTTTTGTAATCTCCGCTCGCGTATGAACCCCAAAACCCAACAGTGGTATCGTGAGCCTTCGAGTTTGATTCCATTAAACTCATTGCATGTTTTCTTCGATATATACATGATATATGATTGAAAGCATGTTAATAGTTGATGTATATGTGATATACATAAGTTTTTCATGTGAGATTTATTATCATGTTTTGTGTATATGATATATATATTCGTGATTTAATTGAAATTAGTTTCAGACATGCTAGTAACCATGTTAGGTTAATTTGAATAATTTTAATGAATTGAGTTTCATGTTCTATGATCCATGATACCATTAGGTTCGATTTAGATAGTAGTTCATGATTCAATTACATGTTTGTGATTATTTGGATGAGGACCGAAATTGCAAATAATTAATTTTCGAAATTATTTATTTATAATTAATTAATTTTCGAAATTATTTATTTATAAATAATTAATTTACGAAATTATTTATTTATCTTCTTATATCTATTTTGTTATGAAGTTTCTATTTGATAAAGATAGATAACAAATTAGAATATGAGATAAATATCAAGAATCTTGTTATTGGTGATATACTAGGATTCAAATATCTTAAATCCAAAATAAATAATTAATTTTTGAAATTATTTATTTATCTTGTTATATCTATTTTATTATGAAGTTTCTATTTGATAAAGATAGATAACAAATTAGAATAAGAGATAAATATCAAGAATCTTGTTATTTGTGATATACTAGGATTCAAATATCTTAAATCCAAAATAAATAATTAATTTTCGAAATTATTTATTTATCTTGTTATATCTATTTTGTTATGAAGTTTCTATTTGATAAAGATAGATTACAAATTAGAATAAGAGATAAATATCAAGAATCTTGTTATTGGTGATATACTAGGATTCAAATATCTTAAATCCAAAATAAATAAATAATTTTCGAAATTAATTATTTATCTTGTTATATCTATTTTGTTATAAAGTTTCTATTTGATAAAGATAGATAACAAATTAGATTAGGAGATATAAGCAAAATATGTTTCGTTATCCCTATTGGATAGGAGATAAATATGGAGAAGTTTGTTATTGGTGATATGCTAGGATTCAAATATCTAAAGTCCTAATTGGATTAGGATAAGATGATTAGTTAGATGTGGGCCCGGGTTAATTAAAAATGTTTTAATTGACTTAATTTCGGATAAATTAAGGGGTTAATTTATGATAATAAAATCAGCGAAAATTATGATTTTCTATAGCGAATTTTAATTTTCGGAATTGAGATTCGTCTTCTAAGAAAAAAAAAAAAACGGGGGCGCTCGTACTCATACCCACTCGCTCATTAACGGCCAATGGGATGACCGCCGTCTAACTAATCCTAGCGCACATAAATTCTTTTATTAGTGAACAGTATAAAAATCTCTAAATTGTTTAGTGATTTAAGAAATCAATAAAATATATAATATTTTATTGTTTACATAAAATCACTAAAATCGAATAAAATCCCTCTATTAAATTTTAAGTCTCACGCCATCCATTTTAAACACTTGTCAAGGCCTCGATCACACTAATACAGCTTTCAAAGCCATAGTGGGTGTATTGTGTTATCTTGGTGAGACAAGTTGGGTAAGAGTTACCTAAATGTTTAAAATGGTCCGACTTAATAAAGCCATCAAAATAGTTTTGAGCTTTAGTGCAAATGATGAGATAAAAACATGCTAAGACATAAGATGTCCCATATCTCATAAAAGGATCTAAAAATTACATAAGATGTAATTGGTAATTGTTACCTACCTAAATAATATAGTTCTCTGTTTCATGCCATAGTCATCACAGTAATTAGGTGAAATATGGATTTTAGTCCCCTAAATATACAAGACGCTTTTAGGAGGGTTGTTAATTTAGTGGGAGTCTATTCCTCTATACTAAAATAAACTTTGCATAATCTTTATTGTAGATCAATGGCCACTTCAAGTAACAATAATCCCCTGTCATCGCGATCCATCCTTGAGAAGGATAAGCTATCTGGGACTAACTTTCTTGATCGGTTCGAAACTTGAGAATCGTTCTCAAGCATGAACGCAAGTTGTATGTCCCGCATGTATTATGTCGGCAACTATGGTTCCCGAACTTCGAAGGACATGGAACTAATGGAAGCCTACGACATGGCTATAACGCTGAAGGAAATGTTCCAACAAAGAAGATAGGCAAGAAAGGTTCGAGACATGTCAAGAACCTACGTTCTTGCAAGATGATCGAAGGTGCGTCGCCGCTAGTCCTCATGTTCGAAGATGAAGGGCTATGTTGACCACTTGATAGACTTGGATTCCCCATAAGCCAAGAGTTGGCTACTGATTTGATCCCGAATTCATTACCAGTAAAGTTACTCACAATTTGTGATGAACTACAATATGAATAATATGGAGAAATCAATTTGTAGTTGCATTTGATGCTCCAAACCGCTGAACAAAATATCAAGAAACCCTCTAGTAATGTGTTGATGGTCCAAAAGGAAAGGGAATGAAGAAGAAAGGCAAAGGCAAGGCTAGAGTTGCCAAGGCTGTTGCTGCACCTGTCGCAAAGCCTGTGGAACAAGTCAAGCCCCAGCCTGTTCCTGCTTCAAAACACCCAAAAGAAAAGGAAAGAAATTGTCATTTCTGTAATCAAACCTATCTCTGGCATTGTCGTCTCGGGCACATAAATGAGAAACGCATAACGAAGCTCTATAAAGATGGACTTCTAGATTCATTTGATTTAAAAACATATGAAACGTGCGTATCTTGTTTACTGGGCAAGATGACTAAAAGTCCCTTTACTGGACACAGTGAAAGGGCAAGTGATTTATTGGGTCTAATACATACTGATGTATGCGGTCCTATAAACACAATGGCTAGAGGAGGTTATCAAGATTTCATTACATTTACTCGATGATTTCAAAGATATATGGTTATGTATATCTTATGAAACATAAAGCTGAATCATTTGAGATGTTTCGAACGTTTCAAAATGAAGTGCGTAATCAACTTGGTAAAACTATCAAAACACTTCGATCGATCGAGGTGGTGAGTATTTAAGCCAAGAATTTGATGATCATCTTAGAAATTGTGGGATTGTCTCTCAATTGACTCCACCAAAGAACTCCACAATGGAATGGAGATTCGAAAGAGAAATCGAACCTTATTAGATATGGTTCGATCTATGATGAGTCATGCAGATCTTCCATTATCCTTTTGGGGTTATGCATTACAAACTGCAACTTTCACTCTAAATCGAGTTCCTTCTAAAGCGGTTGATAAAACACCATATGAGATATGGTACGGGAAGAGACCTAGTTTGTCTTTTCTTAAGATTTGGGGTTGTGAGGCTTACGTAAAGCGACAAGTCTCAAAAAAACTAGCACCTAAATCTGACAAGTGTTTATTTGTGGGGTATCCTAAGGAAACAAAAGGATATTACTTTTATAATCCCACTGAGAACAAAGTGTTTGTTGCTCGGTATGGTGCCTTTATGGAAAAACAGCTTTATTTCAAAAGACATTAGTGGAGAGAAATAAATCTTGAAGAAGTTCAAGAATCATTGTGTAAACATCGAACCGCGCACATCGGAAGTTCAACAACATTCGAACCAGTTGAACCTCCACAAGTGACACAAGTGCCCACGTAAATCTAGTAGGTAAGACATGAGCCAGAGAGATTCGGATTTCTCATTACTGATAGTCGTGATGTGTTGCTTATAGACCAAAATGAGCCCACCACTTATCAGGAGGCTATGTCTGGACCAGACTCAGATAAATGGCTAAGTGCCATGAACTCTGAGATGCAATCCATGTATGATAACCAAGTTTGGAACTTGGTTGATTTACCCAAGGTAGTAAGACCATTGGATGTAAATGGGTTTTCAAGAAGAAAACTGACATGGATGGCAAAGTGCATACTTTTAAAGCAAGACTTGTAGCAAAAGGTTTTAGGCAGACTCAAGGTGTTGATTATGATGAAACTTTTTCGCCAGTAGCCATGCTTAAATCCATAAGAATTTTAATTGCCATTGCTGCATATTATGACTATGAAATATGGCAAATGGATGTAAAAACAACATTTCTTAATGGAAAGCTGCTTGAGGACGTGTATATGACACAACCTGAAGGTTTTGTACATCCTGAGAATTCTAGGAAGGTATGCAAGCTTCAAAGATCTATTTATGGATTAAAGCAAGCTTCTCGGAGTTGGAATCTTCGTTTTGATGAAGCAATCAAGGATTTTGGTTTTATTAAGAACGAAGATGAGCCTTGTGTATACAAGAAGGTCAGTGGGAGTGTAGTTGTTTTTCTGGTATTGTATGTTGATGATATATTACTCATTGGAAATGACATCCCAACATTGCAGAATGTCAAGTCTTGGTTAGGGAAGTGTTTCTCAATGAAAGACTTAGGAGATGCAGCCTATATCCTAGGGATAAAGATCTATAGGGATAGATCTAAGAGGCTAATCGGTCTAAGTCAGAGTGCTTACATAGACAAGGTGCTGAATAGGTTCAGTTTGCAAGACTCTAAAAGAGGATTGTTGCCAATGTCTCATGGCATAAGTCTCAGCAAGACTCAATGTCCTAAGACAATGTCTCATGGCATAAGTCTCAACAAGACTCAATATCCTAAGACAAATGATGAACGAGACCGTATGAATAAGATTCCATATGCATCAGCTATTGGATCTATCATGTATGCCATGTTATGCACTCGACCTGATGTATCATATGCTTTGAGCACTACAAGCAGATATCGTCGATCCAGTGAGAGTCATGGATAGCAAGAAAGAACATCCTTAAGTACTTAAGAAGGACTAAGGAAGTGTTCTTGGTCTATGGAGGTTTTGAAAATGATCTAGTTGTAAATGGTTACACAGATGCAAGTTTTCAAACCGATATAGATGATTTTAGATCGTATCTGGATATGTGTTTACTTTGAATGGGGGGCGTAAGAAGTCTGGAAAAGTTCAAGCAAGAGATCGTGGCAGATTCTACAAAAAGCCGAGTATATTGCAGCGTCCGATGCAAAGAAAGGAGGCGCTTTGGATCAAAAAGTTCATTTTCAACTAGGTGTGGTTCCAAGTATTGCTAACCCTGTTTGTTTGTATTGTGACAATAACGGGGCAATAGCACAAAGCCAAGGAACCTAGATCACACCACAGATCCAAACATATACTCAGCGTTTTCATCTCATCGAGAAATTATTGAGAGGGAGACGTAAAGATTTGCAGAGTACCCATCAAGACAACGTTGCGGATCCATTGACAAAAGCTCTTCCACAAGCAAAACATGATGGTCATGTTAGATCATTAGGCATTAGATGCATGTATGATTGGCCCTAGTGCAAGTGGGAGATGATGGGGCATGTGCCCTAGGTCAATCCATTAATTGTCTTTATGAATACTTTTAGTTAATAAAATAGAGGATTTCATTTGTTGTTTATTATAATTAATTTGCATGTTTACATTATAATAAGATCCATGGGTATTTACATAAATATCCTAAATGTCCCTAGTCGATCATTATACTGGGAACTATAATGAGTTAAGACTAGTGTGAGTCTTGATTGATGATCATATGATGATTATACGTATAGGGATACGAATCAAGATCACGAGTACTTGTTAGGGAACAAAGTACTGGAACGACCCGCTATGAGAACATCACATGGATTAAGTCATAGTTGTTTCTCATGATAGGTATATTTTTCATCCTCTTGACTTGAGATTGCCAGAGACTTCAACATTAGGAACACAATAATTTGACACAATCAAACGTTGTCTTTAACCGGACGATTATAAAGGTTGTGATTGGTTACCGTGTGAGCAATGTGATGAAGTTGTGTAATCGAGATAGAATTTGTCCCTCTCATATAAAGAGAGATATCTAGTGGATCCCTCGATGTGTTAGACTGTTAAAAGGCCTAGTCTAAGTGAATTGATATTGATCAATGTCACTTGGATGTTTTCTGGGCCTACCTAGAGATCGAGACTAGTACGATTGAACATGTTGGATGACAATTCCATGCCTTATGTTTGATCAAAAGGATATCGTGTCACAAAAGGATGTTATATACACTATTGATTAGGTTGTATCGATTTGATATTCGTACAACTTGGGTAGTCATAATGTCTTGCTAGAGGCCGTTTATGACTTGTATACCAAAATGTGTTTTGGTACACTGCCAACGTTGTATGAGCCTATTGGGTCGCACACTAAGAATTGTTTTGCGAGATTTTTAAGATGGTTCAGAAAAATGAATTTTATATGATAAAATTCATGACGTAAACGTCCTTGTGGTGTATTACACTTATACTTCTTTAAGTAAGGGTATATGTGTAATTTACTTAACCGTCTATATACAAGTGGTTGTATAAATAGACGCTTTAAGTTAGAACACAGTACGAAAGAAAAAAAAAGGGCCGAAACTCTATTTTCGTTTTAGAAACGACTTAGGGTTTTTGGTATGCTCGGATCGTTTTGGAGAGAAACAAAAAGGTTTGGTATTCTCTCGAAGCTAGCACTTCAAATCTCGCCGTTCGTTCGTGTGTGGATCGGGCCGATAGAGGCGTTCGTTGCTAGCGGCGCCTTAGAAATCGATCGACCTTCTGAAAGGTATATTGCGATTGAGGTATGATTAAGTTTTTCATGGTTTAAACGTTTTTAATGGAATCAGATTCGGATCCTGTTGGGGTTTTTGTCAAAACTGTTTTGTAATCTCCGCTGCGTATGAACCCCAAAACCCAACAAATTCAATAGTCATGGAAGACTCTACTGATCTAATAGGCTTTAATACCACATATAAACATATTTTAAACATGATAAAATAGATCAAATAGAGAATTACATGCGGAAGCCTTTAATCTCCTAAAGTCACCAAAACCTTATCGCGGTCATAAACCTCAACGCATTCGACACATAACTTAATGGTACATGTACCATTTTAAAGGTTTGAGGGAGAACCTTCAAGCTTCCCACATAAATACCAATTTCCATCAAGTTAGTAACCTAAAGGAAGCTCAAAAGACTTAAAGTAATTCATAGGTTATGTAAATTAAACAAAAAATTATGAGACACATAATGGTCTTACACTTTCTAGTCGGTTCTTTTCCTTTTTTTTTTGGTTGCGGCTATTCAGACCCCATGTTTTGCTCCCTTTACCCCATTTTTGAATTTTTTTCAACCCCTAGTGAAATGACCCAACTACCCCTCCATATAAAAGAGTTTTTACTCACTCATACCCCGCTCATGCATATCCCAGTCACCCTCTCTCAAATCGCATTCTCACCACCAACCCAAATCCGACGAAATCTGAGCAAAACCACATCGATTCGATGCCACGGATGCATTCATCATCTCTTTTAGTGTCGATTTCAAGGTTTTTTGGAGTTTTTATTTTTATTTTTTGAGTCGGTATTATTTGTGGTTTTGTTTTTGAGTTTAGAGATTCGATTTGGGGGTTAAATCTTGCATTTTAAATGCAAAGTCTTGATGAAATCGAAAATATCAAGCGATTCCGAGCAAAACTCGCTATTTTTTGTCATTATCATGTATTTTTTAGGAGTTTTGAAATTTTTTTGTTCATTCTTGTTACCCGTCTGTGTCGGCCTCTAAAGAAGTCTCAACTGGATCCATCCGTCACCCATTAAAACCGAGTTCTCTTCACATTCTCGGTCGAAGTCGGGCGATACCTCTAAAGAGGTATCGGTCGGAGTCGGTCGTTACCTCTTTAGAAGTATCGGTCGGAGTCGGTTGATACCTCTCTACTAAATTTTTGACATCTTTCAATAGAATTTCTTTTGCAGCTTTACAATCAACACGAATTAAAAACTTTTGATTTAAAACATCGGATTGAAATTTTTGAACACAAAGAACAATAGCAAAAATTTCTTTTTTGACTGTGGCATAGTTTTGTTGGGTTGGATTCTTAAGTTTAGAGGTATAACAAACTAATTGTTCTTTCCCAGTAGGCGATCTTTGTAAAAGAATACCACCATATTAAAGTAATACGACAAACTTTAAATAAAGCTAAATACTTTGCTTTAACAAAAGCAAAAGCAAAAGCAATATACAGGACTGACACTGACAAAAGTAAAAGTTATAGCTTTATGAAAGCAAGATAAGATTCGTGATGATCTTGATGCACTGTATGATTTGATGTGACGGATGGCGACAGCCAAAAAAGCATGGGCTTGATGAAGGCTAGTGGCATGGGCCAGACTATTGATTGATATAGGTACAGTACCATCGGATAGGTTCTGTACGCAAGATGTGCGAGAGATAGTAATGAATGTAATTTGTATAGCGATAGAGATCCTGGGATAGGTGATGTAGATACGAACTTGAGGTTGTTGAAGGAGATACCATAACGTAAGGAGACTGATTGCTTCTTCTTGTGACCATATGATGGTTTGACAAGCAAATGCATGGATTTCATGTTTGCGTAATGCTGAATTCCAATAAAGTTCCACGTTTGGATATAAGTCAGAATGATATGATCAATTAATGGTCTTTGTATGGCATTTGGATGACGAAGTGCCCGAGCGAGAGTCTTCATATTTCAATTGAATCTGAATAAGTTGAATGGATATTATCATCTAAATATGACCTTGATCTTGATGACGAATATTTTTCAACTTGTTTGAGTCTGTCTTCAATAAGGTTGAGTTTGTTGCATTTTTTGTAGCTGTTGGAGTATGGTTTGAGCAACATCAGGTGTTAAGGATGTTGAGGCAGGTCTTGAAGGAGAAGGATTGTTGATAACAGTTTTATAACTAGTTTTAGGGAGAGAAGGAAAATCACTTAATTTATTTGGACTTGCTGGAACAGGAGAGTTATCAAGTGAATTAATATCAAACTTATCCCACCATTTACACTGAATGTCTTGCGAGAGGTAGGTATATGTTAAGTTATCAACTGTGGTGATTTTATGGGTAGCATAATGCCATTTTAGGATCCATGTGATAGAATTTTTATGTAAAAATTGAAAGAGTGATAATTTTTCTGCTTCATATTTCCGAAAAAACTTCGGAGGGCAAATAATCAATTGTCGGGCCAAATTTTTTCCACCATTCTGCCATGAACCAATTTGGTAGATTAACCTTGAGAGATCTTTTCAATGTGATATACCATGAATGTCCTGAGTTTGGATCTTTGTAGAACAAAATGTTGCGCCATGCATCTACGTAGTCTTTATAATTGACTTGAAAATGAGGTTTATCCTTTATCAATGTCATTGGATGATAATGAAGCAAGATTATCTTTGAATCGAAGATTGTTGTGATTGACACCATTCTTCACTGGAGAGAACCTTTTGGATTTTAAATTTAGAGTAAGCAACTTCATCTGAATTCGGTCTTGTAAAATGTTCAATAAGAACAGATTGTGTTGTAGTCAAAATGCTTTCATAAAATTTTATGGTAATGTGAGGACGAGTAGGGATGAAATGAAGGCCAGGAGGCATAACAAGATGTATTTGTGCATCAAGAGATTTATCAAGAAGATAGGAATCAAGCATTATAACAAGATGGCAATTACTAAATCGATAAAAAGATTTATTGATATCGGATTGATTATAAGTATTGAAAAGAGGAGAGAATCGGTTGGAAGCTGGAGATTTGCCTTTATCAGTCATGTTGATCTATAGGCAATGAATATGAGCAGTAGTAAGAAATTCACGAGATAAAAAATCAGGTAGAGAGTTATTTGCACCCTTAATATATTCAATATCAAAATCAAAAATACTTAATATTGCTTGCCAACGAGCAAAAATCTGTTTCGATACTAAATTTTTGACATCTTTCAACAGAATTTCTTTTGCAGCTTTACAATCAACACGGATTAAAAACTTTTGATTTAAAACATCGGATTGAGATTTTTGAACACAAAGAACAATAGCTAAAATTTCTTTTTTGACTGTGGCATAGTTTTGTTGGGTTGGATTCCAGAGTTTAGAGGTATAACAAACTAATTGTTCTTTCCCAATAGGCGATCTTTGTAAAAGAATACCACCATAACCAGCATCAGAGGCATCAGTCTGGATAATTTTGAAATACTCAGGATGAGCTAAATGGAGGCAAGGAAGAATTTTCACTTTTTGCTTAATTTTTTGGATGGCGACTGTATGAGCGGGAGTCCAACTGAATTTTTGATCTTTTTTGAGTAAATCTTGTAATGGTTTTTCATTAATTGTCGCATCTTTATAAAAATCAGAAAGATAATTGAGACAACCAAGAAATCGTTGTAATTGTGTTTTATCGTTAGTTGATCGGGAAATTTATTGGCAAAATCTATAACTCTATTAACTGGAGTAATAGTTTTATTCGCTATTTTGAACCCTAAAAAGGTTATTGAAGTCTGAAATAACTGCATTTTCTTTTGTGCTAAAACTAAACCATTTTTTATAACAATTGCTTGAAAAGTAGTCAAGTGTTTCCAATGTTGGTCAAGATTGTTAGAGAAGATCAAAATATCATCAATGTATACAAGAATGAAATCACGATAGGGATTGAAAATATTATTCATAATTTTTTGAAATTCGGAAGGAGCATTTTTTAAGCCGAAAGGCATGACATTCCATTGATATTGTCCAAAAGGTGTATTAAAAGCTGTTTTATAGCGATCAGTTGGATGTATGTGGATTTGTCAGAAACCAGACTTTAAATCGAATTTTGAAAATATTATTGCAGTAGTAGTTGTTTTGATTAAATCATATTTATTTGGTAACGTATAGCGAATAGTTTTGAGAACTTTATTGAGAAGTTTATAATTGATGACTAAGCGAGGAGCACCACGCTCAAGCTCGGAAGCATTTTCAACATAAAATGTTGTACAACTCCATGGGGATTTAGAAGGAGTGATTAGTTGTTTAACAAGTAAATCTTTAATTTCAGTGTCACATAATTAAAGAAGGCACGCATTCATCTGAGATGGATTTGCTTTGGTAGGAATGTGATCTTCATTAAATTCTTCGATATAAGGGAGAGTGACTATATGTTTTTTACGATCCCAAAAAGAAGAAGGAATATCAGAACAACATTGTTTTGTTAAATTGGTTTGAAAAAGAGTTAATTTTGATTGAAAAGCATGAGTTTTTTTAAAATTTGATCTGTTTTGAGAAAATTAATTTCAGAACGTAAAAATGCTATATGTGATTCTTTATATTCTATTTGATTGATCAGCTGATTCAAATATTTGATTTTTGGAGGCTGAGTAAAATGAAATATAATTGTATGATTATTTACACTCGTCGTAATGCCAAAATTTGTAACAGAAAAAGGTTGAATATGTTGAAGAAAAGGTATTCCTAAGAGGATATCATGTTGAAAGCCCTTGAAAATAATAAATGATGTAGGAATGCAAATAGATTGATGACAAATATGGGCTATATGAACTTTGTATTTAATAGAGGATTTAATACCATTTGCAGTAGAAATTTTACTAGTTGTTAATTCACAATATCTTAACGGAATTAATCCTTCACGGATACAATTAAGATCAGCACCAGAGTCTATCAATTTATGACATTTATGAGAAAAAATTTTAATTTTTATAGTAATTGGTGTAAACCATCTTTGATGAACATATTGTGTAAGAGATTCGATGAAAATATTGTCAGGATTAAATTCAGGAAGAGGGTTAGATGTAGAGGTTTCGAGGGATGTTATTCTTTTTTCGAGTGATTTAATTTCATCTTTTAAAGTATTAATGTCAGTTTGTAAAGACTGGATTGTTGCTTGTTGAGGACGCTTGTTGACGGTTTCCATGAGACTTGTGAATTAATATTTGTTAGGATCAAGCTGTATTTGTTGTTTGAAATTATTGTGCTTTTTTGAGTATTCCTTATCGGTATCAGGTGGATCAAGAGAAGGTGGTGACTGGATAATCTGAGTAAAGTATTTATATTTTAATGACGGATCTCCTATTTGTTCACCAATTTCTAAAATTAGTTCTTCACGAGCAGTTAACATATTAATTTCGGTTTCAGAGGAAGAAGATGTGGTATTAACTATATTGGCTGCACAATGGCATGGATTATCTTCTTGAGATGAGCTACTAGTCGCTTGAAGTTGATGTATTTTCTTTTTATGGTTTTTTAAATGGCATTTGTTTGCATAATGACCAGGTTTTCCATAATGATAACAAACATTTGATTTTTGTGCATTATGTTTAGTAATCATACTAGGTTTTCTACTCTTGAAGGACTGTTTCCTATAACGTGATTTCTAATAGTAGGAATTCTTGGTGAAAGTAGGGGAAGGGCGATTGGAATGGCGTTTTATTCTGCGTTGATATGTATTTGATGTAAGAGGCGTAATATCTAAATCATGTCCTAATTCATAACAAAGTTTACCTAAGTCATGTTTTAATGTACCTTTATCCTTTTGTAGTTGACGATTAATGCGCATATCATTACAAATAGCGAGACCACATGTTTGTATATATTGGAGAAGATCTCCATAAGAATGAGCATTCCAATTAAGATTTCCATTGTTTTGAGTTTTAATGTATTCTTTAACTTTATCACCTAAATACGGAGGTAACCCAGCAATGAATCTTTCTTTCCAGAATAGACCATCATGAGAAGTTAACTGATAGACTTTAGTAAAAAATGTATCTTTATACCAACGGTAATCATTCATGGTTTTACAGCGTAAACTTTGTAATTGATCTCGTAATTTTTCATCAAGATAGGAGAATTTTCCTATAAAATACCAAATGATATTAGCTAATAAGATATCAACTCCATTGGGTTGCATTTTTCCTTGTGCATCTAAGAGGATATTCCCATTGTCATCTTTATAAACAGACTGTATTATTTCGAGACGTATGTCCGTGTTAAATGCATAATTCCACCAACCATAGAGCCGACCTGTAAATCCAGTTGCAATGGCGAGTGCTATTGTTTGTTCAGCATGTTTATGAATCAGAGAGGCTTTTGAATATATTTGCATTTGATAAACGACTTTGAGAATTTGATATTCGGATAATCCATCAATATTCTAGTCATAGATTGAATTTCCATCATATTTTTGTTGTCTTTTGGTCTTTTCTTCAAGAATGATATCTGCAGGGGATGGTCGTGAGTAAAACTGTTTTTGCTTAGGATAGCGAGTATGATATGGATTTCGTTTGGTTTTATGAAATACCTTTTGAATATCATGGGTGGAGGAAGTATCTATATCTGAACTTTCATCAGCCATAGGGAAACTTGGTAAAACAATATACAACAACATAGCCTCATTAAGTCATTCCCAAATTAATTAGGGTTGGTCGGCAGTATGGTTTATGTTGGTTGTCCACTTATTGCAACTCTCCTCTATTTTTTAAAAATGAAAATGTACTTGAGACCTCCCTCTCTCATTTTTCGAGTATGAAAAATGAGTTTGAAATATCCCTTACTCATTTTTTAGTATGAAAAATGACTGTCGAAGTTCTCATTTATCCAGACTTGGGACCAGCTATCCAGCGTATATGGCGTTTTTATATAAGTGGAGTTAAACTAGCGTTTTTATATAAGTGGAGTTAAACTTGGTAAAACAATATCTCAAAAAAGGCAGCAGGACTTGGAAAAGGACAATGATATATTACCACTCGCCATCTAATTACTAACAATGACCAAATATTTTGGTCATTGTTAGTAATTAGATGGCGAGTCTATCATGGGTTTGTCTGTGTGATTGAAGCCGATCAATAATTAACAAAAATTAATGGTTGGTCGTCGTAAACTGATTAAGGCAAAACATTAGTTAGTCACCAGACTCACAAGAACATTAACCATGTCTTGAAACAAAAGACCTCATCCAAATAATTTAGATCCACTCCATATACCTCCTAAAGAAAATGAGCCCATTAATCTTAAAAGAAGAAATTTGAGCGCGCGACATACTTTAATTTTGATGCATGTATTCATCAAATAGTTGTCATCAAGCTTCTCGAAATTATGCATTGAGACTATTAATGGTGCACATTGAGATAATACATCTCAATGTGTCCAAACTATGGACATACATGTTAATGTTACTAACTTACCACTGCACCAACAATGGAGTAGATTCTTTTAATTAGTTGTGTTTTGTAAGGTGAAGATTCATTAGTGGACAATTAAAATCCAGCCCAAATATGGTTGCACCAATAATATAAGTACTTGGTTGCTTTGATGGCCACTTCGAAACACAACATGTATATTTGTGTTTCAAGTCCCACATCGCTAAACAATGAAAAATAGACTATAGTCTTATAAGGTGGGGAATAAAGACATTGGCACGACCTTACTTGAACAGTATCTGTTCTACAGGGGAGTACCTCTTTAACCTCAAGTGCTAAGGAGACAAGAACCAAAGTCTGGTGGATCAGGACCACGTGACTAGAGCGTGATTACCGGTCTCCGGATTGTAAGATAGTCGATCTCGAGATCATAGAGGATCGTTCTCAGTTATAGTTGAATGACTGAGATGGTCGCGTGGTTGTCTGACAGAACTTTTATACTTTTTTTATTCCTTTTTTTAAATTTTTCTTTCTGATTTTTATGCTAATGTTTGTAATTCTGTTGTCATCTGTTATGTGCATTCTGCCACAACCCTAAATGTCTCCAATTTTTTTAATCGTGATCTTGTTTTATTTCCTTTTTTCTTTTAAACTTATTATTGTTTTTTTTTGGGTAAATAACATAATATATCCTAACATTTAAGATTTTTTATAAATTTATCTCAAAGTTTCAATTTTTATTAATACATCCTAACTTATTAAAATTACGTAAATTATATTATATCATAAGGATAAATATAGATTGATTTGAAATTACTTTTAACCATGTTGATGCAAATGAAAAAAATTTCTCCTCAATTCATCATGTTATGACTCTTATGAATTACAATTTGTAAAATGGAAATGAAGATATTTTATGATAAATTTGTAAAAAATCTTAAACATTAGGATATATTATGTTATTTGTCATTTTTTGACTTCAATCGAAGTCGAACTCACGATCTCCATAAATTTTATCTTTTGACAATCTTTGCCTCATTTGAGATGCTTTGGCAAACTTATTATTATATTTTCTTCTTCTTTTTTTTCACCTTTTTTTTTCTATTAAAAGATGTAACTTGAATCTAACGAAAAATATAAACAGGGGCATTCCAAAAAATAAAAAATAAAAAATTTAAAGATCATATACGAAAGCTAAGGGCCGCAATTTGTTGTCTAAACTTGTCGGCCTAATTTTGTGTGAACTTTTGTCACCCTACTAAAAGAACTCCACTTTTTTGTCATAAAAAAAACACTCCATTAGCTACATCAATTCCAGCTAAATGAAAAAGTTTGATTCGTGACTTTAACCAACAAATTTCAAATTGTTAGTCTCTCTTATTATTTTTTTGGTCTAAATCACCCTGTCTCGAGACTATCTAACTACTTTGAGTTCACCCCGAGTTAATTTCTGTATAAATGAATAGAGCTCTCAACGTCGTTGTTTCCATTCTTAAGACTCGAACTCGAGTCACTAATTAAGGGCTAAGTTCTCTTGATGTTATTAATAACATAAATGTCTTCTAATCAATTTTGGAAACCTAAACATATTTTTAAGAGTTGCTTGACTGAACACAAATCAAATTTTAGGGCCACAACCCTTATACATTGTTATTCGAATTTTCTATGAAACTAAATATTTAGACCTGTATATATATATATATACTAGTTTTAGGTACGTGCTACGCACAATCGTGCCCACTCGCTACGCTCGCGGGAATCAATTTCTAACCATTTGCAAATAAAAGTCAAAATTTTTAATTTAAATGCAGTTTTTTTAAAAAAAATGAATAATTACTTATAAATGAATGCAAGTGTAATACATATATATATTTATAAATATCTTAATTCATAAAAATGACGAAGTACAAGTTAAAGAGGATATGCAGCTCAGTAGCTCACCAAATGGTCTTTTCTTAAAGTTTCAATAAATGCGAATAGTTGCAACTTACCTCTGCAATAACAACAAAGCTTTAATCCTATTGGCTTTACATATCAAAGTCTTTCATTGTGTTCGATTTAGTGCAATTGAATGTGTGTTTTTAAATATTCAATAAATCTTTCATAATCAATGCGTCACAAGTTATCTTAATTATCGAGAAAAAAGTTAGCGCCACACCTTGTTTTTCCAATAATGAGATGTCCATATAAAACAACGTAGATTAAAAACTATAATGTTAACAACATGTTTATTGCCTCAAATCTATATATATATATATATATATATATATATATATATAAAAGTCGGAGGAGAGAGAAATTCTTGAAGCAACCTCCTCTCATTTTTCCAATTTTCTATTTTTCTCAATTTTTAATTTTATGTAATTTAATGATATATTTCTATATATATAGATTTCCGTCTTCATGTTTGTGTTATTCATTATCACAATCCAACAAGTGTTGACTAACAACTTAAATCGTGTGCCTCAAACTTATCAATGTACCAATTCATTGTATTGCTAAATTAAACGTAACACATGAATGTCTATTTAGATATTAAATAAAGTTAACTCTTCGTATTCCTTCTTTTTAACAATACTATGAATTGTACAAACAAAATACAATGTATAGTGTAATTGTAAATTATTGAATTTTACAAAATCCATGCAACCTAAACCACTATATATAGAATGATATCAAACTAGATTTCCATATAAGCGATTCAACATTGCAAAGAAAAAGAAATGGAAAGCAAAAGAAGAAAATCAAATGTCTCATGCATCCTCAGCCACCTAAACGACGACATGCAAATTGTAATTATTGAGACATGCATAAAATCAAATAACAAGGAATTTCGTACAATTTCTTTAAGGTGTGTATAGTAAGTCCAATCTACTGAACATTCTAATACCATATACACAGTTTATATTTTTTTCTCATATGTATGTAATTTCATATTTATACAGCTGCATAAAATTCCATCAATTAATTCATGAATTGACACAGTTTATTAATTCATGATGTTCAAATTAGAAAAATGGTAAGTGATCTATGCATGGATTGTGGGAATTATGAGATAGGTAGGAAGGTTAAGAAGGCGATAGAAGGAATCGATGTCGGAGTGTTAATAAAAAATCCCGGCACGAAGAATACATACCCGTTGTATGTTCATGAAATTCATTGTCAAGGGAAAGAGAATTTACTGGACCTTCTCTATACAAGTTTACCTTCTTATCAGACTCCTTCTCTATGAATTAAACAATTACCTTCTATTCACTTCCTCTTTCTTCCTCTATGTGTATCATTCTCTTCTCTCTGTCTTTACATTAACGAGTGTCACTTGAATGATACTCAAAAAACTAATTCGATTGAAAAATATTATAATTGCATTTTAACACTTTTTAAAATAATATAAGTATCCATACCCACGACAAACAACTATTCCAAATGGTCAACTCAATCTAACAAAAAAATAACAACCAAGATTAATGAACAACAAATTTTCATTACAACGTTCTTCACTAATTAGTTATAAACTACCATATTTTTAACTATGAAAGTTTATTTAATAAATCATATATTTTATAGTTTCATTAACACATGCGCGAAGTGCAGGGAAACCACTAGTTTCTATATAAACCAAGAGCATGAGATCAAAAGACAGGTTTGGTCTCATATTTAACAAAGAGCTCAAGATAAATATTAACAAAAAATAATTAACAACAACATATACTTAGAAGTCTACCAATTCACTACCGTCCTTTTGAGTAGATTTTTTTTAGGGCCGCTAAGGGCACCCCACCTTTTCATGAAGGCACCCAAATTATTTGTAAAAATTCCAGCAAAACTGGAAAAGACCATTTTGCCCCTGTATATATAATGATTCAAACCCCACAAATCATTTTGACAAAGAAAAAAGGCACCCCACCACCAAGCTTGAACCACAAAGCCACATTGCGTTTGGCGAGCGTTTATCGATTTTTGCGGATTGACATCATCCGACAGCGATGTAACAATGTTTGACAACCATATGATGCTTTCTTAGAACTGTTTAATTGGGTAAAAGCGTGAAAATGATGATTTGTTTGTCAACGTAGGGTTTGGTAATTTCCTCAAATCCGAACTTGTTTCCACTATATAATGGAGGATTGTCTTGCTACGGTGCAAGAGGAGGTTGAACTTGAGGTAATTTTGCGAATTTATTGTGTTTTTTATGAGGTTATCCGAAGTTTCGTCGATGTGCGCGATTGTTTCGGCCTCGCAGACCGAGATATATTGAAATGTCTTGGTCATAGAGGACCGAGCCTACTCCTAACCCTCTCGCCAAGTGTACAAGCGAGAGTAGGAGAAAATTCTCGGTTGTACACCACCGACGCCACATTACCTATCACTAATTGTAGCTCTCGTCATGTCTCGCCGAGATAATCGAAGTATTCTCGGCCATGCGTAATCGAGACATCGTGAACTCTTCCGCCTTCGTGGCGAGACTGCGAGTTCTAAAAATTTAGCTTATGTCTCGGCCATGCTTGGCCGAGACAGCTAATACGCCTCTCGCCCATGCGTGGCCGAGAACCGCGATTTCCCAATTTTTTTACCATTCTACAAACCGCCACACACACATTACAACTACTCTACCAAATGTAACTTAATTATACTATAAACGTAACTTCAAACGATCGATTTCGCGCAAAATTTGTGTGTTCGACGATCTTCAACCGAGCCCTAATTTGGAGACGAAATCGGCTCACACCACGACCCTACGAACTGCAAAAAAGCCGTAAACCGAATGAGAAACACAAGGCGAGACACGGGAGACACGATTTCAGAGATTCCTCTCACTGGTCGGTTCAAACCAAATGATTTCTTGGAGTCAAGATCGGTGAAGGTGGTGGAGGGGGTGGTGGGGTGCAGCGGGTTTTTTTCGTGTTTGTGCAGGAGGGGTATTTTCGGGATCTCGTGTGTAATTTTTGGGTGCCCTTGGTAATTTGTTTTGTGCCCACATTAACTGGGTGCCCTCATTAAACGGTGGGGTGCCCTTAGCGGCCCTAATTTTTTTTAATGCACTCTATTAAATAACTTGTGGACTTAATCCTAAGTAACCTTAAGTACCTACATGGTTCCTGCAAATCCTACCTTGATGGATTAGGCTTAAACTTTTTTGGCTAAGTGAGTGTGGCATTTTAATACTTCAAGTTTTCCTGATTAATGTAATCGCTAGGAATCTTAACTTTCAAACTGATCTGCGTGTGCAAAAGAAACAATAGTATAACTTATTTTATTATTTCAAAAAATAATATATTGACATTAATAAAACTACATTCAAGCAAGAGACATCATGTGAACAATTTGTAATTCTTTATCTGTTGTCCATGTACGTACACTGGCCATAACTTAGTCCATTAAGATTTTCCTCAACTGGTATATTGATCTAGCTTTATGAAGTTAAAACTTGGTCTCACATATCAACTTTGGGTAGGTAATCCAAGGTCTTCAATATCTGCATGTGTGTTTTTGCTACTAACATGAGTAAATGATAAGAAGAATCAAAGCTAGACATTAAATGAAACCGCATGCCTTACAACAAGAATTCTCAAATCAAACCAAATTTTAACCTACAACTACAATTATATCTATGAAAGCAGTAAAAGAACACAAACTGAAGCCTAAATCTAAGAAAATCACTATAACATGAGAATATAGCAATGAGGAATAACAAGAAATCAAACTAATAATATGATTAATGTTCACAATACAATCTTTTCCATATTTTCCCATATTTAAGAAAAGCACAACAACATTTCTATGACAACTATTTGAATCTTAATTTCCATTATACCTAGTAAGCCGACGGCTCAATCTAATTTGGTTCGATTTAACCTGAAAATTAGCACCGTGTAATAGTAATGCCAAAAGCACACTAAATTTAAACTTTGGTACATAACGACTTCCATATTTGTTACACAACTACCCATATTTTCTATACAACTACACATTAGATAAACGAATCTCTTAAGAATGGAAAAAACCAAGTTAAAATAACAAGAATTATCACTCCATTTTGAATAAAAAAACATACATATCAATGTACATATCAGATTCCATGTATCAATCTAGGAAACAAAAACATGGTAGCAACAAATCGCACAAAGCATCACCAAGGACAAGAATCCATCAATACTAAAAAGAATCAAACATTAACTTCAAAAAACTGAACATACTCAAAAAGTCAAAAAGAACGCAATGGTCATATTAGTTGTTGAAAGGAAGGCCAATTGGCAAAAATTCTTAACCCTATAAGAAACCTAAGTCAGGCCCATTTAATTAACTAGTCGGCATCCTTAAAAAAAATAAGAAGCTCTTCACTAAATGATTGTGATATTGATTAGTTGTTGAAAGGAAGGCCAATTGGTAAAAAGTCTAAACCCGAAACCTAAGTCATACCCATTTAACTAACTAGTCGGCATCCCGCACTTCGCGCGTGGGTAAGAATAAATATCTACATATTGAATAAAATAATTTTGATAAGGAAAAAAGTGAAAAAAAACTTACGATGTTTTCCTTCCTTTCCCAAATATTTTTCACGTTTTGAGAATTTTGTGTTTCAACTGTAATATTAAGAAATTAAAAAATTAAGCATCAATTGCTTCATTTTCGGTTCTAACCTCACTAAAGACAAAATCGTATTTTTTACAATAAATACTAATTGAATTTATGTTGTAATGGATTAAAGAAAAAAAACTTGTGATACTTGTGATACAATTTTTTTTGTCAAATACTTGTGTTACAATTAGAAACTCCTCAAAAAATGACTAAAAAAAATTGTTTGAAAAACCGAAACCAAAAATAGAAACTCTCCAAAAAATATTGAAAAAAAAAAACTCCCCAAAAAACACAAAAAACGAAAATTATTAAAAAAACTTAAAAAAATAGATTTTACCATCATACCCCTCACTTCAGTGCGAGAAATATCAATGGCTTGTGTTTTTTATTTTTCTTATAAAATATCAATTATGATATTATAATGTCACATGTCACGTTGTTAGAGCTTCTCACATTCCACGTGTCGCGTTGTGAGATATTCTCATAGAAACAATTCCTTTATATATATATATATATATATATGGTATATCTCAAGCAAAAAAAAAAAAAAAAAAACAGCTATATAGCTAGCATGCTAGCATATATACTTTTTGAGGCTAAGCAATTGCAAGATCAACATACTTTTGATACATACATTTGTTACGCAATTGTTGAATATGTATGATAACGCATTAATTAAACAGTTCAAGAGAAATCTTAATGATATATGCCTCATTTGGTTCGTTTTTCCCAACTTACAGTGTGAGTGGAGATAACTCCATGGAGTTAACTCACAGTGTAGGTTCATATTTCATGTTTGGTTGAACTTTAAACTTGCAGTGAAGTTGCAAATTCTTAAAAACAGTAAAATGTGGGAATTAACATAAATGCCCTTCAAACATATTTTTAAAATGAAAAAGATGATTTGTGAGGGACTTGAGAAAAAGATGATTTGTGAGGGGTATTTTTATCCATTGAACTTCAGGGAGATATCATCCTATGGGGGGAGGGGGCACCTCTCCCCTATAAGTTGGGAGATATCTCACATGGAGTTGGACAACCAAACAAGATAGATTACCCAACTCCCTGTGAAATATCTCTTGAGAGATATCTCACCCACATACCAAACAAGGCCATAGTATCGACTATGTCGCCCAATCACTTTTTATGTCGTAAATGTCGTCAAGAATCTCAGCCCTATTTGTTAGATTTGATTAAAGTCTAACCACAAAGAAATCCAAACTAGAGCCAGCGATATTTTGGTCCTTCCTAGTCATCCTCCTAGGCAGTGATGGAATAAGAAAATCTTGTTAGGGAGGGGCAAACTTTAACCTTAATTTTTCTTTCCAAACAAAAAAATATTTTAGTATGAAAAACCAGGCATAACAAATTTTTTTTTGACAATGCTACACTTGTTATATTGGGAGTGTATGTCGGCCATAAGAAGGCGAGAAGGACGAATGAGCTATATGATCAAAGAAATACGTATGAATATCATATATAGACATACATCTATAGATATATAGACATATCCCAACATTCCTTGGTTGAGCTAAATAGTTGATATAGGACCATTTGATGCATCAGATATACGTAGAAGCATGAATGGCCATAATGTTAAGCAGAAAAGTATGCCCACCAATTAGGGGTGGGCAGCGGTTTCCGAAAAACCGCACAAACTGCCCAAACCGTGTAAACCGCATGGTTTGGTCTGATTTTTAGAACTCGCGGTTTGGGGGCGGTTTAAAAAACTTAAAAACCGCAGCATCGCGGTTTGGTCGCGGTTTTCATTTTAAAAAAACCGCGGTTTCACCAAACCGGGGGTATTTTAGTAAATACCCAACATTTACAACTCAAAACACTAAAACTTAAAAAAAAAAAAAACTCAGCACTGTTGAGTCAACAGTGGAAGATTTGGTCTTTACAAATCTTCCACTGCCGTTCATCCTCCTCACTCCCCGTCTCACCGTCGCGCCGAACCCATCGCCTTTCCGGTCGGCTTCGACCATCGCTATCGTCGTTGCCTTCCACCGCGCGAACCCTTTGTTGCGTCCACGAGTCGCCTTTCATCGCTTCTCCTCGCATCGCCTTGTCCCACCAGGTCCCCGTCTCCTCATACCGGTCAAGCCTCGATTTCGCGAGTCCCACCACCACATCGCTTCTTCCTTCGGCTTGACCTTGCACATCGTCGTCATTGCGCTCCTACGGCGCGAGCTATTGTTGCATCCACGATCCTTTGCGCCCGCTCTTTGCGTCCACCGCCGCCTCGCACCGTCTCCTCCCACCAATCCCGCCTCCACCGCTGCCTCATACCAGTAACGCCTCGAGAGCTTCGAGTCCCACCACCACTTCGCCCTTCCCGGTCGGCTCCGACCACCACCTGTTGTCGTCGCCTCCTACCGCGCGAACCACTGTTGCGCCCACAGCCGCCTCCACTGTTGGGTCGCATGAAAACCGCGAAACCAAACAGACCAAATCGCGCAAACCGCGGGCGGTTTGGGTGCTGTTTTGATGGTTTGCGGTTTGGTGGTGGTTTGCAAATCGGCCAAACCGCGAATCCTCGGTTTGGTCGCGGTTTGATGGTTTCCACGCATTATATTCATTTATCATTTTTCCTCTCATCATCTGCTCCTTTTTTCCTCTCTTATTGGAACAGGTACTTCAAGCGCATCGTGGTGAAGTTTGGTTTTTGCAATTTTCCCATGATGGTAAATACTTGGCTTCATCGTCCAATGATCAATCAGCTTGCATATGGGAGGTAATTTTTCAAATTACCAGTAAAAGTTTTGTAGGTTGTCTTGTTGAAAGAATATGCAGAAAAAGAGCGTTATTGTGTTGAGATCGCTACTCACGCTTTAAAAAAAATTGTTTAATATACATTTTCATAGTTATGTACATTCCATGCATTCACGTATGGATTTTAAACATATATTTAGTGTTGGGAACTTGTGACATTTACCAATCTTCTTGCTCGTTGTTGTTTTCGCTTTTTTTTTTTTTTTTTTTTATCAAAGATTCTCCTCGAGGCACCTGAGGTTCAGTCTCCTCAAGATTATAAACTTCTTCCTTATCCTGTCTTTGATTCTCTTAGAAATTGTCTTTTGAGAAGCCCAAAGAGGGAGGATGTCTTATTTTGATACAGTCAACTATTAACGCAAGGAAGAAAAGTTGCAAAAACAAATTAGCATGTTCTTTCTTCTCAGTTTGTTCTTTTTCTTTTTTGATAAGACGTTTGTTTGTTCTTTGCAACTAATAACAACCATAAAAGTATGTCTAGGCAACATATTTTTCATTGAACTTTCATTTTGGAAATTTGTGTTTTAACTTTGAGCTTTCTTTTGATTATTTTCAGAATATGTACTAGGCTAGTGTACAATTTTTTTTATTATTATTTTTCTTCTGGCAACATATTTTTTTATTTTTAATATATTTGCATAAGAATACCACTATATATTAAGTTGTCACTTAAAAAATAATTGTAATTGTGTAAAGGTTGAAGAAGTTATGATAATTAGAGAAAGCCACATGCAAGCTCCTAACGTTTGGAGCAAAATGTCAGGCCCAGGACCACATTAAGAACATTCCCTACCTGTACTCACACAGAAATTCACCAAGATATCATGTCAAATTGTGTGAATTGCCTAATTGTCAAAAAGGCTGCTCTCAACCCCTTTTTAATCTTGCAAGGGACTCCCTCTCTTTCTCTCTCACACACACAAGCAATTCATTGAAAATCAAAGATTTCATCTTGTGGTGATGAAGGGAGCAACTCAATTTCATGAGTGATGCAATTCATTACTAGTTAATAGGTGAAATAAATTCCAAGAATAGATGATACAATGGTTTAAAACCCTACTTTCACAAGATGAACCAATTTGTGATGAGTTACAGAGATAGACTTCTATCCTTAAGATCTAAATACTACTCTTAAGGTTCCACGGGCCAAACAATAGCACTAGTGTGGTTGGCCTTTCCAGCCATCTATTGGGATAAGAAATAATGAAGTTCAGGTTCAACAATTAATTGAACGTAGATATTTTGCAGATAACGTTTCTGATTGATTAGTTACAAAATTCTTGCTCGGAATTCCTTATCAGGGAGTTCCTTCAAGGAGTGGTAACAGCCAGGCCAACTTATTTGCTTTCAATCTTAAAGGTTTTAAAATTTAAATGGAATATTCCAATAGCAAAGTTCTTGGCATGATCGCACTTGAATAGTGTAATTGTGGAAATAGGTATGTCGAAAATGGAAAATAATAGATAAAAGTTTGTTGCTTAGCACCATTGGAACTTAAAGTTGTGAATATTTTCTGTTTGATCATATCATCAAAAGACATTTGAATGTCGTTACCTTTGTTACGTGTCTTACATCACAAGATCTTATTCAATTCCCTTCATATCAGTTGCTAAGGATCGAAAACTCGTCTTTGCCTATGACATCGGTAACTTAAAAATCAAAGTAATTTGGGGAATTCTAATTCGACTTAAGGAGTTTTTGCAAAATTTAACACTGGAGAAAAGTATAAATAAGTCCATCTAAGTTCTAGCAAGCCTCAGATTTTGTTGAGACACATTAAAGAAGCATGTTGATAAATTGATAATATTTCTTGTCATTTTTTCTTACTATATCATGATTAAGTTTTTTAAGTTCAATTTTAATGGCTTTGATCTTTTTAGATATTATATTTTTTTTTGGGCAATAAGTTAAAATTCATTCATCATAGTTGACATCGTTTTCTAATTTTGTATTAATCCAAGTGCCTCTATTTTTAGGAGTGTCTTTTGAAAAAGATGACATCAGTTGTAATATGTTTTTTCTTGCAAATAGCATTAAAATTTTGCAAATCATATATTTCTGTTCTGAATTAGGTATGCAAATTCATAAAACTTCAGTTCTATACTTTTTAGTTTGGTTTTTTTAAGAAAATTAATTAATTCGCGGAAGTTCCGTAGAGGTTTAGGGAATTTCAATTCCATGGCATTAGCCCCTTGGAGAAGAAGTCCTTTAAGAAGGCAAGTCATAGGTTGGTGCTCCCCAACAATGATGGTTGGGTTAGTGACACTCACCCTACTTCTTATAAGGGGGCTTTATTTCCATCCCCCTACCTTTTTGGAATCTTAATATGATTGGATCTCATAACTCTCTTTTGATTGGATTACCTCATAGGGTTCCATTGGCTCAACTCACCCCCATATGCTTACCAGGGAAAGAATGACTAGACAATCGGCCAATTCGAAGAGCATTGGTTCTCAAAAATCAAAACCCTAGCTATGGGCGGTGCGAGTTAACTGCTTGCTTGCAGTGATTCAAATATTATATCGGTTGTCCTCCCAACAAACACTGTATCATCTTTTCATAACATTAATTGTGGCCCTCTGATAGAATACCAATATTGATCGATCGTTTTGAAAATTCAACAACGATCTACAAGATAAGAACACAAAAGTAACTCCAGAGAGGAGTCTTAAAACTCTCTCAAGCCAAACTCAAAGAGTTCCCAATTACAATCAAGACAACGTCATGTTTAATCCAACTAACACACTCCCTATTTATAACATTGGTTCCTTCTAAAACACTATGTTTTACTCTATGTGGGATCTTAACATTACTTCCCCTTTAAAATCCACCTTGTCCTTAAGGTGGTAAAGAAAGAGAGAATAGAACACAAAAGAAGAAAGTAGAGCCAGGATTGTGAACCCGTGTGATGTCAATAGCATGAGGTGCGTGGTCGTCCATTCTAAAACCCAAACCAGTCGTGCTTCCAACAAATAATGAACGCCCCACCAAAATGAATCCATTAAAGTAGTGAGTAGGAATACTAAACCATAGAAAGAACTAGGGCTGAATTTCGCTAAGTACTCCGTGAGCATACCCCAAATGTGAAGTACATCAGTTCCAAATGTGCAAGCCATTAGCGAGTACCTAGCTGTCACGAAATCGACATGGATGAATGAAAAAACGATGAATGGAAAAACAGATGCATCCTTCAAACTACATCATGACATGCTCACACCATCCCTAATCCCATCATGTCTAGGAGGAATAAGACGAACATACTTTGTAGAGTGGATAATTGCAATGCACAATGCAACAAACATTTCTTCAAACACTCGTAAGGCAACATGAAAAACTCCGTCTGGCACTTTCTCAACTATCATGGCTGCAAACTCAAGTTGAAGTGTTGCTATGGATATAAAATGCTATACAAGATTGACTAAAAGCATATTCACGACAACTTGAAGGCCTTGAACTACCAGTCGATTGAATGTCGCGTCCATCACTTGGAGTAGTCTTCTCCAAATTAGCTTGCCAAACAGGGAGACCCACCGCGTAGGGTGGCAAGACTGGTGTTGTCTGGATCTGGTGGCCAAGGTGTTGGGGTTGAGGCTAGCGGTGGCGGAACAAACTCAAAGACGTTGTATGTGGACTCACAGATCTGCGATGAGGAACTCACCTTGGTGAGGGAATGATCTGGTGGATAAGAGGTCACACCTTGCACTGTAGAGCTGATCATCAATGCGATTGGTGTCGGAATCAACACGTAAGACTTTTGTTGCAATTGAACTTCCTTCGCTGCCAAACAGAACACCAGTTCTTCCGAATTGCCCACCTCATATCGAAACTGCTCTGAGGCATGTGCGATGCAGAATACATGAAGCATTTCTTATGTTTAGAGTTTGAATAAGATTATGATTTTATTTTCTTAGAGTCTTTATGTAAATATTACTATTTTTGTCACTTTATTTAATTTTTAATTAGAATCGTATTAGGGCTTGAAAATCCTATTTCTTGTAGGAGTTTTATGTTGGTGGTTATAAATACATATGTTTAGGCTGTTTTTTATAAAAGGATAGAATGAATTGGCTAGACTTACAACTCGTGTGTTTTCTGCTAGACTTACGACGCGACTAGGAAAGTGTTGTGAAAACCCGATGAACAAATCGATAAAGAAATAAAACGAAATCGAGAGAATCAAATCAAATCAAAATCAATAAGAAGAGTAAAATTCAAGCACAAACTACTGGCAAGACAATAATAAGAAGTTTGATTAAAAGATTGAATATACTTACAAGTGCTTTCTGATGATCTGTGGCTCTGATACCAATTGACCGTCCGAATGCAAAGTTATAACAAACTGGATATTTTTTTGTATTGATGGTTGAGGTTGTGAATAACATGAATTAATTTGTTATCACAATTATGATTGGAAAGGTAGTAATAAGGAACGTTTGCGAGATAATAATATGGATCTATGATTACAAACTGATTACAACACAAGAGACTTTAGAACATTAGACAAGAGCAAACTAGAGCGAACTTGCTTACTCTCTCACTTGATGATTACGACCTTACATACAACTCTTATTTATAGACGAACTCGACACACTCGACCGACATACTAAAGTAATACGACAAACTTTAAATAAAGCTAAATACTTTGCTTTAACAAAAGCAAAAACAAAAGCAATATACAGGACTGACACTGGCAAAAGTAAAAGTTATAGGTTTATGAAAACAAGATAAGATTCGTGATGATCTTGATGCACTGTATGATTTGATGTGACGGCTGGCGACAGCCAGGAAGCATGGGCTTGATGAAGGCTAGTGGCATGGGCCAGACTATTGATTGATATAGGTACAGTACCATCGGATAGGTTATGTACGCAAGATGTGCCAGAGATAGTAATGAATGCAATTTGTATAGCGATAGAGATCCGGATAGGTGATGTAGATACGAACTTAAGGTTGCTGAAGGAGATACCATAACGTAAGGAAACTGATTGCTTCTTCTTGTGACCATATGATGGTTTGACAAGCAAATACATGGATTTCATGTTTGCGTAATGCTGAATTCCAATAAAGTTCCACGCCGTTTGGATATAAGTCATGAATGATATGATCAATTAATGCTTGCTGTATGGCTGGATGACGAAGTGCCCGAGCGAGAGTCTTCATATTTCAATTGAATCTGAATAAGTTGAATGGATATTATCATCTGAATATGACCTTGATCTTGATGACGAATATTTTTCAACTTGTTTGAGTCTGTCTTCAATAAGGTCTTGAGTTTGTTGCATTTTTTGTAGCTGTTGGAGTATGGCTTGAGCTACATCAGGTGTTAAGGATGTTGAGGCAGGTTTTGAAGGAGAAGGATTGTTGATAACAGTTTTATAACTAGTTTTAGGGAGAGAAGGAAAATCACTTAATTTATTTGGACTTGCTGGAACAGGAGAGTTATCAAGTGAATTAATATCAAACTTATCCCACCATTTACACTGAATGTCTTCCGAGAGGTAGGTATATGTTAAGTTATCAACTGCGGTGATTTTATGGGTAGCATAATGCCATTTTAGGATCCATGGGATAGAATTTTTATGTAAAAATTGAAAGAGTGCTCATTTTTCTGCTTCATATTTCCGAAAAAATTTCGGAGGGCAAATAATCAATTGTCAGGCCAAATTTTTTCCACCATTCTGCCATGAACCAATTTGGCAGATTAACCTTGAGAGATCTTTTCAATGTGATATACCATGAATGTCCTGAATTTGAATCTTTGTAGAACAAAATGTTGCGCCATGCATCTATGTAGTCTTTATAATTGACTTGAAAAGGAGGTTTATCCTTTATCAATGTCATTTGATGATAATGAAACGGGCTATGCTGAATCGAAGATTGTTGTGATTGACACCATTATTCACTGGAGAGAACCTTTTGGATTTTAAATTTAGAGTAAGCAACTTCATCTGAATTCGGTCTTGTAAAATGTTCAAGAAGAACATATTGTGTTGTAGTCAAAATGATTTCATAAAATTTTATGGTAATGTGAGGACGAGTAGGGATGAAATGAAGGCCAAGAGGCATAACAAGATGTATTTGTGCATCAAGAGATTTATCAAGAAGATAGGAATCAAGCATTATAACAAGATGGCGATTACTAAATCGATAAAAAGATTTATTGATATCGGATTGATTATAAGTATTGAAAAGAGGAGAGAATCGGTTGGAAGCTGGAGATTTGCCTTTATCAGTCATGTTGATCTGTAGGCAATGAATATGAGCAAATAGTAAGAAATTCATGAGATAAAAAATCAGGGAGAGAGTTATTTGCACCCTTAATATATTCAATATCGAAATCAAAAATACTTAATATTGCTTGCCAACGAGCAAAAATTTGTTTCGATACTAAATTTTTGACATCTTTCAACATTATTTCTTTTGCAGCTTTACAATCAACACAAATTAAAAACTTTTGATTTAAAACATCGGATTGAAATTTTTGAACACAAAGAACAATAGCTAAAATTTCTTTTTTGACTGTGGCATAGTTTTGTTGGGTTGGATTCCAAAGTTTAGAGGTATAACAAACTAATTGTTCTTTCCCAGTAGGCGATCTTTGTAAAAGAATACCACCATAACCAGCATTAGAGGCATCAGTCTGGATAATTTTGAAATATTCAGGATGAGCTAAATGGAGGCAAGGAAATATTTTCATTTTTTGCTTAATTTTTTGGATGGCGACTGTATGAGCGGGAGTCCAACTGAATTTTTGATCTTTTTTGAGTAAATCTTGTAATGGTTTTCTATCAATTGCAACATCTTTATAAAAATCAGAAAGATAATTGAGACAACCAAGAAATCGTTGTAATTGTGTTTTATCAGTGAGTTGATTAGGAAATTTATTGGCAAAATCTATAACTCTATTAACCGGAGTAATAGTTTTATTCGCTATTTTGAACCCTAAAAAGGTTATTGAAGTCTGAAATAACTGCATTTTCTTTTGTGATAAAACTAAACCATTTTTGATAACAATTGCTTGAAAAGTAGTCAAATGTTTCCAATGTTGGTCAAGATTGTTAGAGAAGATCAAAATATCATCAATGTATACAAGAATGAAATCACGATAGGGATTGAAAATATCATTCATAATTTTTTGAAATTCGGAAGGAGCATTTTTTAAGCCGAAAGGCATGACATTCCATTGATATTGTCCAAAAGGTGTATTAAAAGTTGTTTTATAGCGATCGGTTGGATGTATTTGGATTTGCCGTAAAACCAGACTTTAAATCGAATTTTGAAAATATTATTGCAGTAGTAATTGTTTTGATTAAATCATATTTATTTGGTAACGGATAGCGAATAGTTTTGAGAACTTTATTGAGAGGTTTATAATTGATGACTAAGCGAGGAGCACCACGCTCAAGCTCGGAAGCATTTTCAACATAAAAGGCTGTACAACTCCATGGGGATTTAGAAGGAGTGATTAGTTGTTTAACAGGTAAATCTTTGATTTCAGTGTCACATAATGAAAGAAGGCGCGCATTCATCTGAGATGGATTTGCTTTGGTAGGAATGTGATCTTCATTAAATTCTTCGATATAAGGGAGAGTGACTATATGTTTTTTACGATCCCAAAAAGCAGAAGGAATATCAGAACAACATTGTTTTGTTAAATTGGTTTGAAAAAGAGTTAATTTTGATTGAAAAGCATGAGTTTTTAAAATTTGATCAGTTTTGAGAAAATTAATTTCAGAACGTAAAAATGCTATATGTGATTCTTTATATTCTATTTGATTGATCAGCTGATTCAAATATTTGATTTTTGGAGGCTAAGTAAAATGAAATATAATTGTATGATTATTTAGACTCGTCGTAATGCCAAAATTTGTAACAGAAAAAGGTTGAATATGTTGAAGAAAATGTATTCCTAAGAGGATATCATGTTGAAGGCCCTTGACAATAATAAATGATGTAGGAATGCAGATAGATTGATGACAAATATGGGCTATAGGAACTTTGTATTTAATAGAGGATTTAATACCATTTGTAGTAGAAATTTTACTAGTTGTTAATTCACAATATCTTAATGGAATTAATCCTTCACGGATACAATTAAGATCAACACCAGAGTCTATCAATGCATGACATTTATGAGAAAATTCTTTAATTTTTATAGTAATTTGTGTAAACCATCTTTGATGAACATATTGTGTAAGAGATTCGATGAAAATATTGTCAGGATTAAATTGAGGAAGAGGGTTAGATGTAGAGGTTTCGAGGGATGTTATTCTTTTTTTTGAGTGATTTAATTTCATCTTTTAAAGTATTAATGTCAGTTTGTAAAGACTGGATTGTTGCTTGTTGAGGACGCTTGTTGACGGTTTCCATGAGACTTGCGAATGAATATTTGTTAGGATCAAGCTGTATTTGTTGTTTGAAATTATTGTGTTTTTTTAGTATTCCTTATCGGTATCAGGTGGATCAAGAGAAGGTGGTGACTGGATAATCTGAGTAAAGTATTTATATTTTAATGACGGATCTCCTATTTGTTCACCAATTTCTAAAATTAATTCTTTAGCAAGCGATTAACATATTAATTTCGGTTTCGAGAGGAAGAAGAGGTCGTATTAACTATATTGGCTGCACAATGGCATGGATTATCTTCTTGAGATGAGCTACTAGTCCCTTAAAGTTGATGTATTTTCTTTTTATGGTTTTTTAAATGGCATTTGTTTGCATAATGACCAGGTTTTCCACGATGATAACAAACATTTGATTTTTGTGCATTATGTTTAGTAATTATACTAGGTTTTCTACTCTTGAAGGACTGTTTCCTATAACGTGATTTCTGATAGTAGGAATTCTTGGTGTTTGTAGGGGAAGGACGATTGGAATGGCGTTTTATTATGCGTTGATATGTATTTGATGTAAGAGGCGTAATATCTAAATCATGTCCTAATTCATAACAAAGTTTACCTAAGTCATGTTTTAATGTACCTTTATCCTTTTGTAATTGACGCTTAATGCGCATATCATTACAGATAGCAAGACCACATGTTTGTATATATTGGAGAAGATCTCCATAAGAATGAGCATCCCAATTAAGATTTCCATTGTTTTGAGTTTTAATGTATTCTTTAACTTTATCACCAAAATACGGAGGTAACCCAACAATGAATCTTTCTTTCCAGAATAAACCATCATGAGAAGTTAACTGATAGACTTTAGTAAAAAATGTATCTTTATACCAACGGTAATCATTCATGGTTTTACAGCGTAAACTTTGTAATTGATCTCGTAATTTTTCATCAAGAGAGGAGAATTTTCCTATAAAATACCAAATGATATTAGCTAATAAGATATCAACTCCATTGGGTTGCATTTTTCCTTGTGCATCTAAGAGATATTCCCATTGTCATCTTTATAAACAGACTGTATTATTTCGAGACGTATGTCTGTGTTAAATGCATAATTCCACCAACCATAGAGTTGACTTGTAAATCCAGCTGCAATGGCGAGTGTTATTGTTTGTTCAGCATGTTTATGAATCAAACAGGCTTTTGAATATATTTGCATTTGATAAACGACTTTGAGAATTTGATATTCGGATAATCCATCAATATTCCAGTCATAGATTGAATTTCCATCATATTTGTTGTATTTTGGTCTTTTCTTCAAGAATGATATCTGCAGGGGATGTTCGTGAGTAAAACTGTTTTTGCTTAGGATAGCGAGTATGATATGGATTTCGTTTGGTTTTATGAAATACCTTTTGAATATCATGGGTGGAGGAAGTATCTGTATCTGAATTTTCATCAGGCATAGGGAAACTAATGTCTTTATCAGATTCGGATGGAGGAGAAGAGAATTGTTCTAAATTAGCAATAACTGGAGCTTTATCTTTTTTCGAGGTAGAAGCAGGTTTACTAGGAGGTTCAAGTCGTGCGAGTTGCACATTGATGCGATCAAAGAATTCGGTGAATAAGGTAATTTAGGGGCGAAAGAGGAGAGAGACTATAGATGGCATATAGGTACGGGGGGGGGGGGGTAAAAAAGAAGAAAGAGAAGGAGCGAGGTTGTAAAGCATGAGATGGAGAAGGGACGTAGGGTTGAACGGTATGAGAAACGGGAGAGGAGGAAGAAAGGGTAGACAAATATAAATTTGTATAATTATTTTGTTCAATCACATGGTTAAGGTCTTCTTTGGTCATGATGCCTGGATCAGATATAGTAGATTTAAATGGAATCGCCTTAATATTTTCTTTGACCTGAAGAGGTGCTAATGGAGGGTGTTTTTTATGATATTTGTCACCAGTGGTACTTTCCCATATTGTGTTAACTTTATGGATTACTGTAGCGCAATGTTGGGCTAAAAATTCAAAGAACGGTAAATTAAATTGAATTTGTTTTATGTAAGCAAAATATTTTTCCCGTATTACTGCTTGTTGCTGCATAGAATATAGGTTACAAAATATAGGTTTTAATGGATGTTGTAAAAAGTTTTGTTTTAACGCAATATAATCTACTTGAAATTCATGGGAATTTTCATTCGGGATAGTTAAGTCTTCGTCAGTTGACTCTATGGAAATAGTATGAATTTGATATTCAGCAAAGTCATTGATACTGACGTTATCAGTTTTAGGAGGCGAAGAATATACTGGATAAGCAATTCCTGTGGATAGGGGTGGTGTCTGGTGTGGAGGAGAATTCGAAGAAACACAGGGAGAAGGTGACGATATATGTATGACATAACGTTTTGAGACTGAAGTACGAGGAGCAAAGATTATATCTACTTTCCCATCTTCATGTGTAATGACTTGATGAATTTCTTGTGTTGTTTGTATAGACTCTTTTTTATTTGTATCTACTATAGTCCATTTGTGAGGAATATCAATATCTTTCCATTTGATATTTAATTGTTTTCGATCGATCTTTGTATTCTTTATATTTGTTAAAAATAATGTTGTTGACCCATGTTGAAGATTAGTATATGCTACATCTGGAATTATCGTAGGCATTAATTTATAATAAATGCGATATACAACTGCAACATTAGAACAAATTCCTCTCATTTTATACCATTGGGAATAGATACCTAGGGTAGCGGTTTCATTTGCAAATTCATCGTGTAAACTTATGGTGAAGTTAGGAAAACAATTGAAATAGATTGGACCGTCTGTAAGACTTCCTTCAATCATTCCTAATAGGGAGTCATTAAATTCTTTATGTCGTTTATCACGAACTGAAACAAGAATAGATGTATTGAGTCCGAGAATGGTAAGAGGCTTTATGGCTACTTAGATTAAACCAATATGGAGATATTTATGTGTTTCTCTGTATTGACAAATCTTTTCTCCTCCTAGAGCTTTAATACCAATTGACCGACCGAATGCAAAGTTATAACAAACTGGATATTTTTTGTATTGATGGTTGAGGTTGTGAATAACATGAATTAATTTGTTATCACAATTATGATTGGAAAGGTAGTAATAAGGAACGTTTGCGAGATAATAATATGGATCAATGATTACAAACTGATTACAACACAAGTGACTTTTGAACATTAAACAAGAGCAAACTAGAGCGAACTTGCTTACTCTCTCACTTGATGATTACAACCTTACACACAACTCTTATTTATAGACGAACTCGACACACTCGACCGACATACTAAAGTAATACGACAAACTTTAAATAAAGCTAAATATTTTGCTTTAACAAAAGCAAAAGCAAAAGCAATATACAGACTCGATTAATCGACAAAAGTAAAAGTTATAGCTTTATGAAAGCAAGATAAGATTCGTGATGATCTTGATGCACTGTATGATTTGATGTGACGGCTTGCGACAGCCAGGAAGCATGGGCTTGATGAAGGCTAGTGGCATGGGCCAGACTATTGATTGATATAGGTACAGTACCATCGGATAGGTTATGTACGCAAGATGTGCCAGAGATAGTAATGAATGTAATTTGTATAGCGATAGAGATCCGGATAGGTGATGTAGATACGAACTCGAGGTTGCTGAAGGAGATACCATAACGTAAGGAGACTGATTGCTTCTTCTTGTGACCATATGATGGTTTGACAAGCAAATACATGGATTTCATGTTTGCGTAATGCTGAATTCCAATAAAGTTCCACGCCGTTTGGATATAAGTCATGAATGATATGATCAATTAATGCTTGCTGTATGGCTGGATGACGAAGTGCCCGAGCGAGAGTTTTCATATTTTAATTGAATCTGAATAAGTTGAATGGATATTATCATATGAATATGACCTCGATCTTGATTACGAATATTTTTCAACTTGTTTGAGTCTGTTTTCAATAAGGTCTTGAGTTTGTTACATTTTTTGTAACTGTTGGAGTATGGCTTGAGCTACATCAGGTGTTAAGGATGTTGAGGCAGGTTTTGAAGGAGAAGGATTGTTGATAACAGTTTTATAACTAGTTTTAGGGAGAGAAGGAAAATCACTTAATTTATTTGGACTTCATTGGAACAGGGAGAGTTATCAAGTGAATTAATATCAAACTTATCCCACCATTTACACCGAAATGTCTCATGCGAGAGGTAGGTATATGTTAAGTTATCAATGTGGTGATTTTATGGGTAGCATAATGCCATTTTAGGATCCATGGGATAGAATATTTATGTAAAAATTGAAAGAGTGATAATTTTTCTCGCTTCATATTTCGAAAAATTTCGGAGGGCAAATAATCAATTGTCGGGCCAAATTTTTTCCACCATTCTCGCCATGAACCAATTTGGCGATTAACCTTAAGAGATCTTTTCAATGTGATATACCATGAATGTCCGAATTTGAATCTTTGTAGAACAAAATGTTTGCGCCATGCATCTATGTAGTCTTTATAATTGACTTGAAAATGAGGTTTATCCTTTATCAATGTCATTGGATGATAATGAAACAAAGCTATGATGAATCGAAGATTGTTGTGATTGACACCATTATTCACTGGAGAGAACCTTTTGGATTTTAAATTTAGAGTAAGAAACTTCATCTGAATTCGGTCTTGTAAAATGTTCAATAAGAACAGATTGTGTTGTAGTCAAAATGCTTTCATAAAATTTTATGGTAATGTGAGGACGAGTAGGGATGAAATGAAGGCCATGAGGCATAACAAGATGTATTTGTGCATCAAGAGATTTATCAAGAAGATAGAAATCTAGCATTTTAACAAGATGGCGATTACTAAATCGATAAAAAGATTTATTGATATCGGATTGATTATAAGTATTGAAAAGAGGAGAGAATCGGTTGGAAGCTGGAGATTTGCCTTTATCAGTCATGTTGATCTGTAGGCAATGAATATGAGCAGTAGTAAGAAATTCACGAGATAAAAAATCAGGGTGAGAGTTATTTGCCCTTAATATATTCAATATCGAAATCAAAAATATTTAATATTGCTTGCCAACGAGCAAAGATCTGTTTCGATACTAAATTTTTGACATCTTTCAACAGAATTTCTTTTGTAGCTTTACAATCAACACAGATTAAAAACTTTTGATTTAAAACATCGGATTGAAATTTTTGAACACAAAGAACAATAGCTAAAATTTCTTTTTTGACTGTGGCATAGTTTTGTTGGGTTGGATTCCAAAGTTTAGAGGTATAACAAACTAATTGTTCTTTCCCAGTAGGCGATTTTTGTAAAAGAATACCACCATAACCGGCATCAGAGGCATCAGTCTGGATAATTTTGAAATACTCAAGATGAGCTAAATGGAGGCAAGGAAGAATTTTCACTTTTTGCTTAATTTTTTGGATGGCGACTGTATGAACGGGAGTCCAACTGAATTTTTGACCTTTTTTGAGTAAATCTTGTAATGGTTTTTCTGTATATTGCTGCATCTTTATAAAAATCAGAAAGATAATTGAGACAACCAAGAAATCGTTGTAATTGTGTTTTATCAGTGAGTTGATCAGGAAATTTATTGGCAAAATCTATAACTCTATTAACTGGAGTAATAGTTTTATTCGCTATTTTGAACCCTAAAAAGGTTATTGAAGTCTGAAATAACAACATTTTCTTTTGTGATAAAACTAAACCATTTTTGATAACGATTGCTTGAAAAGTATTCAAATGTTTCCAATATTGGTCAAGATTGTTAGAGAATATCAAAATATCATCAATGTATACAAGAATGAAATCACAATAGGGATTGAAAATATCATTCATAATTTTTTGAAATTCGGAAGGAGCATTTTTTAAGCCGAAAGGCATGACATTCCATTGATATTGTCCAAAAGGTGTATTAAAAGTTGTTTTATAGCGATCAGTTGGATGTATTTGGATTTGCCAGAAACCAGACTTTAAATCGAATTTTGAAAATATTATTGCAGTAGTAGTTGTTTTGATTAAATCATATTTATTTGGTAACGGATAGCGAATAGTTTTGAGAACTTTATTGAGAGGTTTATAATTGATGACTAAGCGAGGAGCACCACGCTCAAGCTCGGAAGCATTTTCAACATAAAATTACGCATACAACTCCATGGGGATTTAGAAGGAGTGATTAGTTGTTTAACAAGTAAATCTTTGATTTCAGTGTCACATAATGAAAGAAGGCGCGCATTCATCTGAGATGGATTTGCTTTGGTAGGAATGTGTTCTTCATTAAATTCTTCGATATAAGGGAGAGTGACTATATGTTTTTACGATCCCAAAAGCGAAGGAATATCGAACAACATTGTTTTGTTAAATTGATTTGAAAAAGAGTTAATTTTGATTGAAAAGCAGGAGTTTTTAAAATTTGATCAGTTTTGAGAAAATTAATTTCAGAACGTAAAAATGTTATATGTGATTCTTTATATTATATTTGATTGATCAGCTGATTCAAATATTTGATTTTTGGAGGCTGAGTAAAATGAAATATAATTGTATGATTATTTAGACTCGTCGTAATGCTAAAATTTGTAACATAAAAAGGTCGAATATGTTGAAGAAAAGGTATTCCTAAGAGGATATCATGTTGAAGGCCCTTGACAATAATAAATGATGTAGGAATGCAGATAGATTGATGACTAATATGGGCTATAGGAACTTTGTATTTAATAGAGGATTTAATACCATTTGCAGTAGAGATTTTACTAGTTGTTAATTCACAATATCTTAACGGAATTAATCCTTTACGGATACAATTAAGATCAGCACCAGAGTCTATTAATGCATGACATTTATGAGAAAATTCTTTAATTTTTATAGTAATTGGTGTTAGATGTAGAGGTTTGAGGATGTTATTCTTTTTTGAATGATTTAATTTCATCTTTTAAAGTATTAATGTCAGTTTGTAAAGATTGGATTGTTGCTTGTTGAGGACGCTTGTTGACGGTTTCCATGAGACTTGCGAATGAATATTTGTTAGGATCAAGTTTGTATTTGTTGTTTGAAATTATGGTGCTTTTTTTAGTATTCCTTATCGGATCGGGTGGATCAAGAGAATGTAGTGACTGGATAATCGAGTAAAGTATTTATATTTTAATGGGCCTTCAACAAATGTTCATGTGTAATTACTCCCACATCGATTTCACCATTTATGATGACCATGGCATTTTCATTTTCAATAATCTTTATACAATGCTTAGAACATTAAATTTTATAGACATTCGATTTTGTAGTGTAAGTAACCACTAATCGTTTTAAAACTCAATTTATTTTCGTGTGGATTATAAATTCCTACTACGATAGAAATCTCAAACGTGTATATGTCTTAAGATATGTTTCCTTCTAGTCCACAACTCCAAAGAGGTTTTAGGAACGACTTACTAGGAACCATATTCAATAAATATGTAGCAGTTTTTAAGGCTTTCATCTACATTGACTTAGGCAATGTAGAATTACTTAGTATACTCATAACCATTTCCATCAATGTTCAGTTACGACGTTCAGCTACACCATTATGCTAAGGCGTATACTAGGTATTATGTATTGAACACAAATACCATGTCGTTCAAGAAGTTTAGCAAATAGAACATGACACTGTTTAATTATTTAATCATATCTTCCATAATTAATATTCACCAAATAGAGATCGATGGAGTGTCAAATTATCCATGTATGTCTATATGAATCATTCATAAGATTGGTAATATTGTGTTTTTCCTTTGGGTAAAAACACAATATACTTTATTTAATTAATAAATAATTAATTAATTAAAAATGTATGTGACCTTTGGGCATCTATTCCATTTTTAATTTGTTACGAGATTTTCATACATTACCAAAATGAGTTGCACCTTTGGGTCAACTATAATATTTTAGTAATTATATATATATATATATATATATATATATCATAAAATATTAGTTCCCATATTACTAAGAATGTGGTGCGCCTTTAGGCCAATCATGATATTTTAGTAATCAATCAAAAAATCAAGAAGATGAGGTACCTTTAGGTATCCTTCATCGTTCTTAATTATCATTAGCATAATTAATATGCATTAAATCATGTTAATCACAAATTATTAGAAAATGATTCGCCTTTAGGCTAAATCAATTTCTAATAATCATCATAGAATTATAAGAAAATGCGTGTGAAAATTCACGTAATTTTGATGTTTAAACTATTTAGTTGGATCACTTTGGTGATTGACACAGCTCTATGGTATAAACAACAAATTATATCCAAAATATCAACAATAATGCATTTTCTTTTTATCATTAAAAAAGAAAAAACAGAGATGAGTACATAAGTAAATTTAGGAACTTCTAAATTATCATCATTAATTTATGTAATAGAAGTTGAAGATAATACTAATATGATGGGGACTTGATACTGGTCAAATAACCTTAATGAGAAATGATAAGTTTGATTCATAACTAATTGAGGTCTCGTTGCCTAAAGATGGTTCATTTCTCGAGACTCATTTGGTGATTAATACATAACACAAGATTATCCAACTGTTGTTGAGTTTTATTCTAAGAGTAGGCGGCAAATTATACAACTTCTCACCACTTAATAACTGACAAACAAGAATAAATATATTGGTACCCTACAACCATTAATTAAAAGTTTATTAATAAACGCCAATACCAGCTATGGCTAGGGAGAGATAATAATGATCGCCACCAATGACCGGAGCCTATAACATATATAGTATTGTGGTATGATATATCATTCATGCACCATATAGTAATATAAATATTTCCAATTTTTGTTTTCATATATATAAATGGCAATATTGGAAATATTGGAATAGATAACAGTTACTAATTAATTAACATTTCCATCTACTTTAATAAAACATCATTGATGTTTTACTATAAAGCGAATAAGTCCAAGAGACAACATCTAAACATCTTTGAATTGAAGAGAACCATTCATCTTCATCTATAGTTAAGCCGGAATTAGCCAATTAGGAAGATCTTATAATATCCGTCGTTACATGACCAACCTCATTAAGAATAAGAATTCTAATCGGTGCCTGGCTCATTGGTATTCCTCCACAGCTTTTACATTAAGAATATGTTGATTATATGGAAAGAAACCAAAACTCATCATCTTCATTATCTTACAAAATGTGTTGGCTTTGTTGTAGAAAGTACTAATTTTGTTGTTTAACCCATAAATATAAATACTTTTTTGCAGTGAATTTTTTTTGAAAGAGTGAAAGTCAACTAACTTATACGCATGAAAAGAAACAACAAATTAACTACATAATTGATGAAGAATTTATAATTAAAATTGGATATAGCCAATACCCATCCGATCTGACAATCTCAATGATCCCATTTCGTATTAGAAACGTCAAAAGCAGATGACGAGATTAATCTAATGCGACGATAATTCAATCTTAACAGCATAATGTTTTGCAAATGGCAGTGCTTAATTAATTATGTATCATATATAACAACAAAACTTTAGTAAGAATTTTAAGCAAATGCATACACGTTCTAAGAGTTGGTTTCAACATCTATCTTGGAATAAACAATATGCTATAAAGATTTAATTTAACATGCATCAAAAGACTCGTTAACTTAAACTGATCAAGTTTAAGAACACGGGATAATTCAATAGTCATGGAAAACTCTACTGATCTAATAGGCTTTAATACCACATATAAACATATTTTAAACATGATAAAATAGATCAAATAGAGAATTACATGCGGAAGCCTTTAATCTCTTAAAGTCACCAAAACCTTATCGCGGTCATAAACCTCAACGCATTCGACACATAACTTAATGGTACATGTACCCTTTTAAAGGTTTGAGGGAGAACCTTCAAGCTTCCCACATAAATACCAATTTTCATCAAATTAGTAACCTAAAGGAAGCTCAAAAGACTTAAAGTAATTCATAGGTTATGTAAATTAACATAATGGTCTTACACTTTCTAGTCGGTTCTTTTCTTTTTCTTTTTTTTTGGTTGCGGCTATTCGGACCCCATGTTTTGCTCCCTTTACCCCATTTTTGAATTTTTTTCAACCCCTAGTGAAATGACCCAACTACCCCTCCATATAAAAGAGTTTTTACTCACTCATACCCGCTCACGCATATCCCAGCCACCCTCTCTCAAATCGCATTCTCACCACCAACCCAAATCCGACGAAATCTCGAACAAAACCACATCGATTCGATGCCACGGATGCATTCATCATCTCTTTTAGTGTCGATTTCAAGGTTTTTTGAGTTTTATTTTTATTTTTTGAGTCGGTATTATTTGTGGTTTTGTTGTTGAGTTTAGAGATTCGATTTGGGGGTTAAATCTTGCATTTTAGATGCAAAGTCTTGATGAAATCGAAAATATCAAGCGATTCAGAGCAAAACTCGCTATTTTTTTTGTCATTATCATGTATTTTTTAGGAGTTTTAAAATTTTTTTGTTCATTCTTGTTACCCGCCGGTGTCCGCCTCTAAAGAAGTCTCGACCGGATCCATCCGTCACCCATTAAAACCGAGTTCTCTTCACATTCTCGGTCGAAGTCGGGCGATACCTCTGAAGAGGTATCGGTCGGAGTCGATCGTTACCTCTTTATCGGTCGGAGTCGGTTGATACCTCTCTAGAGGTCTCGGCCTTATGCGACCGAATTCCACCGGCGACACTTCACTTCTAGGACACGACGCGACCACATCCGACCTTGTTCAATGAAAAAAAACACTCATACGACACTTGATGACCTAGTATAAAAGCTCTAAAATAACTAAAACCGAAAAATGAAGAGGATTGATGGGTGTTGGGATGAGGGTATATAAACATTCGTTGAGGGTGAGGGATAGTTTTAGAATAATTTACAAAAAATGGGGTAAACGCAGTAAAAACTCAAAAATGGAGTACACCAAGTAATGGGGAAAATGGAGTAAAACGTGGGGTCCGAATAGCTGCAGCCTTTTTTTTTTTTTTTGACTTGAACCAATGACTGCTCTAAAACTTGCTTTTGACAAGTGATGTCTCATCCGTCTCGCCAAAGATGCTATGACAGGTCTTTCTATTCGTTATGTCAATAAGTTTGCAAATCCAATTTTCTAAGTTAGAGTTAGAGTTTTATGACTGGGTACTTTTGCTCTAGATTTTCTTCTGTCTGCAACACTTTAGGATCATCGTTAATAAAAAAATGTTTCTTAAGAAAAACATCAAATTGGTAGTTTTAAAAATCGACGAAACTCACCTAATTTTAACGAATTTTATCCATTTTCAAAATAGGCAAAACAAAAATCCATGTATATAGAGAAAATGTTAAATTCTCCAAATATTCGACATGATTCATAGAAAGTTCGACATATTTCAAAGAAGTTCTACCAAAGTAGCAAAAATTGCAATACTTCTATGACTAGGTAGGAGTTTCAAGAAAGTTCATGAGAGTTTTCGAAAAATCTCATGAAAGTTTATTAGTGAAGTTTTGCAAAATGCATCGAAATTAATCTAAAATGAATCCTTAACACCTCAAACGAAAGTAGTCTGCGAATTGCATGTTATATTGCAAAATAATACTATGTAATTACTAATTCCATATTTTGAAAAATAACTTTTGCACTTCTCCTCATCGAATTAAATTTTCTCAAATTATTTTTAAAATTTTGAGTGGACAAATTAGTAGATGAAGTTGAAGTTTCGAAACTTGAAGAAAAAAGTAAGCCAAGGTTTTTTTAAAGAAATGCTTATCCAATGTTGATTTATTGGCAGATAGTCATTTGGTTGCTTCAAATGCCAAAGCAGAGAAGATACCAAAATAAATTACATCAATGCCATGGGTTTTATAAGAACATTTTGATACCTATAATCAAAGAAAAAAAGAACATTTTAATACCTCATCACTGCTCATGCAAGCAATGGAGAGGTATTAAAATGTTCTAAAACACATTGACATTTACTTGAATAAGTTCAACTGCAAACCCTAACTACAGGACCACACATACAGATGAGCAAGGAAGGATATAAAAAAACAGGAGCATTTGCACAAATTGAACGATGTGAAAGCTACGCATTATTAGATCACCTGCATGATTTGATCAATATCATCTTCTTAAAGAGATCTCTCATGAGACTGCATTACAAACCTTGTATTGATCCAATGGTCTGGATTTATAAAACCAGTCATCAAAGATATGAATACCTAAAGATATTAAGGATATGTTACCACTAACCACACTCTTTATTGGACGAAATCCCCACATTCCGCTTCGATACCTCCTGATTGTTTCTATTTACAAGAAGAAAAAAACACCCAGGAGCAATGATATTGATTTCAGGTCTAAAAGGCCTTAGTGACGAATTTCAACTTCAGCAGTTGCTCCTACTTTTGCAGTCCTAAGCTCAAATAGAATGCCCACAAAATCAACATAAATCCTAATTTGCGTATTGTCTACATAGTTCTTGTCAGTCAACAATGTCTAAAATCATCATTTGATTCATTTCAGAACTACGAAAACAAAATCATCATTTCAACGGCCCTTTTTTCTTTGCCATGGCATCAATTTTGGCTTTCGTCTAAAGAAAAATTCAACATCCTTCTTAGCAAACTCCTACAATTACCCAGAATTATTTCTACGTAAACTATGATCAGACAATGATTATGAATTTTGGACGCCGCTATGAAGTTGCAATCCAAAGTTATTATGAACCAACGCAAGGCAACAGCTGCAGGCATTCTTTTAAGTCACTAACGAGCATAGAGATATTTAAAGAAATTGTAATGAAAGCATTAAATTGATAAGAGAATTCAACCAAGAAAAAAAATGGTCATTTGATGACGGTTTATTGGCAGATAGCGGTCGCACAATTTACATGCTTGTTTGCTTTAGTTGCCAATGCAGAGAAGAGATGACAGGAATTTACATCAAAGCAATGGGCTTTAAAAGAACATTTTAATACCTCATCACCGCTTGTATTTCACCATCAAGTACCTCCATTGCAATAGTGGACAGCGCCATTACTACCATTACTATAAACTTCCTTGTGTTTCAGATTCACTCCATTGAGTCCCCAAATCCTAATTGTACGGTCATCACTAGCCGATGCCAACATATGGGGATTCGCTGGGTTCCAGCTCACACAATTAACAGCTCCAGAATGTCCAGGCAATGCCCCTACGAGCTCCCCAGTGGTTCTGTGCCAGATATAAACCTGCAGCAGTACATCAATTTATATTAAAGAAACATGCAGGGCAAGTAAAAGGAATTCGTACCTAAGCAATTAGTGGAAAGAGTGAAAGGAGAGTTGGAACAAAATGGCAGCACATGTTTCTTACGCCGAACCCTTCTCCCCACTGTATTCAATTTTCATGTCACTTCCATCACATCCAACTAATATTAGCGGATAGCTACCTCTTGAATTAGAGGAATAATTAAGCCACCCAAACAACTACATCCTATGGAAGTATTCTACATTAAATCCTTCAAATTCACTGACTCAACCACTCCAAGGAATACAACATTTAAATATTTAATAAAGAAACAAATGTTACCTTCTTCTAAATAAAGTGATTGCAAAGACATATGGACCTCAATATTCTATCATATTAAAGGCGATGAACATACGGTCTTCCTGCATATAACAACTACTATGCCGCTAAATTGTGCATTAAAATAAGCCGAGTGGAAGTGTAGCTGACCCAAGGTAATTTGGGATTGAGGCTTAGTTGATGTTGTTGAAGCAATGTTCATCTATACCTTCCAAATATCCTAAGTATCTAAATAAATCAATAATAGGGTAGAAACTCATACCTGCGAATCCTCACTCCCGCTGGCAATAAAAGTTTGTTCAAATCCACCAAAACAAGAACGAATGACAAATCGAGAGCGTTTATGACCTTTGTACTTAGCTATGAGTCTACAGTCACCATCAATTGTCCACAAATGTATTTCTTGGTTTAGAAGATTGACTAGTAAGAACTTGCTGTCCATTGATAATGAGAATGAAGTTATTGTTTGTTCCTCCAGAATTTCTGTTTCAACTTTTGCTTCTGTATTAAGCAAGGATATTGCAGTTTCTTTGCACATGGTAATTATCTGCTTCCCATCATTTGTTATCGCCATATCTGAAATCTTAAGAGTTCGCTGCCCTTTCCAACATTCCAGTTCTTTCCCATTTAAATCCCACATGCAGATGCTCTTGTCATTTAAACCAGCAAAAATTCGTTTGCCGTCCGGAAACCACCCACATGAGATCGTGCCAAATCCCACTTTTTCATATACATTCAGGCAATCACCAGAGCTGACATCCCAACGTCTGATAACCTCCTCCATCCCACACGTGAGGAGCTGCTTGTTATCAGGACTCCACGAAATTGTAAGCACTGGCTTTTGGTGACCGGTGAGTGTATGCTTCAAGGATAGTCGTCCATCCTCACTTACCTGAAATATTACATTCAAAGTATATCGTCATCACTAAAAGGTTTAGGGCGATGGCATTTATGAGAAAAAAAATGCTAATATACATTCATGTAAATGTGTGTTGCCAAACTAGGAGTATAGGAAATGGACTGAAAAAGTTTCTTCAAGTTCTCAAAAGTAAAATCATATTCCTTTCAACAAAAAATGATTAAATAGACGAGATAAACAAATACAACTTCCGCGTTTCTAAAAACAATATTTATTTGTAAATCACGTAGAGAGATCATGGTGATGTAGTGAAATTTCAATAATAAAGGCAAAGCAAGCTTTAGCAGAAACTTGGAAGCGTCTTTGACTCAAAGAAACTTGTAGATCCATACAGCCTATCTCTTCACATGCTCTATAGCTTCTGCACCCTTAGTGTGCTAGAAAATAAGATATTTCCAAAAAATTGGGGGGCAATGTGTCAGCATAAAGAAAGTGACGTGCAGAGAAGCAATGTCCGTCGGTGTAGGATGTTGTAATTCGTTGATACATCATACATGTCAGACTGAAGTCTCAACAAAAGTTGGTGAAATTTGTTTATGCGTGTCATTGTGAAATGTCCGTTCAATTATGGAAACCTGTACTACATGGACCATTGGTGCAGCCTACTAGAGAAGTCGATAAGGTCAGTGGAAGATTTCAGACAGGCTGCTTTGCAGGACCAATATGAGAGGCTCCTGAAGTATGGTTGGAGTCTCCGTGCATTGCTCACCGTGGGCCATGGCTAGTGCAAGGCAAGCATCTTTACTAAGAGGAATTGAGAAGTAGAGAAGCTAAACATTAGACACTTAAACCGTAAACACCTATTGAAATCTATCCTATGGCGCGAAAGTTTTAAATGAAACCTAACGAGATAGAACAAGAAACAATTGGACTCTTTGCCTAAACTGGTTTTCCTTTTGTTTTTAACTCCTTTTCTTTTTTTGCTGGCAAGGCAAATAGGGCATTTTTGGTGTCTTTTACTTATAGTTGAAACAAGTTAGGATGCGGATTTTGAGAATTTGTTTAAATTTTAGAATGACTTTAATGTTTTTCCTTTTCGCATTTTCAATGGTAGAGCTTGCCAATTCCAATCAAATCTAAGTTTTTCCCCTCCCAAGTTTCAGGGAATTCATCATAGCTTTATCAAATCAATTTTCTATATGGCTGCTATGAACCTTAACCTCGAGCCACATTTTTTCACCACAAGAACCTTGCTTTTCACATTCTAAACACTTAATTCAAACATCAGATGACCAAAGTTACTACCAACTATATCCAAATTAGATGCTTACGGTGCAGAGCAATATTTTTAAAGCAAATGCCTGAATAAATATTACCATTCACAGAAGCAAAAACAAATATGAGAACTTTGACTTAGGTCACCGATAAACATCAATAAGGAGAAAATTGCATTAAAGAGTTATCATGGAAAGAAGTCTCTAGAGAATAACTCAACATGAAAAGAGAAAAAAAAATCAAAATAAAAGCATATTACCAAAAAGTGGACCTCCAATTCTCTAAAGAGCCACATAGAAAACATTGTCAAAGAGGGTGTTAAGATCCCAGATAGAGTAAAATAGAGTGTTCTAGAAAGAACAAATATTATAAATAGCGGTGTGTTGGATTAAACATGATGTTGTCTTGATTGTAATTGGGAACTGAGTTTGGGCTAAGAGAATTTTAAGACTATTCTCAGGGGTTACTTTTGTGTTCGTATAAATCGTTGTTGAATTCTCAAAACAATCGATCGATATTGTTATTCTATTAGTGGTATCAGAGCATACTTCATAGATGGAAGCTCGATTGGAAAAGTTGAAGCTTGATTGAATCGAATCGAAGAGGAGGTAAAAAGGATTTCAGCCATTAAGGCGTCAATTGAAGAGCTCAGATATGAAGTGAAGAATGTGTTCAAAGGCTTGGTTCAAAGGTTCGATGAACTCTTCCTTCAACAACGAGGATCACTTCAACGGTCATGGTAGAACAACAGATCGAATAATGACGGATCACAAAAGCTTCTGGACCGCCAAATTCAAGCTTATCTAAGGAGTTGCAGATCACGGTTAACTAAAACCACCAGATCGTTAGTTCCACACTAATGGAGGATAAGAGGGAAGAAGAGATCCAAGAAGAAGAAAAGCTGTAAATTCACATATTAACCTTTTATTTTCATTCCATCCTTTTATAAAAAACATCCTAAACATATGCATTTATAATAACCACCAACATAAAACTCCTATAAGAATTAGGATTTTCAAGTCTTGATACGATTCTAAATACTAATTAAATAAAGTGATGAAAATAGTAATATTTACATAAAAACTCTAAGAAAATAAAATCGTAATCTTATTCAAACTTTAAACATAAGAAAATGCTTCATGTATTCTGCATCAATTCTCTCTAATTTGAAGAACTCGGCTCCGACTAGTTAACTGTGAGGTAGCTCTACAAGAGGTCGCGATCTCGACACCAGTAGCGAAACAGCAATACTGCAGCAGCGAAACAGTGCAGATTGCAAATTAGCAAACACCAACAGCAGAACAGCAGACAGTAGGAACAACAAATAAGAACTTCACGCAGCAACAACAGCAAAGAGAAGAAAAGAATAGCAAGGAAAGAGTGCAGATTTCTTAGAGAAGAAACAGAACTAGGAAGAGAAGGGTACAGAAATTTTTAAGGAGGGAGGAAGGCCTGCAGAATTCTTGGAGAAAAACAGGAGACAAAGAAAGAAAAGAGGTGCAGAAATTGCAGAGAAGCTGGTGCTGAATATAGAGAACAGAGATGCAGCGGAGACGAATAGAGGAGAAACAGAAGTCAGAAAAGAGGAGGAAGGAAGAAAGTTACAGAAGATTGAAGAAAAGAGAAGAAACCAGAACAGAGAGTAAGGAAAGAATGCAAGAGCCACTTGCTCAAGGAAGAGAGAAAGAAATAAAGAAAGAAATGGAAGAGAGCCGGAACCTCTTGCTCAAGAAAGAAAGAAGTGTAGATACCAGAAATTGAGAAGAAAGAAAGAAGGAAGAGAAGCCATAGAAGGATGGCAAGAACCTAAGCTCTGATACCAAAATATGGAGGATAAGAGGGAAGAAGAGATCCAAGAAGAAGAAGAGATGTAAATTCACATAATAACCTTTCATTTTCATTCTATCCTTTTATAAAAAACAGCCTAAACATATGTATTTATAACCACCAACATAAAACTCCTACAAGAAATAGGATTTTCAAGCCCTAATACGATTCTAATTACTAATTAAATAAAGTGACAAAAATAGTAATATTTACATAAAGACTCTAAGAAAATAAAATCATAATCTTATTCAAACTCTAAACATAAGAAATGCTTCATGTATTCTGCATCGCACGTGCCTCAGAGCATTTCCGATATGAGGTGGGCAATTCGGAAGAACTGGTGTTCTGTTTGGCAGCAAAGGAAGTTCAATTGCAACAAAAGTCTTACGTGTTGATTCCGACACCAATCGCATTGATGATCAGCTCTACAGTGCAAGGTGTGACCTCTTATCCACCAGATCATTCCCTCACCAAGGTGAGTTCCTCATCGCAGATCTGTGAGTTCACATACAACGTCTTTGAGTTTGTTTCGCCACCGCTAGCCTCAACCCCAACACCTTGGCCACCAGATCCAGACAACACCAGTCTTGCCGCCCTACGCGGTGGGTCTCCCTGTTTGGCAAGCTAATTTGGAGAAGACTACTCCAAGTGATGGACTCGACATTCAATCGACTGGTAGTTCAAGGCCTTCAAGTTGTCGTGAAGATGCTTTTAGTCAATCTTGTAAAGCATTTTATATCCATAGCAACACTTCAACTTGAGTTTGCAGCCATGATCGGTGAGAAAGTGCTAGACGGAGTTTTTCATGTTGCCTTACGAGTGTTTGAAGAAATGTTTGTTGCATTGTGCATTGCAATTATCCACTCTACGAAGTATGTTCGTCTTATTCCTCCTAGACATGATGGGATTAGGGGTGGTGTGAGCATGTCATGATGTAGTTTGAAGGATGCATCTGTTTTTCCATTCATCGTTTTTCCATTCATCCATGTCGATTTCGTGACAGCTAGGTACTCGCTAATGGCTTGCACATTTGGAACTGATGTACTTCACATTTGGGGTATGCTCACGGAGTACTTAGCGAAATTCAGCCCTAGTTCTTTCTATGGTTTAGTATTCCTACTCACTACTTTAATGGATTCATTTTGGTGGGGCGTTCATTATTTGTTGGAAGCACGACTGGTTTGGGTTTTAGCATGGACGACCACGCACCTCATGCTATTGACATCACACGGGTTCACAATCCTGGCTCTACTTTCTTCTTTTGTGTTCTATTCTCTCTTTCTTTACCACCTTAAGGACAAGGTGGATTTTAAAGGGGAAAGTAATGTTAAGATCCCACATAGAGTAAAACAGAGTGTTCTAGAAGGAACCAATGTTATAAATAGGGGGTGTGTTAGTTGGATTAAACATGACGTTGTCTTGATTGTAATTAGGAACTCTTTGAGTTTGGGCTGAGAGAGTTTTAAGACTCCTCTCTGGAGTTACTTTTGTGTTCTTGTCTTGTAGATCGTTGTTGAATTCTCAAAACGATCTATCAATATTGGTATTCTATCAGAGGGCCACAATTAATGTTATGAAAAGATGATACAGTGTTTGTTGGGAGGACAACCGATATAATATTTGAATCACTGCAAGCAAGCAGTTAACTCGCACCGCCCATAGCTAGGGTTTTGATTTTTGAGAACCAATGCTTTTCGAACTGGCCGATTGTCTAGTCATTCTTTCCCTGGCAAGCATATGGGGGTGAGTTGAGCCAATGGAACCCTATGAGGTAATCCAATCAAAAGAGAGTTATGAGATCCAATCATATTAAGATTCCAAAAAGGTAGGGGGATGGAAATAAAGCCCCCTTATAAGAAGTAGGGTGAGTGTCACTAACCCAACCATCATTGTTGGGGAGCACCAACCTATGACTTGCCTTCTTAAAGGACTTCTTCTCCAAGGGGCTAATGCCATGGAATTGAAATTCCCTAAACCTCTACAGAACTTCCGCGAATTAATTAGTTTTCTTAAAAAAACCAAACTAAAAAGTATAGAACTGAAGTTTTATGAATTTGCATACCTAATTCAGAACAGAAATATATGATTTGCAGAATTTTAATGCTATTTGCAAGAAAAAACATATTACAACTGATGTCATCTTTTTCAAAAGACACTCCTAAAAATAGAGGCACTTGGATTAATACAAAATTAGAAAACGATGTCAACTATGATGAATGAATTTTAACTTATTGCCCAAAAAAAATATAATATCTAAAAAGATCAAAGCCATTAAAATTGAACTTAAAAAACTTAATCTGCGATATAGTAAGAAAAAATGACAAGAAATATTATCAATTTATCAACATACTTCTTTAATGTGTCTCAACAAAATCTGAGGCTTGCTAGAACTTAGATGGACTTATTTCTACTTTTCTCCAGTGTTAAATTTTGCAAAAACACCTTAAGTCGAATTAGAATTCCCCAAATTACTTTGAATTTTAAAATACCGATGTCATAGGCAAAGACGAGTTTTCGATCCTTAGCAACTGATATGAAGGTAATTGAATAAGATCTTGTGATGTAAGACACGTAACAAAGGTAACGACATTCAAATGTATTTTGATGATATGATCAAACAGAAAATATTCACAACTTTAAGTTCCAATGGTGCTAAGCAACAAACTTTTATCTATTATTTTCCACTTTCGACATACCTATTTCCACAATTACACTATTCAAGTGCGATCATGCCAAGAACTTTGCTATTGGAATATTCCATTTAAATTTTAAAACCTTTAAGATTGAAAGCAAATAAGTTGGCCTGGCTGTTACCACTCCTTCAAGGAACTCCCTGATAAGGAATTCCTGATAAGGAATTCGAGCAAGAATTTTGTAACTAATCAATCAGAAACGTTATCTGCAAAATATCTACGTTCAAATAATTGTTGAACCTGGACTTCATTATTTCTTATCCCAATAGATGGCTGGAAAGGCCAACCACACTAGTGCTATTGTTTGGCCCGTGGAACCTTAAGAGTAGTATTAAGATCTTAAGGATAGAAGTCTATCTCTGTAACTCATCAAATTGGTTCATCTTGTGAAAGTAGGGTCTTAAACCATTGTATCATCTATTCTTGGAATTTATTTCACCTATTAACTAGTAATGAATTGTATCACTCATGAAATTGAGTTGCTCCCTTCATCACCACAAGATGAAATCTTTGATTTTCAATGAATTGCTTGTGCACGTGTGTGTGAGAGAAAGAGAGGGAGTCCCTTGCAAGATTAAAAAGTGGTTGAGAGCAGCCTTTTTGACAATTAGGAATTCACACAATTTGACATGATATCTTGGTGAATTTCTGTGTGAGTACAGGTAGGGAATGTTCTTAATGTGGTCCTCATTATTTGATTAGTGGGCCTGACATTTTGCTCCAAACGTTAGGAGCTTGCATGTGGCTTTCTCTAATTATCATAACTTCTTCAACCTTTACACAATTACAATGATTTTTTAAGTGACAACTTAATATCTAGTGGTATTCTTATGCAAATATATTAAAAATAAAAAAATATGTTGCCAGAAGAAAAATAATAATAAAAAAAAAATTGTACACTAGCCTAGTACATATTCTGAAAATAATCAAAAGAAAGTTTATAGTTAAAACACAAATTTCCAAAATGAAAGTTCAATGAAAAATATGTTGCCTAGACATACTTTTATGGTTGTTATTAGTTGCAAAGAACAAACAAACGTTTTATCAAAAAAGAAAAAGAACAAACTGAGAAGAAAGAACATGCTAATTTGTTTTTGCAACTTTTCTTCCTTGCGTTGATAGTTGACTGTATCAAAATAAGACATCCTCCCTCTTTGGGCTTCTCAAAAGACAATTTCTAGGAGAATCAAAGACAGGATAAGGAAGAAGTTTATAATCTTGAGGAGACTGAACCTCAGGTGCCCCGAGGAGAATCTTCGATAAAAAAAAAAAAAAAAAAAAAAAAAAGCGAAAACAACAACGAGCAAGAAGATTGGTAAATGTCACAAGTTCCCAACACTAAATATATGTTTAAAATCCAAACGTGAATGCATGGAACGTACATAACTATGAAAATGTATATTAAACAATTTTTTTTAAAGCGTGAGTAGCGATCTCAACACAATAACGCTCTTTTTCTGCATATTCTTTCAACAAGACAACCTACAAAACTTTTACTGGTAATTTGAAAAATTACCTCCCATATGCAAGCTGATTGATCATTGGACGATGAAGCCAAGTATTTACCATCATGGGAAAATTGCAAAAACCAAACTTCACCACGATGCGCTTGAAGTACCTGTTCCAATAAGAGAGGAAAAAAGGAGCAGATGATGAGAGGAAAAATGATAAATGAATATAATGCATACTACAACGTTTGCCAAGTCATATACTTGCAGTTTCTCTCGCTTGGCAAGATAAAATTTAAAAGCAAAATGGAAATGAGTTCAATACTGGGCTACGGGTGGTTGAGAATGCAACAGTATAAATTAAAGAGTATCAAGAAGCAAGCAGCACGGTGTTAGAGAGCCTCAAAGCAAGTGATATATTTTTGAGGCAGTGAGAGCACAGTTAAATAATAATAATAATACTAATAATAATAATACTAATAATAATAATAATAATAATAATAATAATAATAATAATAATAATAATAATAATAATAATAATAATAATAATAAAGAAAATCTTGACAAGAATTTTGAGTTATGGATCCAAAAAGGAAATGGGAATGTCCAGTGAAGCTATAATTTGTGGGAAGGATTTAGAGAAGCAACCCTTAATCTGCAGATGTACAATCTTTTCCATATTTTGCTACATCAAATGAATGCTAAGTACCTCACCAAAAGTTGTGCTGAGAATGACATGTGCCCCAAGACAATCAGAATACTTTAGTATCCATAAGATGATGTATGTAATGTATTCAACAACTTGTTTTTGTTCTTTTTCTTTAGCGACGGCCATTCCTATAACAAGTTTTGCTCTCACTAAGTTACATAGAAAAGAATTAGAGACTCCAATGGCTAATTAATACAAAAATACCGCAGAACATAAAACAATTCATTGTAAAGGTTAAATCCTCTAATTTGTGTTTTATTATGGTGTTAATTGTCTAAAAGTAAAAACTCAAACTACACTCATGCAAAATTGAACAAGAAGTTATTAAGCAAATACTTGAATACCATCCACATAATAAAGAACTTCTAATAAATGGAGCAATTATTTCGGCAGAAAGCTGTGAATGTATGTCTATGCGGGGATACAAAAAATAATAATTACTTGGGGTTCATATACATTTAATTATAGCCTTCTAAATGGACTAAGTATCCAGTTCATAGCTTCATAGGCTTCAGTTCAAGTGTTTGAACTAGGAGCGAGAGCGGAATATTAAAATTTCTATCATACATAATACAAAGCGTGCCAACAGCTTAAAAAATAGTGATTTAAACTAAGATGGATATTCTCTAGTGAGATGGATGAGACATCTCTAGCTAAAACGCAAGGTTGGGGGAGGCCCCAGGTTAGACTTATGTTGGAGTCCCTTGTAAAAAAAAAAAAAAAAAATTAAGATGCCTTGACTCATCCTTCAAATTTAGCACAGCATCAGCAAACAGAAAATGGCTTATTCAACACAAACATCACAGACAGACACGAGTGTCACCACTCAGCTTTAGGTCTAAATAATACAACAACAAATTCTATCCGATAAATAAATAAAAACTAAGACAACAAAAATAACAATGCCTTTATCCCATATTAGTAGGGGTTGTCTACATGGATCAAACCCTTCCACTCCATATCAGAATATGATTGGTATTCCAGTGACTGGCTCTGTTTGTCTTTTTTTGAATATTTTCTCCCCTTCTCTTGCATTTATATCATCAAGTACCAGCTATTCAGCAAGAGAACTTCCACGATCTCCCAATTTGTTGTATTCTTTAGCATATCCTTGGGCCCACAACAGTTATTAATGTACTGACATTAATCTAAGGGGAATACAGAAAACTTCACAGGTAAATTTTTTTTTCTAAGTTTTCCCCTTCAAGTTTAAGAACAAAATTCTTCCAACTTCGTGAAGTGAGCCTTCCTTGCTTTTGCTATGGAATGTAAGGGGCTGAACAAAGGCTCAGTACTTTCATGAAAAAAAAGGCCTACCTTCATGAAAGAAAGCCTCAGTACCTATAGGCGCAAGTTATGTCATCTGGACTAGTTGAGAAGTTCAAATACAGGTAAATGTCTAAAGGTTAGATAAATGTATTATTCAAATTCAGAATGTAACTTAGCTAATAGGTTTTGTAATTGTCCATTCATCAATTTTACTATCAATTTACAATATATGATACACAACTTCTTCTAGACAAAGCAAAAGGGGGAGGGTAGGTCATCTTGTTGAATGAATAGTGATAGTTTGATGAAAGGTGCAACCGTGCAAGGCACTAAAAAGTATAGGGAAAGGAAACAAGGTATAGAACCTAAATGATATCAGAGATCAGGGTGTAATTTTCCAAAAGAAGACATGCTTTGCAGCAATAATGGAAATTCTAACATGTGAACTCTCACTAAATAAGACTCCTAAAAACGAAAGTTTTTCCTCATATTCTATATAAATAGGTTACTACTACCATGGGAACCACAAAAATACCCATGCCATAGGAACCTCATTTACAACCATTAGATTCTAATCCAACACATTAATCTATGAGTCATAAATGCACAAAACATTTAATGCACGACACATTTTGAGGGTTCCCATGACTTGGGTATATATTTGGGCTCCATTGTAGAATTTATATATATATAACATTATTTCTGATGGCATTAATTCATCTTCGAAGTTCTACTTCCAGCATATCCTTAAGAGACCAAAGTGGACATTAGACAGGTCTCTTACTCAGAATTAAACATGTTCAAATTCAAATGACTTCTCAAGTAATCTTTTAATAGTAATAACCCTTTTTTTGGTACCTAATTTGACAGTTTTCTGGAGGTCGATTTTTCATCTAAGATCAAACCTTTGATTAACCAGTGTCGTTCCTCTTAATTTCCTCAAGTTTGAATTTTTCTACAGTATCTTTTCCTCTATTGTGTTAGATGCATCAGGATAGATCTTGAGTTGCACCAATATAGTTAGTTGACCTTCTTTCCTCATTTTTTTTTTTTCTCATTTTCCTCGTCACGCAGATTTAATGTCAAAACAAAGGTTCAGTCTTATTTAAGTGTTCTTTATCTCCATTTTCTCCTTCTAGACATTTAATTCTCTTTTTTTAGGTTTTTCCTTTAAACATTTTCTATTCATATCTGCAAACCCCTACTTCTTGAGTATCATCAAAAGGCAAATTGCATTAATACCGCTGTTCTAAATATCTACTTCATACATATAATATTTGAGTATTCAATGTATTTGACCTCATAACAATCTCCTTAGCAAAGCAATTTATACGTGTGTATGCATCCACATTCTTCCCTTTTTTCTTTTTCTTTTTTTTTTTTTTTTTTTTTTTTTTTTTTTTTTGCATGTGTGTAGTTCTCTTTTTGAATCATCAAATCATCTTTCCTGTAGACAGGTGAAGGCCATGGGAAAAAAGTAATCAATCCAATACATGAAACATGCACAAGAGTTTGCAGCAGAAACCATTAAGTAATATCCAAGAGATGCTGGGAAAGGATCTCAAGCCAGTTTGGGTGCCAATGACTAACTCTTTTGCAATGATTATTGACTACAGGAAAATAGAAATTGAGTAGAAATAATTATTCCCAGGAGCTTTCTCAAACGATTTTTAATGAATACAGTGATAGACGAGAGTGCTTTACATGGAGCAACCTCCTGTACATATTGAATACGAAAACCATTACAAAGCATAAGGCTCCTTTTAGTCAAATAGTCATCAAACACAGCTTGAAAAAATTAAATCTGTAACTATATTTATAATGACAAGCATGGGAGTTTTAACACGTATCAGATTTGAATTTCTGTTTGATAAATGGTTGGAAGGAAGGCAAAGAACAAGTTTCATTTCATATACTTTGGTTGTTTAATAATCACAAAAGGAGGAAAAATTACGAGAAACACGTACCAAGACTAATCATCACATATAATAGACTTCAAAATATCAGATTTTTTTCTTTTTTTTTTTTGTATTGAACTTATTCAATGTGTATTGAGATCCTAAGGGTCAAAAGTGATGCTTGTTCACTCAAGGAAATTCAAATGAAATCTAAATAAATATTGGTGCAAAAGAACAACATAGTTTCATACTAACATGCATTCGTGGGGTAATGAAATAAAAACATCATTTGATGAATGACACTAAATAACTAGACAAGGGTACACAAATTGACAAATAGTATTGTAACAAAACAATCACAGGGCATTTCTGATGGACAGCAAGTTCATCTCTCAAATCATGGTATCTTAATAGAAAAATATATCAAGAGTACCACATGGCTACATCTGTATAATTGATGACGCAAATGAAGCTCAGGCTTGATAGGTAGAAGAATCCGAGTTTTTTGCACACTGGCCTAAGAATACTAATGTGTCAAATAGGGTAAGAAGCAGCATAAACTGTCTCACAACCAAAGGCTAAAGAAATTATAGAGCAAAAATTCACACCCAATGAAATGTAAAGATGAGCTGATTATTAGGGGAGATAAAGCTAGGACTTAAGCAAATGGACTGCATGATCAAACAGTAACACATACAAATCACAAGTACATAGAGGTATATCCTAAACCATCAAGTACATTGTACGACTTAAAATAAATTACCAAACCATGTTAATTCTGCACGCTAAATGCACATAGTGTTAACTAAGGCACTAAGCATTTGGGTAGCAATAATTTTGAGCCGCAATAGCACGAATGGGAATATCATTCCAGCATAGCCTGGACAGCTACGTGGGCTTATTTGTTTTATATTATCAGAAAGCAGCTGTGCAATTTAACTGATATGGCTTAATAGCACAAACAACAGGAACAATTACCCCCCTCATTCTCCACTCTTCTTCATCCTTCTCAATTGGCACTTTTTTCTTCTTCCACAGATCATCTCAGCCTCATGATCACAACAATACAATACACAATCTAATTTATTGGTCTAGATGTGCAAGCGAGAATCGAAATTCATTCTCAACCAAGTTTTTGAGATACTCTCAAACTGTATATGCTATTGATTGCAATTTCTTCTCATTTATTGTTAAATTCAAAACATTGTAATTTATGCATATCCATATGTTCACTCCATGATACAAATCAAGATATAGGTCGAGTTTTGTCATGTGCATGGACCAGGTCCATCTAGTTAGAAAGCAACAGAAGGGTTCTCAGACCTAAGGCCTCGGATTCAATTCAGCCTCTTTAATCTTTTCAATTGTTATCTTCAAACTATGTGTTAAACCGCAAATTGAACCAGTTCGTACTGTCTGATTAACAAAGGATTGGAAAACTTTGTCGAAATGTTTAGAGGGAGTAGAATAGCTGGAGAATAACTGGTGATCCATCCTTACTGCCCGCTGTACACAATCCATCAAGAGAGAAATCTTGAGTTAAGGGTACAATATAAGTATATGGTTTTAAAATTTTGCATGTTAGATCCAGTTAGAGAAATTAAAGAAAAGAAAAGCATCAAAGAATTGGCCAGCATGTCTGTGACAATCACATCCTGTGCAAAATAAACCCGAAATATGGAACTAGAGACGCCCAAGAAAAAGAGGACAAATAAACTTGAACTGATGGGTCTCTAGAATAGATCTTTCTCCTCTAAAATGATGATCTAACCTGCAAAGTCTGAGAAGGAATTAGGTCTCTTCCACATTGATGATCAGAATACAAGGATAGCGCACGATCCAAAGAGTTGTGAAAAACACAAGCTTCACGCTGTACGTTGAGAGCCTGCTCGACAAGATACTCCAACCTTCTTTCAGGTATCATAACAGTAGGGGAAGGAGTTTCTGCAGCGCCCCAGAAATTTTGAACGTGACTTGGCACTCAAACAGTCTTCAAAAGAAAATCCGAGTGACATGCAGTGTGACGGAGAGATGATACACATTGAAAGCTCATGCAAACGGCTTACATTAATTGAAAGAGGTGCAAGCTCAGTCCTCAACGTTTTCAGAGCATCCATAATCTTTTCTTTTGAAAGAAGTTCAAAAAACTTCTGCTCCAATATCAAAAAGGACGCCAGTTTTAAAGTGGTTTCATCCAACTGGCCAATTTTTTGCAGTGTGGCCACACTTTCATCCCATCTGCCACTAAGCACCTGTTCCTGTAACAAATTCACCACTGAGGAGTGCAAGGCTATCCCAGACTCTTCTTCTAAAAGGGCCCCACTTTTCTTGTAACCTAGAGAGTATAGTGCATTAGTTATGATCCGAACGAATTCAACCTTTCTCATGATTCTTTTAGAACCAACCATCTCTTCATCCCCTTCGGAAGGTAAAGGCCGAGCCATTGAGTCTCCCAAAGGGCCGTTGACAGGCTCAAGAGGAAATGAGTTGTTCAAAATGCTTATCAGTTCTCCTGATGCTACTTTTACACGTTTTGATGGTGGTTCGTCATCCTCTACACCTCCCATGAAAGGCCGGACTCAGCCCATATATGATTGATACAATCTAATACAAACTCCCAATGCTGGTGGAACAGAAAAGTTGAGTTCGAATGCCTTTTGAGTAACTACAAGGAAAACCCAGTCCTGCATAAATAGATTGAAAAAGGAATTACTAACCTTAAAACTAAGTGTGGATAGCACAAACAACTAACTGAACCATCACATATTTGGGGAATGAAAGTCAACCAAATCTGTATGTATAATGAATAGGAAAAAGCCAGAAATAAACAGACAAAATTACAGTTGATAATGGAAGCTGCTACTTTACAATTTACATATTAATTAACAGTTCCAGATTTTCTTCCATGAAGATCAATTCTTGAAAATGCAATAATCCTATCCAGGCTAAAACAAAAAATATGTAAAACTTTTGCATAAATAGCATCAAAGAGGCACCTAATTCAAATGGACATTCTTTCTCGAAGACCATTAAAATACATAATCAGTCCAGGCCAAACAAAAATATCAGCGAACATCACACAATTGCAGCAAAGAAATTCACAATTCAACTAAAAAGAAAGCGAGAAAGGTTTAACTCGTTCCATTAAAATAAGCAAGCAACTAGATGTTTGTGAAAAAAAGAAGGCAAATCGTGTAAAACGAGCAACAATGATGTGCAAGTAAAAGGACCATTCGATTTCCATCAAAACAATCAATGCCCCCATATTCTAAACACAGTAATTTCACTTCCAAAAATAGACAGCAGACTGAAAGCAAGAACACTGCCAGCATCATATACAATTCCAGCAATGGTTCATCAAACCTCAGAACAAGAACAGTTACAATTCATAGGTTAAACATTTTACGTAAAGACTTGTAATCTACACACCCATTTCAAACCAAATCACAAAAAACCATCAATTCTCAATTAAATATAAAGTCTAGAGATCTGGACAGATAAACAAATTCAGCAAGAAATCCACTTTATCCATAGTCAGCCCAAGAACTAAACTAAAACCCACATCAAAGTAAATGAGTCCATAAATAGTCATCATCTTAATCAGTGAAACTGCAACAAATCGCCCCAAAAGATCAGCAAAAATAAAATAAAAAAACCCAGAAAAAAACCGATGGCCCGGATCTAATCCCAGCCAAAACCCCCAAAATCCAACACAATCCAAGAAATCAAGAGATACCCAGATGAAGAAACATCGTATTCTACAATACCCAGAAACCGATTTCGATACAGAACCCGATTTTGTTCAAGGGGCCTAAAATCTGACAACAAAATCTAAGAAGTAACAGAGAAAAAGGGGGTCAGAACCCTCAATACAGAACTTGTTCTGATCCTTGTATCTATTTCTATATTTTTGTTTAATTGTTTAATAACAACAACAATCTGTGTGTGTCAGTTATGCGGTGCAAGAAGCACGAAAGATTGACGAAAAGCGGTGGAGAAGAGAAGAGAAGACATGGGGGAATTCCAAACCGGCAATCGGGTGCGCCCGTGTAATTCGATGAGAGTAATCGAGAAGATTTGAGAAGAGAAAGGGCATTCAGATTTTGCCCCCTTTGTGTTGTATTGGTTTTTTGATGCACACAAGAGAGAAAATGAGAGGAGAAAAGAAGGCACTAGGATGAGGAGAGATGCCTTGAGAATGGAGTAAACCTACAACTCACTACCAAGTTTCTTAAAAAAAAAAAAAAAGTTTTGAAAGTGGCTAAAAGGACCCCACTTATTGCTAAACGTACCTCATTAATGGAGCATACCAGATTTTGTTACTTATCTAAATTTCAAGAATACCCTTGCTTACCCCATGACCCTCACCCTGTCACCCCACTGTCCTCTCTGTTTCTCGATTTTTGCCATTGTAAAGCACTTGTATTAAGTTGGAAAGTGGCGTAAGACTATTTTTTCGTCAAACAAAGCACTTGTATTAAGTTGGAAAGTGGCGTAGGACTATTTTCGACCTCTAAAAAGGTCTCGATCGGTTTACACCGAGACCTCTCCCCAGCTCCTATTGAGACCTTTGAAAACATCTCGATCTTGCTCTCAGTCTCAGTGGGAGCTGATCGAGACCTTGACAAAGATTTCTTTAGAGGTGACAGACTCGTGTGACCGAGACCTCCAAAGCAGTCTCGGCCCTGTGTAATCGAGACCTCTAAAGAGGACTCGACCATGCGTGTCCGAAACCTACGGGCAACAAGAGTGAACAAAAAAAAATATTTAAAAACTTCAAAAAATACATGAAAACAACCAAAACATTAATCAGTTTTGCTCGAAATCGATAGATATTCTCGATTCCATCAATTTTTTTTGTGTAAAAAAAAAAAAACAAGATTCAAGCTCTAAATCGAAGCCTTAAACCCAACAACAAATCATAAACACTATTGACTCAAAAAATGCAAGAAAAACCCAAGAAAACTTGAAATCAACACGAAAAAAAGTGGGGAATGCATCATACGAAGCCGAATTGGTGTGGTATCGCTCGGATTTCATTAAAATAGGGTCGAAGGTGAGAGTATGATTCAAGAGATGAGTGACTGGGGTATGGGTGAGTGGGGTAAGCGGGTTATGAGTAAGCAAAAATCCTTTCATATGGAAGGGAATTAGATCATTTGACACATGCATTAAAAAAACTTTAAAAAAAAATGGGGTCTGTTTAATCATTCCCAATGTATTTAATTGAGTAATATTATACTCCCTCCTATTAATACTATAATTCATTTTATACAAAACACACTTATTAATAAAAGCATTAGTTATGGATTTAAATTGCATTCTTGCCATTCTTTAATTGCGTGATTAACTACATCAATCCATTATTTTACCCAATAAAAAGATAACAAGTGTTTGATAACAATTAAATGTTTAGAGGTGAAATAGGTAAAAAATGACAAGTTCTCTAGAATTTTGAAAACCACTTAATTTTTTGATAAAGAGTTTTTGTAGGATGACTTATAAAAATGGCCAGAAAGATAATAAAATTGAAAAATGTGGGGATACAATGACAGGTACAACATTGATAAGGGTCCAATGGATCATGCATTTAGATGCACGCGCACACATTCCAATATGTATCCTATATATCCATCAATGCTGCACCCAAAGTATGTAGCGCTACATTCGCTTAATAGAAATATATATGACTTTTTTTTTACTTCAGCGGAGGTCAGGTCGAACCCACGACCTTTTTAAACCTTGCATTTTAGCAAGTGATACCTCTATTTTTTTACTAGAGATGTTTCGGCTGAAATATATATGACTTGAATAATACATTTTTTGTTGTAATAATAAAACAAAAACCTCACTTATAATAGAAGGATGTAGTTGTACTAATAAAATAATTAAAAGGTTGTAGAATAATAGAATTGGATGAAACTTTTCTAAAATAAAGATTAATATATTTAATGTGTGTATAATGCATGTTTTCACAATGTTTTTAAGTGAAAAGAATCCATTAACTAATATCATAAGGAGCATGCAAACTAGGGCTTACGACAAACTTACGGTTTACTCATGCACTGTGTGAACTACTTAATTAGTTTTTTTATTCTCCCATACTCTTTTACTTATTGATGTAGATTGAAGTGCTAAATACGTAAAAACCAAAACAAACCCAAAATTCTTCTACCATCGAGTCTTCAAATACTCGGTAGCAAGAACGAACAATCGTTCTTCTATTTAAAAATAGCCAAACCAAAAAAAAAAAACACATAAGAGAAAATCTCTCAAATTCTCTTTACCCAAAATAGTAATATATTCACAAAAATCCACCACTAATAAAATACAATTAGCCTTTATATATAGGCTTTATTATGGACTAACATAGACTCCAACATAAACTCCAACTACTATAAAACTCATATACTAAAAACAAATCCAAGTTAAATCTAACTATGACTTAAACTTTGCCACAAACTCTAACAATCGTATCTAATAAATAAGAAATCATAATCTAACACAAATTTTGATTTGCATCATTCTCTCCCGATTGAGAAAAAATTGTGCTCGAGTTTAATGTCTGAATCATCCTCCCGCATGTGACCTCTATGGTCTTCATCTTCATCATCCTCCTTCAGTTTGAGAAAACTCGTCCTCGAGTTTTAGTCATCTCCCTTGTCGATCTTGTGGGCTTCAATAACATAATCTTCAAAGAAAGTTGATTTATTAATCAAAATCTGAATGAACTAACCACTGCTTGATGGAACTTTTCCTTAAAGAATGATACCAAGAACTTTAATCGACAAATCAATGTTATCAATGAACACATCACCGTAAGAATCTTGAAAGATGTCTACAACTAACTCATTATATGTGTCATTAGTTAACGAACAAAAGTATTTGGTCGCCGCGAACTTCACTTTTGTCTCCACAACTTTTTTTGATTGGGTAGTTGTTGATGACACTATCAACTACCACCGTCTTAACGAGATTTGTAAATTGCGAAATAACTTCGATAACAACTTCATTGTATCCAGAAACGATCATGTCTTCAACAAAGTCATGACCATCGCCATCAAACTTTAGCGGCTCATCAAAGTCAAAGTTGAGATCACCACCTATGTCTTCGTGGGTTCAACGTCGTCCTCTTATGCAACTTCCTCCGCAAATTCAACCTCAAGCTCTCCTAACTTTCATTGAATGTGTTGGCACTATTGTTGTATGTATCGCAACTCAAAAGCACACGTGTCAAGTTTTTTATGTAAAGTGTATCGAATCTTTCCACAAATTTGAGAGAATACGTTGTTGTTTTCTCCTCAACATCATCTCAAAACTATGAACAAACTCGACTCGATATCAATCGATGTAGATTGAAGTGCTAGATACATAAAAATCAAAACACATCCAAAATTCTTCTACCGTCGAGTCTTGAATACTCGGTAACAAAAATAAACATCCATTTTTTGTTTGTTAATTCAAAGAATACTCAAACCAAAAGAACACACACAAAAGAAAATCTCTCAAATTCTCTTTACCCAAAATATTAATATATTTCCAAAAACTCACCACTTATAAAATATGATCAACCTTTATACATATGATTTATTATGGACTAACGTAGGCTCCAACATAAACTTCAACTACTATAAAATTCTATACTAAAAAAAATCTAAATTAATCTAACTATGGCTTCAACTTTGGCAGAAACTCTAACAATCTTATCTAATAAATAAGAAATCATAATCTTACACAAACTCAGATTTGTATCACTTGTCTTATTATTGGAATGTAATGCCCCTAAATTCCAAATCTAGTATTTAGTTATAAAATCAAGGGTAATTTGGCAATTATACATGGTATTTGTGTGTTGGCATGCTTATTGTGTGTATTATATTATATTAAGTATGCTTAAGTGGTTAAGAAGTCTTAAGTAAGCATAAATAACTTAAATAACAATTTAAGTGGTCTAAACAACACAATGGCATTTTCGTAATTGAGTGGACAAACTAAAATGATGGACTTAATGACAACCATCAAGATAATTTTAGAACTAAAGGAGATTAAGATGAGATGAAGGGCTTGTATTAGATATCTAAACCCTAGCTCACTTACCCCTAGTATATAAACCACATAATAAGTTGTAGCCACCATTTTGGCTTTCAAACCATAACAAGTGAGGAAAGTAGATAGAACCCTAACTAGGGCTTAGTGGTGTAATGGTGTAGAGAGGGACTACGCCAACATAAGATCATCAAGATTAGGTAAAACCCTTATCTTTTCTTCTTTAATTCTCTACTCTTGAATGAACGAAAATGATTTTGGAAATGAAACATGAACGTGATGGTTTGGAGATGGTGTGAGGTCTCTTCCGAAATTGGTTTGAGATCACACCACTCTTTCTTGTCATTTTTTTTGTGCAAGTAATATGTGGTTTTGGCGTTAATCTCAATATTGGAATGTCAATTTCAGATTTCACATGGGTTTGCACAAAAACTTGGGTTATGGTTTCAATTTCATGCAAATCTCGTTTATGATAGTTATGGATGGTTTTGGTTAATGGAATACATGTTATTGGACTACTTTTTTATGTATTTGAAGCTCCAATAGGAGTGGTAATCGGTCGGACAGTCGGGAGGAAGGGAAACCATAAATTATGGGTTTCCTCGAAGTTTGACGTCATTCGACGTCATGCGTGTAAGCGCGCATCATCGTTAGTGCGTCAAACCCACTAAAGGCGTGATTGTGGCTCCCTATGGCGCCATGTGTGTAAAACACATGGTGTCACCATGGTGCCAAGTGGCGTTGACCCGACGTCGTAGGTTTAATCTACACGACATTGCGATGACATCACCCAATATTTCAGTTTTGTGAAAAATAAGTTTTTGGTCGGATGGTTTATAACAGACACTTTGAGGTTTCTTTAGGATTTCTAACGTCGATACAAGGTCTAGGGTAATTACAACTAACTTCAAAAACCTTTGCCATCGCGACAACAACATGACTTTAATTCGAAAGGGATTAACAATTTTTTCAAGTTATAAAACAAATTGAATAACTTACCTCAATGACACGTGTCGGACGTGTACAATAAATTTCCCCTTTGTATTATACTTTAAATATTTTGTAGTAGTGATAAGTGTAAATCGTCTCCACAAGGATTTATCAAATCTCTCTAGGAAAAAGGACTTTTAAAGGTTTTATTATTTCTATTTTACTTTAATTAATTAAAATAGTAGTTAAACTAACTAATAATTAACTATAATATAATAACTAACTAACTAACTATATTAACTTAACTAACACAATTCAAATTCAATATCAATCAAATAAATTCAATAATAAATAAATATCTAAAAAAACATCCAGAACAATAAAACTTAAACCCGTTTTGCATTCCAAACATGTTACTTCAATCAATATAGTTATGAACAAATTTTATAAAGTACCCTAGACAATTAAACTCTAATCATAAGTAAGTAAACAGCCTTAAACCAGCCATTTAGTTTCCTTACATCGATTGAAAAGTCACGTTCTGATTTTATTGAGCAATCCCCTTGTATTTATACAAAGACATTAACTTCCCACAATAAAATTGCATTACGTTTTAGGAAAACTTAGAAAAACTAAATCTAACATATTCAAAAAGTCACTTCAACATGAGATTTAGATCTTAAATTCACCTAGGACATTTAAACGTTATTTGCCTTTCAAACAATCCTAGTTTCTACTTCAAATAGATCATGAATCCAAATATCAAAATACACATTCTAGACCATGCATGCAATACAAAGATCATGATTAAAATAAATTGATCATAACCTATTAAACCAAGGAATACAATTAAGTTTAAAGCATTAAACATATAATCTTTTCATCATAACTACATTGCAAAACGGATCTAGTTCATGTTGGACTTTGTTTATATTAAATAATTACTCACTCATAATCTTAAATAACATTGCAATAATAAAAACAAAAGACATAGATAAATATCTCTGAATTAAACAATTTAAATCTTCAAGTCTTCTCCAAAAGTAAAGAACAAATAAGCAATAAAACATGAAAATAAACAATGGCTCCTAGAGTAATGAAATTTTGATCTAAGTACTCAAGACAACTAATTTGAAACCTTAAGGTTGTATTCATAGTATTCTAAGTAGTAAACATCCCAAACCAACTCAAACAACTAATATTTATATAAATTTCATGAAATATACTTCAACTATTCTTAGCGATTTATGTGTAAGTTGAATTGCAGGGAAAATCCATAAAACTGAGCTATCTGTTTTTCTCTTGTGTCAACCGATCTATGTAGCTATCGTGTCCCTCGGAATCACTGAGAATCGCTAATATAAAAACTTAGGTCTTCCTTGCTCCCTTGGCGATGATTCTTTGTATATTTTTTTCCACTTGATTAATTCTTTCATAATCCTCATTTTTTCGTTCATTTTTCATATTCTCCATTTATTATTTGAAATAACAAAAATAAGAAAAAAAACCTGTGTAATATAGTTTTTACATTTAAAGTCATCCTAAAATGAACTATAAAATATATCTAATTATTGACTTGTCGAATACCTCTAAACTCAACACTTTGCATTCCGAGCAAATGAATACTCTCAATTTTATTCTCTTTTATTCCCTCGTTTTGATTTCATAAATATATGCTCTTATTCTTAAATAAAAATATCTTAAAATTAAAAATATATTACCTTCATAAAAATAAGAATGATGATAGAATAGAAAGAACTAAAGAACAAACCCTTTATTTGACATTTCAACCTCCTAATTGTGCAATACACCTCAAAATTTAAAGTTAAATCAACCGCCAAGGTCAAGGCACTACATAGGTTTTCTCAATCTCCACTAACAAGCATCAAGCTTATGAATGTTGTAAACTAAGTTGTAAGCCAACTAGAACTTGTAGAACTAAAATATGAGAAGCATGAACTAAAGACTACATGAATAAGTAGAGAAGATGAGACAACACAGAAGAGAGCTAGAGTTGAGAAATATAACATTAGTGTGTATTTTACAAGTGAAGACACCCTTTTATATAGTGTACACAAAGTGGACAATACATTGACATAACATGTACAATATGAAAAATGTTACAAGTTACTTAGACAACACATGCATAATCAATTATGGATGTACAAAGTGAGGAGATATAAGCAACATGGAGATGTACAAGTCACACATGTATTGATGTTACAAATGCTTGATACGGTCATCTAATTTACAACATTCCCATTTGGATGACACTTGCTGAGAGAATATACCTCGTCAAAACTTCTACTAGAAAAACCCTACAGGAAAAAATCTATATAGGAAAAAGAGTACACCGTTCTCGTCAATTTTGCTTTATAGTATAATATTGTTGATTGCCTCATTAAAAAACTTACTTGAAAAATCAAGTGGTACAAAACCATAGCTAAAGAAAAGAGTGTAACACATTGATACACTTTAAGAGAATATATATGCCTCATTAAAACTTCTACTAGAAAAACCTTGTGGGAAAAAACTTAATATAGGAAAAAGAGTACATTGCTCTCATAAATTTTTATATAAAGTATAATATTGTTATGGTTGTTTGATTAAAAACTTGCTAGAAAAACTAAGTGGAATAAAACCATAGTGAAGGGGAAATAAATGCAATACACTAATCAAACCCAATGGGATAAAACCATAGCGAAGGAAAAAAGTGCAATACACTAATCGATCTTGATACAAAGTTTTAATATTGTAAGAATTGCCTCATTAAAAACCTTGCAAGGAAAACTTAGTGGGATAAATCCTTAGCTAAGGGAAAAAGAGTGCAATGCGCTAATCAATAACTCATTTTGATTCTTCCCCTCATGTTCACATTGGTGAGACATCTTATATTACATTGTAAAAAATCATTGCAAGTAAGTTGAAAAAATACAATATCTGATCTTTTACGCCTTAAGCATTTTGTGCATTTTGTTGCACATGAACATTATTTACTATATGAACCTTTAATGCTGAAATATATGATTTTGCTACTTTTTTATATGTAATACTTGCACAAGTAATTAATTCATAACTTGTTGCTAACGAATGATCATTTGAACTTCAAGTTCATTTTAGTTTATACATGGATCATAATACAATAAATTTAATGCAATTTAATGCGTTTTAAGCAATTTCATGTCAATCCTTTTGAATTGGATTATATCTCCCCTTAATGGTGGGAAAATTGCTTCATCAAAGTGACAATTAGCAATTACTATAAATAAATTCCATTTCAGGGACCCAAGACATCTTATAACATGATAAATGGAGAGTTAAATCAATATAAGTATCCTATTGATTTGCCTTGAGATTATCACCGGTTGGTAAAAAAACTCTGCGGTTCCATAAAGGATGTCCATGCGAATTTGCGATAGTTTTGCAATATTGATGATTCTAGATATCAAAAGATCATTCCACATTATGAATGTCATTAGATCATTTGATTTATGACGACATTCGTTTTAATGTGCCTTATATATTCCAAAAGTTAAAGCCAAGAATTTTATTGTCAAATTAAATCATAATCATATAGATAAATTATCTATTATTATGAGTAAACTTCTTCGAACAAGACATTGATAATATAATTGTTGTACGTGTATTGCATGAACGTTAGCCTTCGCTAAATTCAAATTCTAGAAATATTTTTTTATATTATAATGTACATGCATGTAGCACAATACACATGACATAAATTCATCGCCTATATTTAGCTTATGATTTGAACACATCTCGATGTGCTAATTTTATCGAGCCATTTTCAATGATAAAATTCATAGTATTGCCTTTGATTTTGAAGGCATGGTCCAAGTTACAAAAATATTTCAGTATATGTATGAAAATATTTTGGCAAAATAGCCTTTCATATGTGATGAGAAATATCACAATTATGAGAACTCGTTGTCAATAATTATTTTCCATTTCTAGTAGTGCACCACTTTTATTCCAACTTTTGGTAGAATTGTCAAAACGACTTTTACCTAATCTTTTCACCATTTTCACATCCATAAATTTATTATTGCGACTATGGTCATCATACGCAACATACACTTCTTAATTTGAAGCTGAACCAATTGGACGAGAGCGATATTATATTTATAATATTTCATTATTTTACTCAGCTACCATGAGACAAGGAATCAATCCTTAATATTTATTAGATTGACGTGCGCGCTCGATATTTGTTGCAGCAATAAATCAAGGCAAGCCACGTGACCTTTTTATTATTGTCTCATCAGTCATATTTCCACATAGCCTCAACATAGAGGTAATTAAAATTGCGAAATTATAATTAATATTTGACTGATTAAACTTTGTAGCTTGAGACTCAGCCGCTCATTTTGAGCTTTTTGGAGCATTAATTTTTTTGGTACTTATATATATATAACTCAATAAGGTGAAAATATATATAAAGTGAAATATTCACTTTTCAAGTCTCTAAAGAGATATTAGCGAATGATTGTGTATAACACGCAGTCATGCATATATGCTTCATTCATAAATTTTAGTATCTAATTGTCACGACAAGTAATTCTTCTCAGTAATATAATAAGATAACAAATTCAACTATGGTTGAATAATATTTTGAAAGTAAATGTAATATAAAATAGTTTTCTTCTTTTTATGTAAAAAGCAGAACATATGATTAAATATATGTTCACAACTTGATTCATTAATAAACAAAATGTACTATTCGAATGAGTTGGTGGGATAACCTCCAGGTTGGATGGCGAGACAAAGTCTATTTAATATCATACCTCCTCAAATGGGATAACCCGTCTCTCTTTCAATGTTTAGCTTTACCGTGGACAAGACTTACCCACTATCAACCTAAATTGATAGTACTATTTGCATTATAAAATTAAGAATATGGCACAAATAATCGTTTATAGTATAGAGAAAAAACTATTTATGTCACATTGAATTTTAATTTCTAATGTAGAAGATCGTCCAAGATGCAATTACAAAGCATACTTCGCAGTCGGTGACGTTACAATGCATAGTGCATGAATAAAATACATATATATATAAATAATGCATGTAACAAAAAAGAAATTAACCATGATAACATGTAAATAAATTGAACTTATTTAAATTAACAAAAATTACATATTTTTAGCTTTGTCTCATTAAAAAGCTTTTTAATCTTTAAGACCTCTTCTTGTAGAGCAACTTCATGCTGATGACGTGTTGTAAATTAAGTTGTAAGCCAACTAGAACTTGTAGAACTAAAGTATGAGAAGCATGAACTAAAGACTAAAATAACAAGTAGAGAAGAGGTGAAAAGAGAGAAGAGAGCTAGGTTGAGAAATGTTGAGATTTCCCTTCCAGCATTGGTGTGTATTTTATAAGTGAAGGCACTTCTATATATAGGTCCTTAATAAACATTAATATATGTACTTGAACATAACTTACAAGTAATCCAAAGTGTGTAAGTTACAAACACATATAGTGTACACAAAGTGGACAATACATTGACATAACATGTACAATATGAAAATGTTATAAATTACTTAGACAATATATGCATAATCAATTATCGATGAACAAAGTGAGGAGATACAAGCAACATGGAGATGTACAAGTCACACATGTGTTGATGTTACAAATGCTTGATAAGGTCATCCAATTTACAATGATAACTAATATAGAATCTCAAGATACAAAAATCATCAAATCAATCTCATTTTTAAACAATATTTAAAATATTACCACAATCAAAGTCGATAGGAACTTTTATTCACCAATAATCATCATTTCATATTCATTTGTTGGAATAAAAATATATACTTCACTTAACTTAGCTATAAAGTACTCGAGCTAAATCTTTTATTTGAAGAGTTTTCATAAACTTCCTTCATTTTTTTTATCTCTCTTTCTTTCTTTTTCAATTATATATTCATTTTCCTCTTTATATTGTATTTTTACGGTTTCCTGCTCCATTTCCTTTAGAATTCGTTATTCTTTTCAAACAAATTATTTCTCTTATTTTTCCCACCAGTAGATTCACTGCTCCATTTCCTTTGGAATCTGTGAGTCTCTCTATTTTTTTAAAAACTCTTATTAGATTTTCTCACTTTCACTATAGTCAATGAAGTACTCTTTGTAACTAAGTAAAGTTTATTGGCTAATTTCCTATTTTCTCCTCAATTGTGGCATAAACTATTTTCTCAATACATATAAATAAAAACTTGATCAATAATATTTGTATTACAAGATTCTTAGAAAACAGTCTTGTTTATCTTGCATAATCATTTCGGTTTTCTACCCATTATAATGTCTAACACAAAGTAGTCAATCCACTCTAAACTCCTATAATGTATACACAATCTAGGTGAAGTCAAATAGGGTATAACAATTCCTTTTCATCGTAAAGTTTCTATTTTCATAGGTAATAAAAATATATCACTTCCATTTAAATTCAAATTATATTCAATTACATATTCCTAACTAAATAAAGTAAATGAAACGAAAAAATATTACCTATATTATGAAAAATCTTGAAAAATTCACAATGTTCAACTAGATTGTACCTCTTGTTTCTTCCATACTTCACATCTTAATACTTCACTTCACCCAATACCTCCAAACTCATTACAAACCTTGTCCTCAATGTTTAAAAATAAAGTCAGATGTTCCAACAAAAATAAAAATACCTCGTGAAGCATAAACAAATACAACAACAACAACAACAACAACAACAACAACAACATAGCCTCAGTCCCAAATTAATTGGTGAAGCATAAACGAATAAAATAAATAAATACTAACTAACATAAGAATTAATTGAATAAGTAAAGACAATTTAAAACATTTCCATGCATCATAAGATTTAAATTGAGCACACCAAACAAAATCATTGTATCAAATTTTGGAACATACCAAAGCACATATCAAATTATGAACATATACCAAATCATTCATATCATAGTATTACAAACATAGACCAGTCATGAATAACACTTAAGAAAAGATCACACAAAGAAGATAAAAATATCAGAATCGCTGTCCAGACGTTACATCATCAACATCATCCCAATGATTAGGCTGTTGAGATTGGCGGCTCACTGTAGGATCATATAAGGTATGGTCTACTCTTGCCACTGGATTATCTTCTTTAAAGACATCCTCGTTGGGCATTCTCAACTAGAGTGATTGAACGTGACTATTGGTTCCCCTACATTGCGTCCTCGTGGTCTGCGTTGTTCATATCCATAGATGTTTACGGCAATAACGCATTGGTTCTCGGAACATGAACTCTTGATGTATTAGAGTTCTCATCGATTGCACAAAATTGACCCTATCATGGTCATTTCCATTTTTTTCATATACATGCCAATGAAGTCTTCTAATGGTGGCTTTGGGCTCTGGTTCATTTGCTCATTGTACGTGATAATCTGCATTTCTTCCAAATTTTCTTGATTTTCTTTCCTTACTTTTCTTCTCTCTCTGGTCTCTCTCCTTTCGTGTTGCTTCTCTCTCGTTCTTCCTACGAGTCAACATATCCCGAAACCTTCTTGGTTTTTTAATGACTTCAAAGGTGATGGTTTTATACGAGAGAACATCTAACTCTACTCCTCTCATCGAAACTCGCTATTGCTTACAAAATTCAAAAGTAATCATTAAGGGAAAAGGCGATCTTTTGTATTTCTTAGTGGTCATGTTATTCCTAATCGATTCATAGATTATTTTGTCAACATCAATATACCCGATCCCTTAGACTATGTGGTATAAAAACCTGGCCTATAGTTCACTATGTCGTAGTGTTGTAAACTAGTTTGTAGGCTTGCGCTAAAAAAAAAAGCTCCAAGCTTTAGTTGTTTTCTTAAAATATTTGGCTTGGATGTGTTTTGAGTTTCCATCTGAATCAAAATGAAAACCATCCCCCGGAATAGCTTTTAAAGCGTTCTTAATGGTCTCGTTGGGAAATCCGTGTCTATACATATAATCAGGTTTAGGGTACTCGTTATTTTGTCTCAAATAAACTTCTGGTAAACCATAAAGTTTATTCTTTCGGGTGAGTAGTCCACTGGTCTTCCTCGGACTATTGCTATTATTTTATTTTTTATCTCCGTGTCCGTTTGCATATAACTCACACACTAGAATTTCACACCTCTTTTCATCCTATGACCCCGTGTTGTTATAAATGTAGTAATCCTTAATTAACAACCCCCAATTATTATGTTTATGATCTTAGGCCCATACTTAACTTCGTTTTTCACGTTGAAATCCCTCTCCTGTATAATTTTTCTATTTTTACTAATGTCGATAGTCATCCTAGCAATAGCTTTGGCATTAATAAGGTAATGGGCTTAGAAAGAGATAGCATGTGTCTCCTCAACCTCTTCCTCTACATCCTAATCATAGGTAAAATTTAAAGGTAGATAAGGTTCTCTAGGTGCTCTAGTTCGGGGGTTATTCATTGAATCTCTATTGGCCTAATAGGGTTTAGGTGGAGCTTTGAATTTTCGCTTGGGTTTCATTATTAGTTATGCATTTTCCTTCTCCTCTCGAGAGCATCTAGCTTTTCCACCTCCGGCCATTGTTTCAGATTTCAAAACTTACAAGTTCAAAAACTAAGAAAACTGTGAATGATAAAACAATGTTGCTTAGGAAATAATTCGATAAAATTCAAGACTTTATTTTTAAAAAGAGAAATCTATTTGGAAAGCTAGTTTGAAATTCATCGTAAATGTAAAATAAAATTGACATCGAAGTGATAACTAAAATATAAACTTAAAATCGATTTTCTAAATATCATAAAGCAATTAGGTGGAAAATTATAGTCTTTTTCGAAATCATAGCAACTTAAATTGAAATAAAACCATAACCAAACCCCCAAACTCATTTTAAAATCGCTTTGTAAACCATTTGCAATTATGTGTAAATATAGCAAAAATCTCGAAATTATTGAATTTGTAAATTAATGATCAATGTGATCATCATTCTTAGTCTATTGGAATCAATAAAACTAGTTGTGCAAGACAATTGAATAAATTCCAACAAAACGGTTTCAAAAAATATTAAAAAATTTGTGAAAATCCTTGAATAAAAAATCTCTTAAAGTAAATAGCTAGGGCTGATGTGATTACCTTTGTGAGAGTGAATCCCTTAAGATTGAAGATCTTGAACTCCTCTAAATCTTCCCACCAAGTTCAAGGTTGAAATTTCCTAAAACCCTAATTTGGCTCAAAACCCCAAAATCGAAATTTTTGGTTTGAATGAGACTAGGTTGGTATGAGAATCACTTAAATACTATGAGATTGAGCTTAGAATGGTTAAATATATCTAAAATTGGGATTTTTGTGAAAGGGTGCAATGGTTTGTTAATGCGAATGGTTTAGTGTGTGGCTGATCGTAACCGCAAGTATAGTGGTTTAATTGTAGTAATAATGTGATCAACAAAGGTTAATTATGGATATCGTCCTCTAGGAAATGTTTATCTGGACATGATTCACTTAGTTAAATTCACTATATTATTAAAAATGTCTTTTTTAAATCGATTTCAACTAAACTACTATATTCTATAAAACAATATAAAATAACTTGTACTATTATATTGAGAAGACTTTTAGTTCACAACTCCACCTAGGTAATGAATCACTATGCTTTCATAGCATATTTCTTTCATCTTCATTATGTGTGTGCAATGCTTAATTAGAATAGATAGATTTCCTTCATATTCACTTCAACCCATTTGTTATGGTGGAAAAGATCCTAATGTGCAAACTAGAACTTCACCTATCATGTGAATAATGTAAGTCTCATATAGCATTAAGTTCCAAATCTTTAGACTCATAACCACTTAAGTTTACTATCAGTGTCTCTCCTAATTAATAACTATCTATCGATGTTATATATTTTACGGTTGTATTGTTCATATCCAGCTTAAAAGCTCCAATGACCATGGTAACTCCTAAAACCTCTAGTTAACAAACATGTGATCAAGATGTTCATAGCATTACATATAGAATCAATACAAATTCTAACCATTGCACTTTTTAGTATTACAATCCATACATACTTCCTTTAGCATAACATTCATACTATATGATCCATTGATCCTTAAGATAAATAATTTACTCACTCATTATTGAAATCAACATAATACAATTCATAAACATCATTGAAATCAGAAATAAAACTAAATATTACCTTTAATTAAATGAATGAAATAAAGATTGAATTGCAAAATAAAAATCTTCAATGTCTTCTCCTTCAAAACTCTTATCGATACTCAAATCTGTTGTAAACTATTGTAGACTATGATATTTTATATGTTTATCATGTTCTAATACCTATTTATACCCCTAAGACGCATAAGAATACAGTTAGAAACCTTAATTAACAATTCCAAACGAACTAGAATTTCAAAACTTTCTATTTTGATGTTCTAACGCTGTATGTAAGTGATCCACTTCGTCTATGTAAACCAACAGTGTTGCCATAGCTTTGACCTTTACGTGCGTAATTTCTCTTATCAGTAGGCTCGGCTCCCTGTATGTAACGACCTGTTACCTTAAGTTGGTGATTCGTGTTAATCCAAATTGTAATTAACTTTGAATTAGACTTATGGTTAAGTCGACGTACCTCGATTAGCATGTGCGTAGGTTTCTATGATTATTTATGTTTGTTTGGAATGTTTATTGAATTTATAGGTTGTAGTATAAGAAGAGAATTTATATACAAGCCTATAATCGAAAAATAAATAATTAAACATTAAATAGCCAATTACACCAAATGCGAGGGGGTCGTAAAATAAATGCGTATAACCGAGAATACTCATAAGCATTTACGGTGAATTTATTGGCAAGAAAATACATAAAGTTTATATATATTTATATAATTGATATATAAATATATATATATAAAACTATAAGTTTGGTTTGAATTATATAGATTGTTGGATCGCCTCGAGATGAGCGTAAGTGTTGATGGTGTCAACATGTATGTCATTTTAAGATGTGTCACATTAACACATCATTCCTTTGATCAACCTCGAGATAGCGCAATGTGTATCTCGAGAAGAATCCATATATTTAAATCAAAATCTTTAAGTTATCATTTCAAATCGATTGAGAGAGTGAGAGACAAGCAGCTGATGGTTTTGAGGAATTGAAGGGCTGATTCAAGAGTGGAATTCAACGTGAATTGAGGATATTAAATAGCTGTGGATCAGAGATCATCACTATTGGTGAGTTTGCTTTTCGAGGTTTAAGTTGAATTTAATAGTTAGTGATGATTTCTTTGTGAATTGTTGTTGTTATTGATTGGAAATGAATTTATACCTTACTAGAGATCATTCTTGATGTATTTGGGGAATGTTGGTTATTGTTTTTGGTAATTTGTGGATTAGACATGGCTTCTACCCTGCTCACTATCGTGATAGTGCAGGGTGGAGCGCGCTCCATCTATCAGAGGAGCGTGCTCCCTTCATTAATTGGGACGAACCTAGTTGGTGGAGCACACTCCACCAAGTGAGGGAGCGCGCTCCCACCCTGAGAAAACAACTCTCTTTGTAATTTAGTTAGAATCTCCTAAGGTCTTAGGGACTGACTTACGGGTTCAACATTGGTTATTAGACCTATAGTAACCACAAATGGTTTGTGATAGGTGTTGGATCACCAGGAAAATATGAGTGACCGAAAACTTTGGAAGTTTGGAAACGAAAACTAAACCGAGGTAAGTATGGATTCGCTTATTTATCAATGTTGCTGGATATGTTAATATTTGTAGTTCATATAGTTTATGGATTGAATTGGGGACTATATACAATGTGATGTATTTACTAAATGGAAAACGATGTCTAATGTGATCTGCGATAGTAACTCTGGAATTGAGAAAAGTTATATAGGAAATGGGTTACCTTTCGACCTATATGTAACTCCTGCTCAATTAGATAGTTTGTATGGATTACATATTCACCAGAGGGTTTGAGATATAACCATTGGACATTAATGAATTGGCTAGATAGCACATCGACCAATGTGTTGGTTTAGCAATCGCATTAATGGTGTCAGTGAATAATCGCCTAGTTTTACAAATAAAATGGGAATTACAATGCAATAGTCATTGACGGTATGACTTGCATCCGTTACTTATTGAATTATATGCTTTACATAATCCCGTTAGTTATTATTGGTGCATATTGTTATTGCATATTGTTCTTGATTATTATATGGAATGTTGATGGCTTTGTGAATCCTTACTTACAAAGCAAGTTGTAGCGCTCACTCTAAATTTAATATTTAAGGTTCTCATATTAGCACTTTGAAGGGGAAAAGAGAAGATTTAGGAGTTTTATTATCTTCTCTACGATGTATTGAGCATTCCTATATATACACTATTTGAGTTATTTTGTTGTATATGAACAGGGTTGGGAGATTTATAATCAAGTTTTAGGTTTTGATAAACTTTGTATTTGTGAATATCATTTAATTATTGAAAAAGTTTTAAATTCTTCTCTGTGTATATTTTGAATTATTTATTCGATATCGATATACAAATCGAGTTTATTAGGTACAGACGGAGAGGTCATTGGCTCTAGTTAAGTCCGCTAGGTTCTAGAGGCTTAATTAAGGTTTAGACCAGAGTATCGTCCTAATCGGGATAGGGGATGCTACACCGTGTTTACTAGCCTAGCGTAGTATGTTTAACCTCATGGCGCCACCACTGCGTCAAGCATACTACATCTCTTCTTTGATTTCTAAGCCTTCTCCACGCCTTGCACTCACTTCCTACGGCGTCACTAGTCTATGCCACAACATCAAGTGTATTTTCGTGTTTTTTCTCCTCATCTCATCACGAAATCACTTCTTTGTCTCTTTTATACCTTGTAGACCTAAAAACACATAAATGTCATTAATTAGTGCTCATTCGAGATATTGAGTTCAATTATACAACTAAACTAACCATATATATAAGTCTAATTAAACATTTATCGAATACTCTCAAACTTAGGATTTGCACGTCCCGAGCAAAAGTGTATTCTACTAAGTACTCTTACTACTACTACTACTACTTATATTCCTTATTCATTTTACATAGTTCATGGAGTAGCTTTTAATTTAAATAAGTTCAAATTAATAATTTATTCAAGAGTTTTCTTCAAAAACAAATATTTTAAAAACACGTAGCATTAACAATACATATAATTCACTTTTGAAACTCACAAGAAGTTCACAACCAAAACCATCACTACTCACAAGTTTATTTTACCTCGACACTCAAGTAGCAAGTGTACAATCTCATGATTTCTCATTGACCTCAAGAATTCACAAATAAGCATAGATCATACTAGTTTTGTAAACTTTAGTCCTTGAGAGTCCATATGACTTAATATAGTTGTAAGGAAAACTTAACTCAATTAAGCTACTTGTACTCGAGCTAAATCTTTTCATTTGAAGAGTTTTAATATAACTTCCGCCTTTCTTTCTTTATATATTTCTCTTGTTCTTTTCTTTATTTTAGTTGTACGGTCCTTGCTCATTTTCCTGTAGATTCCATTTTCTCACTTTTTTCAACCATCAAGTTCTATGCTCCTTTTCCTATAGAACTTGTGGGACTCTATTCTTTTTTATTTTTAAAACTCTTGTTAGCACTTCTCACTTTCACTCTATCAAGCAAGTCTTATGTCCAACTTTTCTGTAAACATCATGCATATCTCTTCCCCTTTTAGTACTAAATCTTTATTTACTTTAAACTCAAGTAAGATTCATGCTTATTGCCAAATTCCTTAGAGATCTAACTTTTTCTACAAGAAGTGTTATGGTATTCTTCTTGCTTTTGTTTCAAGTTCAAGGTCTTCCCCAACTCTAAGTTTTTAATCATGAAATTATACTGTTGTTTGCTACATTTATTATTTTCTTCAAAAATGATAACACTCTCTTGAATTTCATATCAACATGATACTTGTTTTCTTACTTATCCTCGATTAAAGGCACGAACTTTGCAAATGATTTACTATATTCATTACTATATTACTATATATAACCTAATCTATACTACTTATACACATTTAAATAATAAGTAAATGAAAAGATACATTACCATTCTTTCCTCTTTAATTGCTTCAAAAATAAAATTTTAAGATCATGCCTACAGTATTTATCCTTATTTCATCATTTCTTACCATTTCCTATAGTGTTGATGCTGCCAAACATAAATCAAACCTTGTATTCAAGGTTTAAAAATAAGCCTGAAGCATAAAAACACTAAGCACACAAACATATATAAATATAATTTATGAACTAAACATAAAAATGCATAAAAATAAGAAACTACCACATTGTCAAAATAACCCAAATTAAAAAAAATTAATCAATATTAATGTGTCGCTCATCTCCCTAGATCTATAGAAATCCTAAGACTTAGACTCTAAGACTGTACATCATCATCAACAACATCATCATCACCTCCAGCATAAGATGGCGTCAAAGGACGCTCCACCCTTCTGCTCTGCACCACGTCAGGAAAAAAAATATAGTTTAGTGTTACTGAAAATGTGATAGACCTATCAGTAGGTCTCAATCTTTTACTCTTCTTATATCTAACTATGTCCCTGTGATGATCAGCGAAAAGCATGAAATTTCTCTATCCATTCAGTCGGTCCTGAATTCTTCTCTAACTGTTTTGCTCATATCTCAACAAGGCTTCGTGATACTAAGCCATAACCTTTATGTATTGTCTCCTCATCTTAACAATCCACAACTTCTACTGTCATGGAGTCAAATCCTCAGGTGGTGGTACCGGTGCCTGTAATGGTGGAAAAATTTCAAGACCATCCAAGTCTGCTCTCCTATCTATGGGTCTACAAACTCGTAGCCCTCAGCAAATCCTTACTGGTGATCCTCCTTCTCTCCATAACCTTCATTTCTCAACTCTTGGGCTGACTTCGATGTTACTACTACTGCATGATCCTCTACTTCCTTTGCTAACATTTCGACATCAAGTCTCTTATACTCGGCTCCCTCTCTCTCATACTCATAATCTTGGTATCCAGTAGGTGATTTCAAAATCAACATAAACTCATCATCTATGATTGCTTGGGCCTCTATATCACATTCTTCATCTTTGATCAATCTCACTCCAGCTTTCAAGCACATATGAGTTATGAGGATTGGAAACAACAACTTGTTGTCTCTTTCATCATGATTGACTCCCTTAAGTTCTTATAAATGATCTCCCAATATTGATCCTCTCATTCTTTATAATCTCATACAAACAAGCGACTTTGAGTTTGTTTATCTCGCTTTCTATTTGAGTAGTAAAGTATAATGAAGCAACTAAAAAATGTTGCCACATTCTATACAATTTCCTTACACTCCCCTTCTTAATGTGCTTTGGCATATTCTCAGCTCCTATTATCCATCCTTGTTGTCCTGGGGTAACTAATGCTCTCTTTATGGCTCTAGAAAGATATAGGTTATAGGGTCTCTCATATAAATCATCTGGGAAGGTATGTGGTTCTCCATTCATGCTCAAATATTCTAACCTATAGATACCGTTTATGTAATTCTCATTAAATAGTATCATTACTCCTCTCACCTTAACTTGATCGCCTTTCTTAGTGGACTTTGCATTGTCATAGAACTCATAAACGATTTCATGCACTCCATAAACCTTATTCTCCCTATAATCTTGTGTGAAATGATCCCAACCCCATTGCCTAATGGAGTTGTTGACTCTCTTATCATACTTGGCTGATAGGTTGATTCCTTTCTCATAAATGAATTCCTTATTCTCAATAGCCTCATACCTTTGCTTGACCTTTTTACTAATGTAGAACTTTGATTGGAAAAGCATCGAGGCACCCTCATTTGGAGCTCGAGGATGATGGCTCATTATCATTCGCCCTAACTTCACTAACTTGATTTGTTTGCCTATAATCAAAAACTCACACAACATGACAAATCAACACGAGTTTTTAAATTACCTATAATCAAATTTTTCATTCACAAGGGTCATTCACATACCAAATAATCCAAAATGACATATACTAATCCATCATAAGAAATATTGATGCTCTAACTCAACACAACTTCAAATTCTTATCCAAAAACCTGATTTCCACAATTCATGCAATTTCATCTAGAATATCAAAATTCAAAGCATAACTAATGAAATTGTAATTTACCTCAATGTCGAACTACTTTCTGGTGTAGACTACTTCTCTAAGCCTCTATCAATCAAAACCTTCTCACCGTGCTCACTAACTACAATCATATTACCCTCTTAACTCACTTTTCAAAATCAATGCCCCACCTCTCCTCTTTTGTGCGAATCTGTAACGTGACTTCTCTTTTCACTCTTAATCACTAAGAACGATCTTTGCTTACTTAAAATTGTTCAAACCAGGGTCCTTGACAGATGTATGATTGGTTGGTGGTGTTTGCAATAAGGTTCAAGTGTGTAAATTTTAGGTTGAAAGGGTTTTAAAAACCTTTCCTCGACACCGACACCATCTCTTATAAGGCACGGCGCTGCCACAGCATGGGCACGGCGTCGAGCTCATTGTGAGCAGTTTATGCTCAAGGTTGGCACCATCGTAGTGCCACATGTGTTGGCTCACGACGCTGTGTGTTTGTACACATGGCGTCAACTAATCTGTCTCCATAATTTTCAAAATTTTCATTAACTCTTTATTAGCACTCTCCTGACTTTGTGTATTACTACACAAGGCGTCGGGACAATGTGAAATACCCTGTATATATACAAATTTCATAAGCCATTTTATAATATTTCTACTTTCTTTCTTTGTTGGAATATCCATAAAGTTCAGGTTTTCTTAACCTTCATCCTTATAATAAATGGGATATAAGACCTTCAGGATCACATATAGGCAAGACAAGATAGCTATATCTATCACATAGATACAATCACAACAAATAACATAACTCAAGCTTTTATCTTTCATTACCCCTCAAACATTGATAAAAGTCGTTTATAAAGTCCTAGGTTATCAATAACTTGAGAATCAATCTCCAAGTTAATAAACCTAGACTCTGATTCAGTTCATAGGTAATGAATTTGGGTTTCGACCCTAAACTGTATCAGAGTTATTCTTGATTCTCCATTAATTCATTTAATAAGGAAGTTCGCTCTATAAGCTAGGCTTTGATACAAACTGTAGCATCCTCTATCCTAATTAGGGCGATACCCAGCCTGAAACCCTAATTAAGCCATTGTACACCAGTCAGACTCAATTAGAGTAACAATACAACTATCCTTTATACCAAATAATCACAATATAATATATCTTATATCGCATAAATACTTGAAAATGCAGCGGGATTTAATTTTTTTCGATTAAAACATAAGATATACAAAAACCGATATAAACCTCGGTCATAAAATTATATCACAACCCTATTTATTACAAAATAGTAATTCAATACAATATATAAATAGTAAGGAAATTAATTCACCATAGAGAATAGTATAAACTCTTAATCTTCTCTGTTCGGAGTCGAAGCGCACGTCATTAACCTAAAATGTTAATTGGGGAATGAGCGCTCCAACTTGCTCAGTAAGTGATGCTCGTAAACGTATCAATTATCAACTAATATAAAAGAATCAATGAATAGAAATATGAATCCAAAACATATCTATTCAGGCATTAAAATGATATAACAATAGATAACCAAATGCAAGTTATGAAATGCAAGTTCATAGGTCAATTGCAACTATACTCATGACTTGTATTTTCATTTCAAAACTGAGCTGTAAACTCTTGTTACCCTGAATTACAGTCTACAAAACCTCACACGTTGGCCGATGGGTGAAATCTGTGGTGTATCTTGGCGTAGTGTAACTACCAACTCAAATAGGAAAGCAACAATCAAGAACCTCAAGGATTTTGAAAGGAAAGTGTTGGTAATGATCCAACATTTCCATCATCACTCTAGTATGATTCACCCGTCGTACCTTTTTTCAAGAATTTAACATAAAAACCAGTTCAAGTCATGATACATTGCCCCATTCCCATTTCATAATACTATATGAACTAAATATACTAATCACGTTACATAGTTGATAAGAATACGATTCCCACTTACCTGTGCCTGTGGGTGGCAAAATGGGTCATGACACGATAACAAGACACGGCTAACATGAGACATTAATGGGTTAGGGTTGAGCTTAAACGGTTTCGTATCAGAAACGTGCCGACCCGTTTATGACACTGAATAAATGGGTTGTGTCACAAGTTAACATGCTAACTTGTGTACAACCCGTTTAACCCATTTAAGTTATTAAATATCAATATTTTATTTTAGGAACGGATGTCTGGTGAGGTGAGTGGTGAGATTTACAATGTAATTAAAAATTAAAGTTCCTTTTTTAGACTTTAAGTTTTTTGAAAAGTATCATCTTCATGAAACTTGACAGATGTACTTGGCATAATTATTGCCTATTGAAAATCCAAAACAAATATATTACACCATCCTTTTTGGCAACTTGGATACTAGCCTATTTGTCTTCCTTCCACCCATCTTTTGGCAACTAGTCTATTTTATCTTAAACTATGTTAGTGAAGGATTTGTATTTTTGATTTATGATTTAAAGTTTGGTCTTCTTAATTTTTATTAATCATGCATGCTTGTCTTACGTTATTTGTCCTTTATGGGTTATAAAAATGAAAAGATGAGGTTAACAGGTTGAATATAATAAATGGGTCACTTTGGAGTAAACAAATGTGTTTGTTATGTTAAATGGGTTTAATGTGTCATGCTGAATTTAAAAGTTAACATGACCCATTAAATTTAACATGTCGCACGTGTCGTGTCGTGTTAACTTGTTTAAAATTCATTTTGTGTCGTGTCAACCTATTTATTAAATGGATCATGTTCGTGTTGACACTAATCGTATCACCTGAGTTGGTCAACACGACAAGAATACGACACACGGACCGATTTTGCCACCCCTACCTGTGCAGAGCTTTTCTAACTTTTTACTTATTTACACCACTCCCAAGATCCATAAACCTTTCCCTGTCTATCGAGAACCTAAATTACACCAACTTTCATCAATTTAGGTTTTTGGTCGATGGGGAAAGGTTTATGGATCTTGAGAGTCGTGTGAATCGGTAAAAAGTTAGTAAATCTCAGCACAGGTAAGTAGGACTCGTATTCTTATCAATTATGCAACGTAATTAGTATATTAAGTTCATATAGTATTATGGACCGGGAATGGGGCAATGTACAGTGACTTGAACTGGTTTTATGTTAAATTCTCGAAAAGATGTACGATGGGCGAATCGGATTGGAGTGATGATGGAAGTGTTGGATCATTACCAACACTTTCCTTTCTCATTTGTCAACAACAACACCAACAACAACATCGCCATCAACATCAACAACAACAACGACAACGATCAACAACAACTCACTTACCATGGTTTTAGAGCTCCATCTCTCTATCTCCAACAATTTTTCTTACCCTCGGTGTCTCAATTTCGATCTCTCTCCTCTCACATTCAATCTCCTCTATTCGTTGAAATGAAAATGGGTATGACAGTGTGTTTTGGAATATGTATATTAGATTTTCTCGAGATTCGTATGTATGAATCTCAAGGCAAATATAAAGATTCCTTTCTTTTCATTTATATTTTAATTTTCCTCAAAATATGTATTACTTATCTCGAGGCTGATCTCGTGGCTACTAACCAAATCAATATAACCTCTTGATCGACTTATTTGTGATCAAACATGATCTCCTCGAGATATGTATCCCATATCTCGAGGTAGATATTATGGTTTAATAACTAAACATCTATTCACAACTTGATCGTCCTAGAGATGGGATGGCACGCATCTTGAGGTGTTGGAATTCATCCAAACTCACCAAATTACAGCCTATTCAGCTTATAAATGCTCATGCTATACGTATCTCGAGGTGAACCCAATATATACTTTAATTTTATTTAAACTATATGATTCATTTATATATATAGATGACTCATATTTCGTGCCTATAAATTCAATGTGTGCGCCAACGACCACTTTTAGATGTGCACACTATAATACATTTCACGCGTGTCACCCTCAACCCCGCGTGTCACTTGGCGCCCACCAGTTATTATTTATTTATTTGTTTCCAATATATATATATATTTATATATCCAATATATATACGCCTATAAATTCATGCATTTATAATTTCGCCGTGCGCGCCAAAGAGTTCACTCGGGTGTGCACGCTACCACAGGACTCGTGTGCGTCACCCTTGACCCACACACGGTATTAGGCATCCCATAATTTGTCAATTATCTTATTAATTCTAATTATTTCCATAAATACTAATACACGCCACAAACATCAAACAACACGCAAATCTACACACACGCTAATCGAAACAAGTCGAGCTTAGCCACGAGCCTAACTTAGGTTAATTAGAAATCACATTAACGTTGCTTAATGTAACAGGTCATTACAATAAATGTGAATCTACCCACTTTCACATGCACATTCAAGACTTTCCCTATTGTTGTTACCAAATTACCAAGAACTACTTGCAAGTCTGTTATATCTGGATAATTAATCTTCAAATCCGCTTGTAACAAGTTTTTTATAGGCATTACATTGATTGAGGCTCTCGTGTCAAACAAGATATTTCTAAACTGGTGCCCGTCAATGCTTAATGATATGCATATATCTCCAGGATCTCTCATCTTGATTGGTTGAAGTCTCGGTGTGAACTTGTCTTTTGGTTCTGACTTCTTTAGAACAACTTTGATGCTATTTCCTTTTTGTGCTTCTTCAAAAGGTTTTTTTTATCATGTTGCTTAACTCTGAATTGTTTCTTCCCCTTCTTGTTATTCTTCAAGGAATTGATCCTTTGTTGCTTGAATCATTCAAATTCATCTTGCCTCACTTATGTTCAGTTTTCATGCATAACTTCAGATTTTCTCAACTTTCTCATGGCTTAAGTGTTGACTCATTCTGGCATGTACATCACTTTCTCTTGCGTTGGCTCATTCATTGTCGTAGTGCTCATCATGTCACTAACATTCTCCTTGGGATTTGTAATAGTGTTACTTAGAAAGTGCCTTTCCTTCCTTGAATTCAAAGCAATGGCTAACTGACCAATCTGTCTCTCTAGGTTCTTAATGGATTGTGTTCTTTCATCTTCCATTCTCTTTAAAGTTTGCTTCACATTTTCCATATCTTTTCATGCCTCTCATGACTCTCCCTATTGTTGATGTCAATGGCTTGCAAGAATATTTTTTATTGACTTCAATGAAGTCATTTCTTCACTTTGGCCTAGCTTCCTTTATTGGACTTGTTGATAAAAATTGAAGGTAGCTTCAGTGCATTATGAAGATTTCCATATGAGAAGTTCATATTGTTGTATCCTTGACAATATCTTTGAGGAGCCATTTCTCTTGGCCTGAAGTTGTTTCCATAGTTCTGGTTGTTCATGAAGTTGACATCTTCAAACTTTATCCCTTGTTGCATGTCCAATGGATTAACCACCATTGCTAGGTGATTAACGGGTTATTGAATTGCTTGCACTTGTGGGCTTGCTTGTCCAATTTGTAGCTTCGTTATCTAACTACTCAAGTTTGATAGTTGTGTCATGATCGCTGCTTGTGAATCAATCTCATATACTCATGTTGGTTTACTCAATGTGGAACGAGTTCCTGTTGTAGAACTCAGGGACGTAAGATCTAAAAGAACTAATGCTCCATCTTCATCCTTGGTTAGTAAATAACCACCTATTGTGGCATCTACTAATGTTCTCATGCTGTGATTCATATCATAGTAGAAGATTTGTAGTTGTGTCCACTTCACATATCCATATTCTGGATATCTTCTCAGCATTTCCTTGAATATTTCCTAAGCCTCACTAAGAGAATTGATATCCTTTTGCTTGAATAGGTTGATTTCCAATTTCCTTTTACTGACTTTCACTGGGGAAAGAACTTGTCTAGGAATCTTTCATTGATATCCGCTCATGAGATCATACTCCCTGCATTGAGTACTTGGAACTAGGATTTGGCTTTTTCCACCAAATGAGAGTGGGAAAAGTCTCATCCTGATTACCTCCTTTGTAACTCAAGTAATATGAACAATGTCACACTTCTCCAGAAAACTCTCCACATGTGCAACTGGATCTTCATTTACTAGCCCATTAAATAGGCTATTTTGCATCATGTTGATGAGAGAGAGTCTCAACTTAAACTCGATGGTGTTAGCTGGAAGCCTCACCACTATGTTGTATGTTTCTTGAACTTCTAGTTTGAAGTAGTCTCGAAGACATATATGTCCTCGTACTGTATCTTGCACTACTAGATCACCTTCGAGTTGATTATTCGGTCGACCTAATTTTTGGTTTTGGTTCCCCGCTTGATCATCTGCCATCTTGGTTCATTTCTTCTTATTTCCCTTATTGGTTTTGTGGATCTTCAGATCATAGGGCACCAAGTCCTTATCACCTTAAGTGCGCATGCACTAACTATTCCCTGAGAAAGAAAACACAAAAGATCAAGTGTAGATTATCAAACTTGAAACGAAAACTTATTTTTTTTTTATATAATTAAAAGTAAATTATTGAAAATCTTAACAATTGTGTAAACTAACTAAACTAGTGTGTAGCTACCTATCCTCACCAATGGCTCCAAAAACTTGATCGTAACCGCATGTATAACGATTCAATTGTAGTAATAATGTGATCAACAAAGGTTGATTACAGATATCGTCCTCTGGGAAAGTTTTATCTGGACATGGTTAACTTAGTTAAGTTCACTCTATTTTTAAGAAGGTCTCCTTTTAATCGATTTTAACTAAACTACTATATCTATAAAAAAATATAAATTAACTTATTCTCTTATATTGAGAAGACTCTTAGTTCACAACTTTACTTAGGCGATGAATTACTATGTTTTCATCTCATACTTCTTTTATCTTCATTATGTGTGTGCAATACTTAATTAGAATAGACAGAATTTTCTTTCGTATTCACTTCAACCCACTGTCGTGGTGGTAAGAAGATCATAATGTGCAAACTAGAACTCCACCTATCAGTGTGAATAACACAAGTCTCACTTAGCATTAAGTTCCAAATCATTAGACTCATAACCCCTTAAGTTTACTATCCGTGCCTCCCTAATCAATAATTAGCTATAGATGTTATATATTTTACGGTTGTATTGTTCATATCCGGCTTAGAAGCTCCAATATCCATGGTAACTTTTAAAACCTTTAATCAACAAACACGTGATCAAGATGTTCATAGCATACACATATAATCAATACAAATTCTAACCATTGCACTTTTAACATTATAATCCACTCATACTTAGCATAACATTCATACCATATGATCCATTGATCCCTAAGGTAAATAAACTACTCACTCATCATTGAAATCAACATAATACAATTCATAAACATCATTGAAATCAGAGGTAAAACTAAATATTACCTTTAATTGAATCAATGAAACAAAGATTGAATTACAAAATATGAGTCTTCTACGTCTTCTCCTTCAAGACTCTTCTCAATACTTAAATCTATTATAAACTATTGTAAACTATGATATTCTATATTTTTACCACGTTTTAATACATATCTATACTCCTAAGACTCATAAAAATATAGTTAGTAACCCTAATTAACAATTCCAAATGAACTAGAATTCAAAAACTTTATATATTTATGTTCAGACATTGTTAGTAAGTGATCCACGCCGTCTATGTAAACCTACATCGTCACCACAGCTTCGACCTTTGTTTGTCTACTTTCTCTTCTCAGTAGGCTCGGTGCCCTGTGTGTACTAGCTCGGTGTCATGTGTGTAACCCCACAGTGCCGCCACTGCATCAAGTGTACTTCCAATTTCGTCACTATACTATGCCACCGCGTCGATTGTATATTTGTACTTTTTATCCTCATTTCATCACGAAATCACTCTTTTGTCTCTTTTATACCTTATAAACTTGAAAACACATAAATGCCATCAATTAGAGATCATTTCGGGATATTTAGTTCAATTATACAACTAAACTTACCTTATATATAAGTCTGATTAAACACTTATCAATAGATGGTGAGTCAAAGTTTGGTCAAAGGATAGAAGATATGACGTCCCCAGAATGACCTGATGGCGCCATGGACGCCAACTAAGGTGTCACAACAGAATAACAAACGACGTTAGATTTGTATCGACAATGCAAGAATTCACAATAGATGATGTCAGCCATGTCAGGACAAAATTTAGAAGTTCCATAACTAATTTGTTGTCCAAGACTTTCTATAATGTACCATGCTACCATCCGATGCCGTCCCCTAATAACCACGGTGTCAATTACGGCTCCAGACTCGCAAAATAGAAATTTTGAGACTTTTTAGAAGGTTCTTATTATCGGGAGTTGCTATTCATTTAACCAAGCACACCTTTATAAAGGAGGCACCTCAATAGATAAAATGATGTATTCAAAGTGATTTAGGAGTAGAGAAAGGTAGAGTACCCATATCCGGTTAGGTTCTTTAATACCTGGGTCAGGGATGAAGCTCTCTAGCCATTAGGTAGTTGTTTTTTATTTCTTGTTGAGATTTTTTATTATAATAGTGTTTCGATTTAGTTCTTTATCTTTATATTATTGTTTTTTATGATGTCTCAATGGTAGTTTAGAGTTTGCATTATTCATTGCAAATTTCTAGGCATAAACCATTAACATGTTATTAATCAGGTTGAGTCTGTGAGACCAACAAGGTTAAGAAATGGCAATCACTTAGAGCAAAATATATGACACACCTATTGTTCTAAGTGAGTAACATCGAGAACTAGGTTATATCATGAGATAAGTTGCCTAAGATTATCTAGGGGTCGGTGTTCCCACAGAGCGATAAGTGTTGTTCACGTGCTAAATCTCGAGAGCAGTTGCCCAAGGTTGTAGGGTGGAGTAAGGGAAATATTTAGAGGGTGGATGCCATATCTATCGAGAATAGGGGAATCAGGGCGTTGGTGACCCCAACACCTATACCTGATCTAGCAAAACTGTTTTAAAACCTATCTTTCTAAAACCGATGATACAAGACATGGAAACAACATAGGGCTAGATCGTAGATTCCTAGACTTAGGTATATTTCTATTATCTAATTTACAACTTATTTACATTCTTGTTTAGTAGGCCTTTAAGATAAAACTCTTTCAAGAAACCCCTCGGATTTACTTTTCTGATTATTGAACTCAAATTGATTGAATCCTGTGGATTCGGCCCCGTGCTTGCCACTACTATATTTTTGTAGAATTGTCACCTCGTACGGGTTATATTTGACATGCGCGACATGTGATCAAATTTTTGCGGTGTTGCTAGGGATTCGGTTCCAAATTAAGTTTAACTTTTATTTTTATTTTGTTTTTGTTGTATCTATTTTTGTATTTAGACCCTTGTCTCTAGCATATATTTTATAGGTAACTCAACAATGGCCTTTTACTCCCCAAATTATGGTTATTACGATAACTCATACTATTATAGTATGAATGGAGTAAGTACATCAGATTTTAGACATGAATTTTCTAATTGGCCTTTTATTGAGCAACATGGTAATGTGGAAGCTTATGGAGTTTATATGGAGGTTTCTAATCCTACTAATGCTTGTCATTACTGCTCGAAATATGAAAATTACCCCAAGAGGAGCTATGCATCACCACAACCCAACTTCTACGAGTTCATGCCAAGTCCATAGATTCCTCGACAAGAAGAACATTCTCTTGAAGAAATTTTGAAAGATCTGGTCTCAGTCAATGAACAGTTCCATCATGATAATCTACACTATGAAGAAAATATGGATCAAAATTGGCGAAAGATAAAGAGAAGTTTCTAAAATATGGGAACTTTAATTAGTCGAATCAATACTAGCCTCGAGAATTTGATTAATAAAGAAAAGTTCCCTGTGCATGTACATTGTGATCAAGAAGAGAACGCGAGTGGTATTACATTAAGAGGTGTTGAGGAAGATGAGTGTTAGAGTGAAGCAGAGAAGAGTTTGAAGCTCCTTTATTTAAAATGGACGTTATAGTGGCAAATGTTCATGAAGAAAAAATCGAGATGAAAATCAAAGTCACTTTAGAAAGACCAGAGGAACCAGAAGAAGAGAACAAGGGAGATCAACCCTCGGCATTGGTAAAATCATCTATCCCGCCATGAATATTGGTTGAGTTTGAAACAAGGATAGTGAATAAAGGGCATTTGGAGATCTTATGCGTCGTTGACACTTTTATGTTAGATGGTCAAAATGAAGTAGAAACTTACATAATGGAGGTCGCAGATGAGTCCAAATCCATAAAGAAAGGGATGCATGTCTCTTTAACCAGGACAGCGGGGATGTTGTTTGTTCGCGACTTCTCCAAACTAGTGGGTGTCATGTGATCTGTCATACCAAGTCGGTCCATCGACTTTAAACACTGGCGCTACTGGGAGGCAGATTAGATTTATTTCCCTTTTAGTACTTTTCATTTTTTTTAATTGTTTTTCATTAGTTTAATAATCTTATCTCTTAATTTTGACTCATTGCTATGGTGTTTGAAGCATTTTTGAAGGGTATGAAAATCATTCGGTCACCCTAGTCAGGTAAGTCCTCATCATGATTTTTCCGATTTTAAGTCTGTTAATGAGGTATTGGCCCACACCGTGCATTGAAACACACGACGCTAAGCCAAACCAGAAGGCGTGGCAGGGATGTCTTAGCAAATATGGATTAAATTTATGACGTCGCTAGTGGCGCCAAAGATGGTGCCAACCACGAATTAGGGGCAGAAGCATTTTGCACGACGACCGTTCATGGCGCCGTGTTCACATTATGGGAATACACGCACGACACCAACTTTGAGACTATATATGGAGGGATCATTTTCATAAGACTGAACCTTAACTTTCGATGCCCATAACCAGTTAGAGAAAGAGATCTTCAAACTATGTTTTAATTATTTAACTTTCGGTTTTGTTTATGTTTTATCTATAGTATGTTTTTAGTTTAGTTTTTATATTATCTAATCATGCATGACTGTTATATAAATTTCTTTTTACAGTATATCCATTTTTTATCTTGCACCTTTTCTTCTATGTTTTGGTATGCCCAGGCTATATTTTGAACTTTGAGGACAAGATTCGGAATAAGTTTGGGGTTTTTCGGTAAGTGGACCGTTGGATGGGATTTTTTGTTGAAGACTCACATGTATGATCTTAAAAAAAATTTCAAATTTTGCGACTTCAGTGGATTCACAGTGGTATGTTTTCCTTTTCTTTCCATTTCTTATCTTCCATCTCATCCATTCCAATTAAAAATTAATACAATTAACATGCATGCATTAGTAATTTAGTAGTTTAGTATTTAGTAGAGTCGTACCCATTCGATTGAGGAAGAGTAGGAACTTGGTCAAATTGTTTGCCTTCATACTCAGAAGAAGTAGAAGAGCTTTTTCCACCTTCTTAACAACATAAATAGAGACTTTGAGTATGAATGAATCATGTCTTGAGACCAGAGTAGGTAGGTGGTTAAATCATTTTTGTGAGAAAGTTCAAATCTATAGGATTCTTAAAACTAGGATACAACCACTTTGAGCATAATTGTTAAGAATTTGGCACTTTTAAAGAGAAGTAGGCATGTTTGTTTTAACTTCATAAAGGCTTTAATGAAACTTTTTTTTTGAGAAACTACCTTAATCATAGTATAGTGAGAAGTGTTAACATGAGTTTTCAAAAATAAAAATAGAGAGTCCCACAGGTTCTACAGGAAATGGAGCAGGGAACCTAGTGGTTGGAAAATAATGAAAAATCAGTATTCGCATGAAACGAAGCAGGGACCATACAAAATAATAATAAGAGGGAGAATAAGTGAGGGGATATGTGCAGAAAAAGAAAGGCAAAATTCTTTATGAAAACTGCTCCAAAAAAGATTTAGCTCGAGTGCTTAAAAGCTAGATTAAGGAAGTTTTCCAATGTTTGGTTTCATAATAGCCTATCTTTCAAAAAAACCATGTAGACTCTTTTAAGTGCATAATTTTAGAAGTGGTGATCAAAATTCCACTTGAATTCATAAAATTTAGATATCACTTGAACCTATTACTTTTATGGAAAGACCCAGAAAACGTATGCGTCGTTAATAGACATGGTTTTGAACTAATTTGAGTCTTGAAAAGTTGTTGTCTTGAGAGGTAACCAAGTTTGAGTATTCAAACCAGCCTATCAAAATTCCGAGTCTATTGTTAATTAGATTGACCAAAGTTTAGTCGAAAGAACTCTATTGTTTTGCAAAATAGGTATAACGTCTTTAGGGCAGCATCACTCAATTTTGTTGCATTGTGTTTAGTCATTGTCGTCAGATAACCTTTTACTCGGGATGTGCAAAGTTCTAAGTTTGAGGGTATTTGATGTGTCATTAATTATGCATTCTTTTATAAGTGATTAGCCATGTAAGTCAACTCCAAAGTCGTATTTTATGGTTCTATATGTTTACTTTGGATATTTACAGGGTATTTGAATGTTTGTGCGTGAATTAGACAAATCCGGGAAAGAAGTCAAAGTTTAGTTAAAGGACAACAAATATGACGCCCCCAAAATGAACTAACCGCGCCATAGAAGACCATGACACCAACGAAGGCATCACAACAGAACAATGAGCAGTGTTAGATTTGTATGGACGGTGCCAGAATTCACAATAGACGAAGTTAGCTACGACATCATGATCAAATGTAGAAGTTCCAGACTAACTTGTTGTCCAAGACTTTCTATAATGTACCACGCCACCATCCGACGCCGTCCCTTAGTAATGTCAATGATGGTGTCAGACTTGCAGAATAAAAGTTTTGAGACTTTTTCGAAGATTCTTATTCCTGGGATTTGCTATTCTTGTACCCCAAACACACCTTTATAAAGGAGGCACCTCAATAGACGAAAGGATGTATTTAGAGTGATTTAGGAGTAGAGAAAGGTAGAGTAGCCATATCCGACTAGGTTCTTTAATACCTAGGTCGGGGATGAAGCTCTCTAGCCATTAGTTAGTTGTTTTCTATGTCTTATTGAGATTTTCTATAATAATAGTGTTTTGATTTAGTTCTTTTGTCAGCCCCCTCATCATTAAGACGACTGACCGACCTAGATTAATTTAATTCCTTGATAACCTAGTCAGCCTAATCCATTCTTACTCTTACTTTGACCTCAAAATAATAATTATTTCAGTATTTTATAAGGCTCCAAAACTTAATTTATATCCTCAATGAACTCAATTCATGATTTTTTCCAATTGGAGCAAATTAGGAAATCATACGGATTACTCTCCAAATTTTGTAAAAATTCTTGCAGCACCTCTCCTATAAAGTGGCCTATCGAAAAATCCACCTAATAGACTGTGGAATTAAGGAGAGACCTAAAAGGACTCATAACTCCCCACGGTTTATAATATATATCAAAATCAATTTTATAAACTAACTTCAAATCTTTGATAGATTAATCACAACTTTGCTATCCTAAATAAACCAAAATTGAAATAAAACCTTTCTCAACTTATTTTAAACTAATTTAGGAAACTGTCATAACCATTTAACAAAACTTCACGTCCTACACTTACCCCAAGAACCCAAAAACAATGTATATATAAACAACTTAAAACAAGAATTTACTTTAATTTGTGAAAACAATCAGCACAATCTTCGAGTCTTTTCCACTTTTCCCTTGTCATCATATAGAATTTGACATCATCAAAAACAACTCGAAGATGTCAGGTAAATAAATTCCTACATTGATTTGTACTCCTGCAATCATTAGTCTGATACATGGAAACATGTAATTGCATTTCCAAATAAACAATAAGATATATGCATCAATATGACATGCAATCCACTTTGTCATTGTCTCCAAACTATTATCAGATATCGACTTCCAAAAATAGTTCATAGGCAGTATTAAGAGATCATCAAATGCATAGATAACTTGTCGGCGTTAGACTCCGCTAGTCTCACTAGACGACATAGAGGCAGGACTGAAACCTAGTTTCAATTAAACCAGACTCCGAAACAAGTTTATCCCCCTCACTCACTCTATGTATGAATGACCAAGAATGATAAAATGCAATGTAGACTATGATACAATTACATGTACAAAGATAAATTCCTTAAATAGTAGAGTTTACTTACAACCAAACAAACTTTAAGCGTAATTTTCGGGGTTCCTAAAGCATCGGATCACCTTGAAAATGGATACAACAACTTCCCTGCATACCCAATTATATTATGGGTCAAACTTCAAGTGAAACCAAATCACTAAACCCAATGAAAACTGCGGCCAAAGTACGCTTGATAATAGTTTCCAAAAATATTAATTTATATAACTATTTCAACTGGCTTTCAACTAGCCAACTTGGGGTAACTTTTTAACATTGAAAACCTCAATATTTGTCATGATGACCCAAAACAAACTTGTAGTACTCATGTCACACTTTCCATAGACTCGAAGAACACTCAAATCGAATCACCGACGAAAAAGTTATGAGTTTTCCAATATGGCTTGTCAACTAGGCAAACTTTATTTATTTTAAACTGAAAAACATATCCAAATCAATATTTTCACAATTAGATCCTCAAAACTCGGCAACAAACATTACAAAACCACTCGATACCAACATCAAAATATTTTCACTGCCCTTGGAGTTAAATTGGGTCAAAACTAATAATCAATTCATCTAGAAGCCCAATGTAAATCAATATCAACTATAAAGCATATCCAAAATGGTTATCAACTTAATCGTATTTGTTCAATTCGTCAAAACCCTAACCTACATCGACAGAATTTATTCCAAATTGGTGCAAATCAATTCAATATATCAATTCACAATAATCCATACCAATTTCTATCAAAACCCCTCGAAAGAAATCGAGAAATCGCGAGAATTCAAATTAAATTGAAGAAAAATGCCATAAATTGAAGATTTATCAAATTGCGAGCCAAATACCTAGTTTCTTAAAAAAAACGTTGCTCGAACTGATCATCTCGTGATGCTCTATAGTTTTGCAAAAAGAATTGGGCAAAAATCGGACTTTGGGAGATCACAGAGCGAAAATTCGAGTTGAAGGTGTTTACAGAAAGAACGAATTCGTTCTTTGTTGAATTAAAACAACGTTTTGATTTTTGGTTTAATTTATGTATAAATTCTCAGCTGCTTGTCAGCAGCTTAATTTCTAGATGAATTTATATATATATATTTATATATAAATTCTCAGCTGCTTGTCAGCCTTAATTTCTTTTTTATTTATTAATTCTCAAAATCCCTATTTTGACATGTTTTAACTTTCGGTGCTCGTTTTCGATCTGGTTTCTCACCTAATTGAACTAAACTATTGACGAAACAATCCAACTCCATAAAACGTCGCTGAAACTAGTTTTGATCACACAAAAACCCAAAAAAACTTAACTTTCTCCATGACATACTGAACCATTATGGACCGATCTCATAACATACCAAACCAAACTTACACGTAACTCGAGACAAAGTCTTATACCAACTTCATTCTCACATTACATTACCATCAATCCCGACTTGCAAGCAAACTGAGATGAAATCTTCACGTGAGGATTAACACTTGGTTAATTAGTTTTCAAACAACTAATAATTTATTTTCACTCGTGCCCTTTAGACACGCACTTGCAACCCTGAGTATGACAAACTGAGGATACACCTCAACACACCCCGACTTCCCGACAAAATAGTGTATAATACATCACTAAGCACACAACACACAAAAATAAAATATATCTTATGATCTCTAGTCCGTAATGTATGGGTGTCACCTCGGATACCTAAATTCCAAATTAAATCCGAAAAATACTTAATTAGCCTCCTAATTAAGTTTATGAAATTCATGGATGTCACATTATCTTTATGTTATTATTTTTCACGATGTCTCAATGGTAGTTTAGAGTTTGCATTATTCATTGCAAATCTCTAGGCGTAAATTGATTGACATACTATCAATCACATTGAGTTTGTGATACCAACTGGGTTGAGAAGTAGCGATCACTTAGAGCAAGAGACGTGACACACCTATTATTCTAGGTGAGTAACATCGAGAACTACGTTAATTCTTGAGAGTGGTTGCCCAAGGTTATATAGGGTTGGTGTTCCCACAGAACGCTAAGTGCTGCTCACATATTAAATCTTGAGAGCGGTTGCCCAAGGTTGTATGGTGGAGTAAGGGAAGTATTTAGAGAATAGTTGCCTTATCTATCGAGAATAGGGGAATTAAGGTATTGGCGACCCCAACATCTATAGTCGATCTAGGCAAAATGGTTTAAAACCCATATTTCTAAAATCGATGCTACAAGACATGGAAACAACATAGGCTAGATTGTGGATTCCTAGACTTAGATATATTTTTATTATATGATTTACAACTTATTTACCTTATTATTTAGTAGACCTTTAGGATAAAATTTTTTCAAAAAAAACCCCTAAATTTACTTTTCTGTTTGTTGAACTCAGTTTGACTGAATCCTTTGGATTCGACCCCGTGCTTGCCACTACTACATTCCAGTAGGATTGGTAACCTTTTGCAAGTTATATTTGACACGCGCGACATGTGATCATTGAAAATTTGGGTTTTGGTTTTAAAAACTAAAAATCATGCCCAACGATTCATGTATAAGCGAAATTGCTATATGAATCGGTATTAAGTGAGCAGCTAAAAAAATGTAATGACCTATCAATTTTGCCAGTGATTCCTATGTAAGGAGAATCGCTGGGAATCACCAGGCTCCAAATTAGCACTAATTTTCATGTGTTCTGCTACTAATTTTATTAGCGACTCCTAGTGTTATTTTAAATCGCTAAGGGATCGCTAGGCCTGAATTTTGCTGTTTTTGCAATTTATCTCATAATTAACTTATTCATCATTCATTAAAATTCATATTGAGGTAGAATTGACTAAAAATCCAAAAGTTTGAGTGGGACATTGTAACTAACTAAATACTTTTATTAAAAAAATAAATAATTAATAAATAAGCAAGTAATGAATGCGACTTGCATAAAGGTCATATAAGCAAAAACAACTCGATCACTCCCCTTAATTGAAATCACCTCGGAGTTTAAATTTTGAAAATATTTCCAATACAAGAGTCAAAAAGTGAGAATAAAAATAGACTAAACTAAACTAAATTCCTAATAAAGTTAAATAAACATAAAATAAACATAGAATATGAGTTATCACCCATAGATGGCTTTTGTCTATTGTCATTGGCTCGACATAACCCTTCTAGAATTAGTTTGGATCTCTAAACTTGAATTTAGAATTTTTCACTCTAGTGCCATTCCAGAAAGTAAGTGCTCGGCCATTAATTGTTATAGTGATTGATTTGTTCAAAATATCTATAATAGCTTTTGTAGTGGCTAAGAAAGGTTGTCCTAAAATTAATGGAGGATCTTCATTGATAAAGTGTGGCATTACCAAGAAGTCTGCAGGTACGGTGTTGTTGTCCACTTGAACTGGCACATCCATGATCACTCTTATTGGTTGAATTGAAATTCCATCCGGTAAAGAGAATCATTCAAAGGTAAGTGAATTCAACTCCAATTGAGTATGAAGAAAGAAACGTATGGACATGATATTTGCATTAGAGTTCAAATCACATTGAGCTCTAAAGTACCAAGCCCATTTGATTTTAATGTGCAAATGTTTGCCTCAGGATCATTAAGCTTAATAGGACTCAAGTTCGGCCTTTTCTTTTTCTTATGTACTTGGATCTTAAACCTCCGGCTTGCTAATGCTTTTACCATTCTCCGATTGCTTAAAATCTTCATTCTTGAGTTACTTTCTTTTCTTTTGAAGTATCTTCAATTGATTCTTTCTTTGAAATTCTTTTATCAGTTTCCATTGTTACTGCATTAATTGCATAAATTTTAGCGTTAAAATTATCATAATAGTTTAAGTTTAAAAATTCATTATCATCTATTTCATTGTAAAATAATTCATCATATTTTTCATAAGTGCCATTGTTATGTTCATTATTAATTTCGAAATTGATAATCTTATCTTCAAACTCCATAGACATTGTTCCTTCAAAAATATCTAATTTAGTTCTAGCAGTCTTTAGAAAAGATCTACCTAATAGTATAGGTAAAAAATTTGGTGATGTTGAGTCTCCCAGTTGAATCTCCCATTTTCAAGACATAAAAATCAACTGAAAATATTAAATCATGTACTTGTACTAGGATGTCTTCTAATAATCCATATGGTTCAATAATGGTATTGTTTGCTAAGTAAAGTTAGTAGATGTATTAGTTAACGATCCTATTTTCAACGATTCATAAATTTTATATGGCATAATGTTAATTGATGCACCGATATCACAAATAGCAATAGTAGAATTGCCTATGGAGATGGGTATGACAAACATTTCTGGGTCGGAACAAGTCTCAGACATTCTTTTTAAGTATGGTTTCTTTTGTTCTAAATTTTCATTAATTTCTAGTTTCTTAAATGGTTCAGATATGTCTTCTTTGGGTTCTTCATCCCTAGCATTTGCTAATTGTTGTGGAACGATAGAATTGGAATGCATATCTTCATTTGAATTATAAATATCATTTACTTTGTCTAAGTTAACTAATTCATGATTTTGTAAAGATTTTTCGTAGGCTTCCATTTTTGCTAAATACTATGAGTATAGTATTACAGAAAAAGGAGTATATTTTAATTGTCCAACCATCCATTCCACAGTGGGAATGACATTTGTCATGACCTCCTCTTCTTCTTGTTCTATTGTCTTAGTTATTTTAGTTTTCTTTTTATCTCTCTTTGGTGTATTTTCTTGCGTATTCGTTTCTTTTTTATTTTCACAAAATATAGCGTTAACTTGTGCTTAATTAGTATTATTTGTAGGTTGAGTAATTATTTTAGTTTGATTACTTAACTTGTTGATTTGTAGAGTCATTTGACTTAATTGATCTTTTAGCTCGTTAATAGATGTATCAGTTTTAATTTGATTTTGAGAAATTTGCATAAATTTTTGTTGACTTTGGGTCACAAAATTGTGTAATATTTATTCTAAGTTTGGTTGCATAGGTTGAATAGCTTGTTGAGGTTGTTGCATTGTTTTAGGTTGTGCAGGTGCTCTCGGTCTATAAGTGGTATAATTTTGATTTTGTAAACCGTAGCTAAGATTTGAATTTGGCTTTTCATTGTAATAATTGTTGTTATTATATTGCTTTCTAGGAGGACCATAATATTGGTTCATCACCGCTTTGACTTCTTCATTGTTATCTTCTTGTAAAGTAGGACACACATCCGTAGGATGTGTAAGTTCATTACAAAATTTGCACGCTTTAACTTGATTTGATCTATCTTTTAGTAGTAATTTAACCATATTAGATAATTCTTCAACTTTTTCGTCAAATTTATTACTTGTTTTATTATTAAACTCATAAACTTTCTTTCTTGATATATCAGTCTTTTTACTATATTGTTTAGATTATTTGGCTATCTTATTTTATCTTCTTTTGGTAGAGTTGGTGTAACATCAAATAATGACCCACAACATACGGTATCTAATAATATTTGTTCAAAATAATTTAGTCCTTCGTAGAAGCATTCTAATAAAGCTTTTTGGGTGTATCCATGTTGTGGACAAGGTGAAGTTAATCTTTGAAATATATCCCAAAATTCATCAAAATATTCATCATCTTTCATTTTCACGATTGTGATTTGTCTTCTATAAATACTAATTTTTCTTGTAGGCGTATATTGATCTAGGAAGCTTCTAGCTTCTAACATTTAAGCCCATGTGGTTATCGAATCTTGAGGAAGATAAAACAACCAATCTCATACTTGATCTTTCAATACAAAAGGAAAAGTTTTAAGTTTGACTTGTTCTAATGTGCAGTCTTTAGGTTTCATCCCATTGACTTTGTGTGCATATTCTCTTATAAATTTTTGTAGGTCTTCATTATTCTTATCATAGAAGTTAGGTAGAACACTAATGAATCTAGATCTAAGTTAAAACTCAAGAAATCCTCAAGATAGGCAATGCATATTGGTTCATAAGCAGTGACATTTTGATCAGCTTGCCAAAAAGTAAGTTCTCTATTATCATTATTATTAATAGTATTAAAGTTATTATTGGCTTCCATTGTGGTCAATTGGTGTTTTCTACGTTGTTGTTGTCATAAATTACTATTAAATGTCATGTCTACCTCAGGATCAAACGAATGTAAGGATCCTGTGGAATTAGAACAACAAAGTGGATAGACCATACAATGTCTAAAACTCTTAAGAAATTATGTTTAAATCCCCGGCAACGATGCCAAAAATTGGCACGTGTCGGGCGTGTACAATAAATTTTTCCTTTATATTATACTTTAAATATTTTTTTAGTAGTGATAAGTGGGAATCGTCTCCACATGGATTTATCAAACTTCTTTAGGAAAAGGGGTTTTTAAAGGTTTTATTTTTTTTACTTTACTTTAATTAATTAAAAATAGTAAGTAATCTAACTAATAATTAACTATAATATAATAATAATTAACTAACTGTATTAACTTAACTAATACAATTCAAATTTAATAATATATATAAACAAACATCCAGAACAATGAATCCTTAACATGTTTTGCATTTCAAACATGTTATTTCAATCAATATAGTTATGAGCGTATTTTATAAAGTACCCTAGATTATTAAACTCTAATCATAAGTAAGTAAACAACATTTAGCCAACCATTTGTTTTTCTTATACCGGTGGAAAAGTCACGTTCTAATTTTATTGAGCTAACTCATTTATTTACAAAAAGACATCAACTTCCCACATTAAAATAGCATTACGTTTTATGAAAACTTAAAAAAACTAAATCTAACATCTTCGAAAAGCCACTTCAACATTAGATTTAGATCTCAAATTCACCTAGGACATTTAAACGATGTTTGCCTTTCAAACAATCCTAGTTACTAGTTCAAATAGATAATGAATCCAAATATCGCAATACACATTCTAGACTATGCATGCAATACAAAGATCAAGATTAAAATCAATAAATAATAAACTATTAATTCAGCGAATCAAAGAATACAATTAATTTTAAAGCATTAAGCAAATAATCTTCTCATCATAACTACATTATAAAAGGAATTCAGTTCATGTTCGGACTTTTTTTAGATTAAATAACTACTCACTCATAATCTTAAATAATATTGTAATAATAAAAATAAAAGACATAGACAAATACCTCTGAATTAAATACTTTAAATCTTCAAGTCTTCTATAAAAGCAAAGAACAAATAAACAATAAAATATGAAGATAAATAATGGAAATAAACAATGGCTCCTAGAGCAATGAGATTTTGATCTAAGTACTCAAAGACAACTAATTTTGAAACCCTAAATTTGTATTTATAGTATTCTAGGAAGTAAACATCACAAACCAACTCAAACAACTCTTCAACAACAACAACAACAATATAGCTTCAGTCCCAAATTAATCGGGGTCGGCTACATGGATCAAACTTTTTCATTGTGCTCGATTAAGTGCAATTGATGGTGAGCTTTTCAAACCATTCAAATCCCTCATAATTAATGCATCCCATGTTAACTTTGGTCTGCTCCTACCTCGTCGAATTTCTACAGTTTCTATTGATTCAGATTTTCTAGTTGGGGCATTTGTAGGCCGTCTTTGCAAGTGGCCAAACCACCGCAACCGCCCTTCCTTAATCTTTGTATCAATTGGTGCTACTCATACTTGTCTTTGAATTTCTATATTTCTTATTCTTTCTTTACGAGTTTTACCACAAATCCACCTAAGCATCCTCATTCTGCTTGTTCATTTTATGTAATTGTTGTTGCTTTACTGCCCAACATTCACTTTCATAGAGCATAGTTGGCCTAATTGCAGTCTTATAAAATTTTCCTTTTTACTTAGTAGGAACATTTCAATCACAAATCACCCCTGTTGCACTCCGCCATTTCTTCCATCCAGCTTGAATTCTATGTGTGACATCATTCTTAATGTTACCATCATTTTGTATGATTGATCCTAGGTATCTAAAGTGGTTTACCTTAGGAACTTTTACTTCCCCTAATTTTACCACTCCGTCATCTTGATGTCTAGTGTTTCTAAACTCACAGTGCATGTATTCGGTTTTCGTCCTACTCAACTTAAAGCTTTTAGATTCTAATGTATTCCTCCAGAGTTCTAATTTCCTATTCACTCCATCTTTTGTTTCATCCACAAGACAATATCATCTGCAAATAGCATACATCATGGTATATCCTCTTGAATATGTCTAGTTAGTTCATCCATAACTAAAATAAATAGATATGGGCTTAAAGTCGATCCTTGATGTAGTCATATTGTAATGAGAAATTCTTTTGTAGCTTCACCAAATGTCTTTATACTTATTACTACTCCATCATACATATCCTTAATAGTGTCTATGTATCTAGCATGCACTCTTTTTCTTTCTAGAACCCACTAAAGAAATCTCTAGGGACCCTATCATATGCTTTTTCTAAATCTACGATTACCATATAAAGATCTTTTTTATTTTCTCTATATTTTTCTAACAATCGTCTTACAAGGAAAATCGCCTCCATAGTTGACCTCACAGGCATGAAACCAAATTGGTTCTCTGATATTGTTGTTTATTTCTTTAGCCTATTGTCAATTATCCTCTCCCAAAGTTTCATAGTGTGACTCATAAGTTTAATTCCCCGGTAGTTTGAGCAACTTTGAATGTCTCATTTATTTTTGAAGATTGGCACAAGCGTGCTTCTTCTCCAATCCATTGGCATCAATTTTGATTTTAAAGTTTTATTGAAAAATTTTGTTAACAAAGTCAATCCAATTTCTCCTAAGCATTTCCAAACCTCTATTGGTATTTCATCTGGGCCACATGCTTTCCCTATTTTCATTCTTTTCAATGCCTCTTTAACTTCTACAATTCTAATATTGCGTGTATAGTTTACATTTCTTTCTTGGTGTGGGTTTTCATCTATTATAGTATCAACTTAGCCATCATTAAATAAACTATCGAATTAACTTCTCCATCTCTCCTTAATATCATCCTTGCGCGTTAAAACATTTTGATTTTCGTCCTTAATACATTTACATGACCTCCTAGGTCTTGTTTCTTTTTATCTCTTAATTTGGCTAGCCTATATATATATATATATTTCGCCATCTCTATTACCTAACCTTGTATATAGATCTTTCATGAAATTTGTTTTAGCTTGACTAACTACTTTTTTAGCTTGTTTTCTAGCTTCTCTATATTGATTGTACACATCTTCATCTTGACACTTAGGTATTTTCCTATACATCTCTCTTTTAGTTTTAATTGCTCGTTGGACATCCACGTTCCACCACCATGTTTCCTTCTTTGGTGGTCACAAGCCTTTAGATATACCTAATACGTTTGATCTCACTCTCCTTATGCAACTACTCATTTCTAGCCATATTGTATTAGCATCTAAGTCAAGATTCCAAACATTTTCCTTAAGTAGTTTTTCTCTAAAATCTACTTGTTTACTATGTTTTAGGTTCCACCACTTTATTCTAGGGTCGCTAACTCTTTTATTCATATTATGTCGTCGTGTTAGCTTAATATCAAGTATTACTAACTTATGTTGGGTAGTAAGTGCTTCACCAGGTATTACTTTGCAGTCTCTACATATTTTCTATCTATTTTTCTTGTTAAAAAAAAATCTATTTGACTCTTGTTATGACCACTACTAAAAGTGATTATATGCGACTCCCTCTTCCTAAAAATAGTATTTGCTAAGACAAGATCGTATGCTGAAGCAAATTTTAAGATTGGTTCTCCTTCTTCATTTCTATTACCGTAACCAAAACCTCCATGAACTCTCTCAAACCCATCGTTACTTGCCCCGACATGCCCATTTAAATCTCCTCCAATAAAAACCTTTTCATCTAATGGTATACTTTGCATAAATCCATCCATATCGTCTCAAAAATTACGTTTGATACTCTCGTTTAATCCTACTTGTGGTGCATAGGCGCTAAGTATGTTAATTTTTTCGTCTCCAATAATTAATTTAACTAGAATTAATCTATCCCCCATTCTTTTAACCTCTACGACCTTATCCTTATAATCATTATCCACCATAATTTCTACTCCATTGCGTTTTCTATCTATAACAGTGTACCACAATTTAAACCATGTGCTTCATATTTCTCTACTTTTTTCTCTTACCCAACTTAAACAACTCTTAGTTATCTAAAATCCACAAAATCTACTCCATCAATTCCTAGCGATTAATGTGTAAATGGAATCACTAGGGAAATCTATAAAATCGAGCTCTCTATTTTTCTCGTGTCCACCGATCTATGTAGCGATTATGTGTCCCTAGGAATTGCTGAGAATCGCTAGTGTAAAAACTCAGTTCTTCCTTGCTTCCTTAGTGATGATTATTTATATACTTTTTCAACCTGATTAATTCTTTCATAATCTTCCCTTTTTCGCTCATTTCTTCATATTCTCTATCTATCACCTAAAATAACAAAAACAATAGAAAACTCCATGTAATATAATCTTTTACATCTAAAATCATTCTAAAATAAACTATAAAACATGTCTAATTATTGACTTGTCACTCAACAAACAAACTAATGATAATGTATCAACATTTACCAATATAGACACTCGAGGAGGACACATCAGGCTTCTCGGGGTTAAAAAAGGTTAGATAGAGTAGCAGCGTTTCGATGTAAGTGGGGTTTGTTTTATCTTCAATCATGACATGCTAGTAGATATGTTAAGATTCACGATAGCGAATGGTTGATATCTTACTTGGAACCAACTTGAATTATATCTTGTTAAACTGCTCGATCTTGTCCCTTTGAGATCTCTATATGATGAATGCATGTGAAACTAGTATGATTGTTATGATTGAATGCATGCTAATAATGTTGGGCTTGTGTCCTATGTCAATCTTTTGAGCATTGTTATTTGGTTAATAAAATAGAGGATTTCCTTTGTTGTTCATTATTATAATTAGTTTGCATGTTTACATTATAATAGGATCCATGAATGTTAACTGAAACATCATAAATGTCTCTAGTCGATCATTATACTGGGAACTATAATGAATTAAGACTGGTGCGAGTCTTGATTAATTTTCTTGTAGATACAAATCAAGGTCGTCGAAACCTGTTAGGAAACAAGGTAGTGGGACCGATTCCGCTATGAGAACACCACATGGATTAATTCATAGGTGTTACTCATGATATGTATATCATTTAGTCAACTGACTTGAGATTACTATAGACTTCGACATTAGGATCATAACGATTTGACACAATCAAACATTGTCTTTAACTTAGGACGATTATAAAGGTTATGATTGGTTACTATGTGAATAATGTGTGAAAATGTGTAATCTAGATAGAATTTGTTCTTCTCATGTAGAGAGAGATAATAGTGGATCCTCGATATGTTAGGCTGAAAATGGCCTACTCCAATTGAATTGATATGATCAATGTCACTTGGATGTTTCGATCTACCTAGAGATCGAGACTAGCACAATTAAACATTAAGGGTGACTTTTTAGGTGCCTTATATTTAATCAAAGGATATTGCACGATAAAAGGATATGATATAAACTATTGATTAGGTTGTATCGATTTTGATCTTCGTGTAACTTGGGTACTCATATGTAATGACCCGAATAATCTAATCGTAGTTGTATGCTTTGTAGATTTGTGACCTAGCAACCGATCCTACGTAACGAACTTGATTGGTACTCTAGCATCTACAGAGGTAATAATTAAATATTTTTACTTGTGTTTGATGTCATGTATCATATCTACTGATTATATGGTGTGTATACTAATGTAGGTTCGACCGCGGATTTTTAGCGACCTTGAGATGTGTAAGCGCACGCTAGTGGGGTGGATCGAGACTTATGGTTAGTTCATAACTTAGACTTAATTTTAATTAAGTTATGTACTTAAATTATCTAATGAAAATAAATGAACTAACCTAAGCCACTACATCTATGTATTTATGCCTAAGTCCTAAATTTTAATTAGTGCAAGACCTAAGTTAGTCTATTTAGCTAAGTATTAATTTGATAAACCTTATAATGGGTTATTGGATTTAGATGAGTTAATCTAGCCTAAGATAGTGGAAAATAGCCATATTATGAACTATATGCCCAAGTTGATTAAATAGGCTAAATAAATGAGCTTAAGTCCATGATGAGGTTTTAATGGCCATAGATCTAGCTAGGCTAGTAGAAATCAATGGCATGCATGTACAAATTTATGAGGACCTTGATTTTCCTTGTGATGGATTGACAAGGGAGATATTAGGATAATATTATGGCCAAGTTTTTAAAAAATAAGTATAAAAGACCCACTTAATCTCTACACCATGCATGAACACAAAACACTTCATCTAGGTTTAAAGAGAGAAAAGAGGGGTTTGGTTAGAAATAATGCTGGAAAATCAAAGGAAAGGTGGAGTTGGAGTTAAGGATCTCAAGGAGCTTGAGTTTTTACAAGGATCAAACCCTAAATAATAAACCCCTTCCATTTCAATAGTGCATTGTGATGATTTGAGGTTCTTTAAATCATTCTAGTGTTGGGATTTTGTAAAGTTTGATGAATTCTCTGATTTCATAAGAGGATTATGAATCTAAAAATCAAGGTTTCTCTCATGTTCATAAAATATTTCAATCTTGGTTCAAGAATTGAGGATTTTGGTTAAATGAAAGAATATACTAATTTTCTTGTGTAATTAGATGTTTAATCTTTGAATTTTTACTCCTATATTGTTGTTCAATGATGTTTTATATTGGGTGTTAATGTTGGATAGAAATTAAGGGGTTTGAACCATGTATTGTGAATTTTGTTGTTCATGAATAGTACATGTTTAATGAAATGTCAAAGTTGTATATGAAATTCTAGATAGCATAAATCCTTCATTTCTTCTCAGAATTAGTTGATTTTTTATGTGTTATTCTTGGATATTCAGATAAGCTTCTCACCAAAAATCACATTTTTTAGATGTGTGGTTTGAGAGTTATGAGTTCTTTTATCTCTTTGGTGAAACTCTCTCAAAGTGAGTTGTTTTGACATTTTGAGCATAACCCTCTTAATTTTAATCGGATTTGAATGTACTTTACCATTTTGGAAAGCTAATATATAGAAAAACAACTTAATATCAGTATTTCTAAAAAAAATGAGTTATCTTCTTTATCGAAAATGGAGTGAAATTCAGTACTTGTCTGTAGAGATAATTCTTTTTGGAAGTGTTTGGAAAGGTCTTCCAAATAGGTTTTGAAATAGGTGAAATTTACTTACTTAATGAGCTGATTTCTTACTTAAGGTGTTTCAGGCATCAAATGATGTTGGAATTGAACCAAAGTTTCTAGAACATGTTATTGGATCATAGTAAAGGTGTCCACCGAGTTTCGTGATTTTTGGTGTGTCTGACTCAGTTTTCAAGTCATGCTTCGAATAAGAGATCGATGATGATTACAAATAAGGGCTTAAAGTTTTACTTAGAGTCTAAAATTTGATTTTTTATCATATTAATGAGATTTTATCACTCAACTTAAAGTTCATAAAACCCATCTTTTGGTTTCTGAACTTTCAACCTTGTACACTTTTTGTCCCTTAACTTTCAAAAATACATATTTGGTCCCCTCGACTTTTCAAGCAATGCACATTTAGTCCTTCCATTAATTGAATTTCATTAAAATTGGTGATGTGGCAAACTTAACTCACCACACTGGCCGTTTGTTATACGAAGCTGGTGGTTCAGTGAACCAAACCGGTTCTTACATAAACCATACTAAAATCCAAAATCAAAATCCATGCCCAAATACTTATTTGTGTTGAACGAAATGGCCCCCTCCCATCCTCTCTATTTCATAATCTACTTCATTGAATCCATTCCCCGTAATCTCTGTTTGGTCATGTCTTTCGCTCAAACTCACGGTCATCTCTCTCACCCTCTTCATTTTAAATACAAATTATGGAGTGATGTGCAAAACCTCTAGATGTTGTCACACTCAATATGTTAATGAATTGTTTCTATAACATTGGTTGAGTAGATTTTGGCTTAGCAGTTCTTGAAAACATCATTAGAATTGAACATGTAATTTCAAGACTTAAGACTCAGAAATCTAGCATACAAACTTCATAATCACCCTCCAAAACAAACATTGTTATATTGCATAAAACAAGTAACCATTATCAGCGATGTGCAAAACCTCTAGGCCAAAATAAAAAAGGGAAGCCAATGCAGCAAAAGAAATTTTATTATGACAATTTATACTCGTAAAAGTTATTTTCCGCAATTGGTTTTTATCCCTTACTTGAGCTTCATAAGCAAGTCAGACATGAAATTTAGTTTCTAGAATAGAAATGAATTGCTTAACAACGATTTCTTGCATTTGGCCTTCTATGATTTTAAGAAATACACTTCTAAAAAATTATTTAAAGAAATACTTAAATCTTTTCTTTGACCTAATAATTTGTACTTAATTGCATTGAATTTGAACCTACTCAGTCCTCACTTTCTTCATTGAGTTTGAACCTGTTCAGTCCCCACTCTCTTCATTAAAATTTAATCAAAATGAAGAGAGCGAGAGAGATAACTGCGAGTGTGAGCGAGGAGATGACCGAAAAGAGAGAAAAGGAGGGAGATGACCGAAGCGAGAGAGGAGGGGAGGAGGGTCCAATGAAGGAGATGAGCAAACGGAAAGGGGAGGTGGTCAATTTCTTTGAACACAAATAGGTATTAGGCTTGGGTTTTGATTTTGAATGTTTAGTTTGGTTTGTTTAAGAACCGTTTGGTTCACTTGAACCTTAGGTTTAGATAACAATCGGCCACGTGGTGCCACGTAACGAGTCGAGTTTGCCACATCATCAATTTTAACGGTCCAACTAATGGAAGGACTAAATATGCACTGCTTGAAAAGTTGAGGGACCAAATGTGTAGTTTTGAAAGTTGAGGGACCAAAAGTGTGAAAGGTTGAAAGTTCAGGGACCAAAAGATGGGTTTTGCCTTTAAAGTTAATAGACTTCAATGAACCAACATTAAGAATTTTGGGAATTTCTGAGTGTTTGAGCCGCATTTCAATTTGCATAAAAACCAAGTTTTTAGGAAATTTTTTTAAGGTCCCTAAGGGATTGTTTTGCAAACCTATGCATTAAACCAATTGAAATGATTTCTAATAGACTTTGATGATTCAATAACACTTAAAAACAATAAGGAAAATGCCTACAACCTTGTAACACTAAGTTTAGGCATTTTTGGTTGAGTTAAGTGTTAAATGAATATTTAAAATGAATAAAAGATGCCTCTTGGGGTTATTCCTTCGTATCAAGGTTTTGTATATAGTAAGAATAAGTGACTAGGGACCACAAGGACTTAGTATAAACCTGTTTAGGAAAAATTAAAGTCGAGATTGGGTATAAGTTAAATAGAAAATACATTGAGATAAATTGTGGATTGTATTATAATGAACTGGGATAGTCAAACTTAAATAAGCTCTAACACATACCAAATAAACTTTAATAGGTACCTGGGGCATAGAGCGGTAGTGTTGGGTATTAAGAGTGTAGTACGGATGTGTGGGAGTCACGTTTAGCTTAGATATTATTGTTTGTTGAGGTAAGTAAATCAATCAAAAAATCAATACTATTACATTTCACTTTCCTTGTTTATTTTTAAAATGATAAGCTAAAATTGTTGAAATTTAATTCTCTGCCAAGTAGCTTAGGTGTTCGAGTGGTTAGGCCTAGTTGACTATGATCACTCCCGAGTTGAGCGTTCGGGTAGCTCCTGCAGCTCCTTTCAAGTCTGAATCCTTTTTATGCAAGTATCCAGAGTCATTGTGGCTCCTCAATCGGCATTCAAGTTCCATAAGTAGCAGGGTGTCCAGGGTCACTGTGGTATCCTTTAGAACTTTCTCGAACTACGTCTTGGGTTAAGTTGGCGGTGACGAATGAATTGGTATGGCTTGTAAGACTTCGGTCTATAGTACCAATTTCCGCATGAAGACACGAGTTTTTCTGTGTAGAGTGTGTAGACCACTCTCTCCATATCTTTTGCTTACGGGTCACTTGGTATCTATCATTAATTATCCTAGCATGTCTATCATACACTTTAATATTTTATTTACTTGTATCTTTTATTTCCGCATGATTTATAGACTTATCATTTATTATCTTGAAATATTATTGAGTTCTGTTGGATTTACTCATTGGGATTGTCTCCATTACTAGTAATAATTGTAGATATTAATACGACATAAAGAATGGCTTTACAGGGTTTTAAATGACTCGGAACAATGAATTTTATATGATTTCGTAATATAAAATTCCTTATGATATGTCATATTAATACCACATTAAGTAGGGGTATAATGGTAATTCACTTACCCAGCTTTATACAAGGGTTAAATAAATATGCATGTTAAGTGAATTCACATCACGGGAGAAATTAAGGTTGGAATCTAATTTTTATTTTTAGAAAACGAGTTAGGTTTCTCAACAGTTCTAGAGTTTTTAGGGAGAGCATAAAATTGTTTTCATGTTCTTTTTTAGGCTAGCACTCAGATTATTGGTTGTCGTTCAAGTGTGGATTTTTGATAGAGGATGTTCGTCTCCTGCAGCGTCTTAAACATCGATCAATACAGAGAAACAAACTAGCGTTTGAGGTACAATTTACTTTTGTTAATCAATTCAATAAAATTTGGATTTAATCCTGTAGGGGTTTCGAAATAAAAATTTAAAATTTTCGATGTGTTTTGAATCTCAAAAACTTAACAGTGGTATCAAAGGCCGTCAAATTCGTTTCCATGAGATCTGGTGCATGTTTTCTTGAGTTATATTTAAGATATATTGATGAAAACATGTTGTTAGTATATGTATATGTGATATACATGATTATGTGGTGATTATTGGCATGTTCGTGAATAATGTATAAGATACATATATTCATGATTTGTGTGCAAATAGGTTTATTTTCATGCTAGTGATCATGCTTAGGTTAATTTGATTAACATATTTCCTTTTTGTTTAAATTTTGTGTTCTATAATCCATGTTTCCATTAGGTAGAATCTTTACTTTTTGTATATTGTATATGTGGATGAAGTTTCTATTTTTTGGTAAACATGTTTACGTTAAATTATTTTAGAATTTCTTAAATTATGTGATTCTAAAGATAACTTGAAACTAATATGATTAAGTTCGATAAGAGTCGTGATTCATGATTCAACTACATATTTTGTATTGATATGGATAAGAACCAGAAATTGATTTTGATGATATATCTCATTGTATTTATCTATTAATATTTATTCTGTTTTTATATTCCTATTAGATAGGAGATAGACATCTAATCAGTTAATACTTGTAATTCCTATAAGATAGGAGAGATATATATAACAATTTCAAAATTGATAAGAATTTATTGGATAAGGTTACAATCGTAATTGAAATACGATAAGATTTTCTAGATATCTTAAATTCTAATTGGATTAAGATAAGATATTTAGTTAAACGTAGGCTCGAGTTAATTAAAAATGTTTTAATTAATTTAACTAAAAATAAGGATTTATTTTGGTCAATCGGATTGACTAAAATAATGATAGATTTTAGGCAGATTTCAATTTTCTAAATTGTAATCCATTGTCTAAAAAAACAGGGGCACTGCCCCTTATACCCTCTATCCTTGACCAAACAGCGTGATCGTCGTCTAACTAATCCTAGCGCAAGAAAATTTGTCTATTGGTGAATAGTATTTAAATTTCCTAACTTGTTTAATGATTCTATAAACATAAAAATATATGATATTTAATTATTTAACTCAAATTACAAGAATCATAAAACCTAATATAAAATCCCTCTTCAAAATTGTAAGTCAAGTGCTATCCATTTTTAAACACTTGTCAAGGCCTCGATCACATCAATATGGGTCTGCCTAAGTAGGGTGTATTGTGTTATCTTGGTGAGGCAAGTTGGGTAATGGTTACTCTGTTGTTTGAAATGGTAAGATTTAATGAAACTATTAAAATGGTTTTGAGTTTTAGGCACAAGATGAGATAAAACGTGTTAAGATATAAGATGTCACAATCTCATAAAAACAACTAAAAGTTACATAAGATGTAATATGTAACATGTACCTACCTAAATAACCTAGTTCAAAGTGTCATACCTTAGTTGTCTTAGAATTAGGTGAAATATGGGTTTCAGTGTCCAAGATTAACTTTATGTTTTAAGAGGGTTGTTGATTTAGTGGGGGTTTATTCCTTTATATACTAAACTGAACTTTGCATAACCTTTCGTTGTAGATTTATGGCCTCTTCAAATCACATTAATCCCTTGTCACTGCGATCCATCCTTGAGAAGGATAAGTTGTCTAGAATAAACTTTCTTGATTAGTTCAAAAATTTAATAATCTTTCTTAAGCATGAACGCAATTTATATGTCTTGGATGATCTTATTCTTAAGGAATCACCGGCCAATGCCTCAAAAGCTGTGAAGGATGCACATAGTAGCATGTCAACAATTCAACTGATGTTACATGCATTATGTTGGCTACCATGATCCTGAACTTCAGAAGGATATGGAGCATATGGAAGCATATGTCATGACTGCGATTCTGATAGAAATGTACCAACAATAGGTAAGGCAAGAAAGGTTTGAGACAATCAAGAACCTACATTCTTGCAAGATGGCTGAGGGTGCGCCAGTTAGTTCTTATGTTTTGAAGATGAAGGGCTATATTGACCATCTTGACAAACTTGGATTTCCCATTAGCCAAGAGTTGGCTATGGATTTGGTCTTGAATCCATTTCCAGATACTTACTCGCAACTTGTGATCTATGGATTTGGTCTTGAATCCATTTCCAGATACTTACTCGCAACTTGTGATGAACTATAATATGAATAACATGGACAAATCCATCTTAAAATTGCATTTGATGCTTAAGACTACTAAGCAGGATGTCAAGAAACCCTCTACCAATGTGTTGATGGTTCAAAAAGGAAAGACTATAAAGAAGAATAGCAAAGGCAAGGCTAAAGTTGTCAAGGCTGTTGTGCTAGTCACAAAGCCCGTGAAACAAGTCAAGCCTAAGATTGCTCCATCTTAACCACCACTGAAGGAAAAGGAAAAGGAAATAAATTTCCATTTTTTTCATGCACATGGTCATTGGTTCAAAAATTGTGATATATATCTGGAAGATCTAAAGAAAAAAAAAGGTTAATGCGACTACCACTTCAGGTATTTATATTATTGAATGTAACTTATCTACTAGTGATTTTTGGGTATTGGATACCGAATGCGGATCTCACATTTGTATTTGTTATGGCATGTGCCTTAGGTCAATCTTATGAACATTGTTTCTATTAATATTAGATAATAAAATAGAGGATTTCCTATGTTGTTCATTACTATAATTGGTTTGCATGTTTACATTATAATAGGATCCATGGATATATGTTTACTGAAACATCTTAAATGTCCCTATCGGTCATTATCCGAGAAGCTGTAATGAATTAAGACTAGTGTAAGTCGTGATTGATGGTCATGTGATGATCATATGTATAAGGATACGAATCAAGATTATGAGTACTTGTTAGGGAACAAAGTATTAGGCGATGCTATGAGAACACCACATAAATTAAGTTATAGGTGTTACTCATGATAGTATATCATTTAGTCATCGACTTGACATTACTAGAGACTTCAACATTAGGATCATAGTGAGTTGACACAATCAAACATTGTCTTTAACCAGGACGATTATAAAGGTTTTGATTGGTTACTATGTGAATAATGTGTGAAGATGTGTAATCGAGATAGAATTTGTCATTCTCTTGTAGAGAGAAATATAAGTGGATATGTTAAATTAAAAATGGCCAACTCCAATTGAATTGATATAATCAATGTCACTTGGATGTTTCAGTCTACCTAAAGATCGAGACTAGCACAATTAAACATTAAGGGTGACTTTTCCATGCCTTATATTTAATCAAAGGATATCGTATGACAAAAGGATACGATATACACTATTGATTAGGTTGTATCAATTTTGATCTTCATGCAACTTGGGTAGTCATAATGCCTTGGTAGAGACTGCTTATGACTCGTGTACCAAATTGGTTTAGGTTTACTACCAATGTTACATGAACCTATTAGGTCGCATACAAAGAATGGTTTTGCAAGATTTTAAATGACTCGCAATAATTAATTTTATATGATCAAAAGTCCTTATGATGTATCATACTAATACCGCTTAAGTAGGGATATAATGGTAATTCACTTACCCGGATTTGTACAAAGTTGTATAAATATGTGTGTTAAATGAATTCACATTACGAGAGAAATTAAAGTTGGAAACTAATTTTCGTTTTTAGAAAACAAGTTAGGTTTCTTAGTCGTTCTAATGTTTTTAGGGACAACAAAGAATTGTTTTCGTATTCTTTTTGGGCTAGCACTTGAGTTCTTGATCATGTTCATAGGTGAATTTGTAATAGATGACGTTCGTCTCTACAGTATCTTAAATATGGATCAACACGGAGAAGCAAACTAGCATTTGAGGTATGGTTTACTTTTTTAATCACTTTAATAGAATTCAGATTTGATATTGTTGGGGTTTCGAAATAAAAAAATAAATTTTCCACTGCATTTTGAACCCCAAAAATCTAATAGTATTAATGTGCAGGGTCCCACTTGAAGTAGAAATTTGAAAAAAAGGAGAAGTTATCATGCGAGTTGGAAATGGAGCAAAGGTTGTTACATTGGTTGTAGGATATTATGAGTTAAATTTATCTAGTAGACTTTTTTTAGTTTTAAACAATTGTTATTATGTTTTGCCTTGAAAAGAAACATCGTTTGGTTTCATTTTGGATTCATTTGATTTTTCTTTTATTATTGTGAATAATAAAAAATGCGTTTTCTATGCAAATGTTGATTTGTGTGATGGTCTTTATATTCTAAACATGAAAAAGCCCACAAGTACTCTTATCTTTAATGTAAATACAAAATGATTCAAGTCAAATGATTTGAATCAACCTACCTTTGGCATTGTCATTTTGGTCATATAAATGAGAAACGCATTTCTAAACTCCATAAAGATGGACTTTTAGATTCATTTGATTTAGAATCTTATGAAACATTCATATCTTGTTTATTAAGCAAAATGACTAATAGTCCCTTTTTTGGACATAGTGAAAGGCGATTAATTTATTGGGTCTAATGCATAATGATGTATGCGGTCCTACAAACACAATGGGTAGAAGAGGTTATTATTACTTCATTACTTTCACTAATGATTTCAACATATATAGTTATGTGTATCTCATGAAACATAAAGCTTAATCATTTGAAATGTTCAGAATGTTTCTAGATGAAATGCAAAATCAACATGGAAAAACCATAAAAGCATTTTTATCAGATCGAGGTGGTGAATATTTGAGCCAAGAGTTTGATAATCATCTTAGAAATTGTGGGATTGTCTCACAGTTAACTCCATCGGAAACTCCATAATGGAATGGTGTTTTTGAAAGGAGAAATCGAAGTTTATTAGATATGATTTGATCTATGTGACGACCCTCACCCGACTGGGGTCAAGTCACCTGACTTAGAACCTCTACCCAGGTCCAATACCGAATCGGGCCCGAGCGAATGATGCAGCATGCCTAAAACAAAACATACGGAAAAATAATAGCTATAGAAATGGATAATAAATGTGGAATCAAGGAAATTAATATCCATAAAGCCATTACAGTAAAACCCATGAAATAGGTATCCAAAATTCTTGTCAATTACACTATCTTAAAAAGCTTCCAAAAGTTCTAATTAACACAAATAATGGTTCAAACTACCCAAAAAGTCTTAAGTTACAACCCAAGTTCATAAGTTCTCAAAATCAAAACGTAGATAAACTAGTAGCACGGAAGGCTCGGATACGCAAGAGAAAGCTTTAAGCTATCACCTTTCCACATAGCATGATCTAAAGTAGATATGGAAGGCCCTGAAATGTAAGTGAAGTGAGCTAAAAGGGAAAATGGAGCTCAATAAGAGGATAACCTTAATCAAGCATCAAATACGCAAGTACTACTTAATAATTATGCAAGATCTAACATGAAGTTGAAACCAAATCATCAAGCGTTGAGCATAAAGCATGAAAGTAAGATTCATGTTTATAAGCAAGTGTAAACCATCAATTCTATTCATTTAAGACAAGTTCCAAGATTCATTAAACCATGATAGTAAGAGGTTCGTAAGTCATAAATGAAATCAAAGTATTCATGCAAAGGGACCCATAAGAGATATACCATAAAGATAAAATAATAAATATAAGTCTTTCTTCCATTCAATGCACACTAGTTATCGACTTGATTAAAGCGACTTAGATTCCCCTACTTTCGAGGTGATGAAGATAACTAGTGAACATAATGGTCGTTGTCTCCTATCAATGGTCCCATCAAACCAATAGTAAGTTCGTCAAGCCGTCACCGATATGTGCACCAAGATCACTTAGGATTTCTATGAGAAGTTGACCACCATTCATGTCTTTAATATTAGCCACGAAGATTTTTATGAAGAAATAACCCCATCTCCTTAGCCATGAGGGTAATCCCAACTCCTTACCCGGAAGAGGGTAATTCAACTCCTTACCTATGAATTGGTAATTTCATCTCCTTGTCCAGGAGGAGGCAATCTCAACTTTTGCGCAACACACATATATCTCATAGATAAGTAAAATCAAGTCAACAACATAATGCAACTCATTCACAGGTCTTGAGTTCAAATCGTGAATCTTGATTATCTAATAACATGTCATATTTAATACTTGAGCGAAGCTCCCTAATTACCTTGACTCACCATGATATCCACTTCTGGTCATTCCGTGCACGGGGTTCTATATGAACTGATTCGTGAATCTAGACAATTTAAGACACGTCACATCAACAAGTCACATTTCAAATTCTAATTTACCATTAAGTTAACATTGGGGTCCCACTAGCATGGGTCCCGCAAATCCTCGTCCCCGATGTGAGGGTCGAGGGGTGGAATTGATCATCTCCCTTTGGGACGCGGTAGCACCCCGTTTGAAGGTAAAGATTTGTTTTAATTTTATTATATGTACATATATATTATCTTTATTATATATACATATTACTTTTATTATTATTATTATTTTAATATTTAAGCGACCCTTGTAGACCAACCGAGGGTTGATTTGACCCTTGACCAAAGGTCGAACAACCCTTGGTTGACTGAGCCAAGGGCCTATTTGGCCTTTGATACATAGCACTCCCCCTCCTTGGCCACTGGTGGTGGGCGCCCTTACCATCCCGGCTGGGCGCGACAACGGGGTGGGGGTGGTCACGACACCACATCGTCTCTTCTTTTAATAGTGGTGGTGGGGAAGCCTGGTGGCGCCACACTCTCCCGTCGGTGGCGTCGGCCTGTCGGAGGTAGCGGTAGTGAGACTCCCTTTGCTCCCCTCATCACTGTCGTTAACACTCTGTCACAAGAATTTCACAAAATTAAACAAAAAGGTTTTCCACCATTATTGAAGCAAACACAAACTTGCAATTGATTTTAACAATAGAAGAGGATATAAGGAAAATGATGATACCTTCAAGTGGGATCTATTTGACCTAGCACTCCAACAAGTTCCAATCTTAACGTGTTTTGTTTTTGAACGAAAATGGGCTAGGGTTTACAATTAGATTAATATACTAGTACAACTAGTGTAATGTTTTTGCAAAATTACCGAATTGCCTTCGGGATGGGTGTTTTAAGTTTTTGAGTTGTTACAATCTATGATGAGTCATGTAGATCTTCCAATTTCCTTTTGGGGTTATACCTTAGAAACAGCTGTGTTTACACTGAATCGTATCCCTTCTAAAGCATTACCATATGAGATATGGTTTGGGAAGAGACCTAGTTTGTCTTTCTTAAAGATTTGGGGCTCCAAGGTTTTTGTTCAATGGAAATCTCAAAAAAATCAGCAGCCAAGTTTAGCAAGCGTCTTTTTTAGAGTTATCCTTAGGAAACCCAAAAATATTACTTTTATCATCCCATTGAGAACAAAGTGTTTATTGCTCAGAATAATGTCTTTATGAAAAAAAATTATTTCAAAAGATTTCAATATGATTAAAGTAATTCTTGAAGAAGTTCAAAAACCACAAATAAACACCGAACTGCTAGTGGGAGATCAACAAAGTTCTGAACTAGTTGAGCCTCCACATATGTCATAAAGCCCATGTAGATCTGATAGGGTAAGACATGAACTTAAGAGATATGGACTTCTCGTTACTGATAGTAATGAGGTGTTACTTATGGATCAAAATGAGTCTACTACTTATTAGGAGACCGTGTCTAGCCCTAAGTCATATAAATGGCTTAGTGCCATGAACTCTGAGATGCAATCCATGTATGATAACCAAGTTTGGAACCTGGTTGATTTACCTGAAGGTGATAACACCATTAGATGTAAATGGGTTTTCAAGAAGAAGATGGACATAGATGGAAAAGTGCATACTTATAAAGCATGACTAGTAGCAAAACGTTTCAAACAGACTCAAGGAATTTTTTATAATGAGATTTTTTCTTGTGTAACGATGCTTAAATCTATTAGAATTCTAATTTTAGTTGATTATCTTAGTCATTCATCTAATGTTTCTCGTTCATCTAGATGTTTCATCAAGGTCTCACAATCATCCCAACATCGCCACTAACTCTCACATACTAACACCAAATTTGACCATAATTTCATGAATTTTGTCCTAACATGTATCTCGAGGCATATCCATGGTCTATGTTTATTCATACCAACTTTGGTCCTTTAATTTGATTAATTTTATATCATAGGCCAAATAAGTTAATACACATAATTTGGTTACACTAATGTGTATCTATTTAATCAAAGACTCACCCATCACTCTCCACTCGGGTCCTATGCACACATCTCGAGGTGTGTTGTCGCTCGCGTCACGACGCCTATAAATAACAAATAAAAAGTGATTTAATAATCTACACATATACACACATTAGGAAATCATCAAACAAATGTAAAATATACCTCGGCCATACGCCAAGGTCGTACCATGTATCTGTCGGCGGATCCCATGTCATGAGTCGGTGATCCTGATTATGGACAAAACGAGGGTTAGAAATTTAAGTCGTTACACAATCAATGACAAGAGAGCAACATCAGTTTGTTGTGGGTCCAATTAATAGTGCCATGTAGGTCGGTAGTCTGAAATCTTAGTGCCTAAAGTGGGTTATGAAAGCATTTTACCAAATTTTTTGACAAAGACTTTATCTAAGCTATGATTACTCTAGTTTACACTTTGATGTATGCGCAATTTTAAGTTGTAATTATTAATCGAAAGGTCTACTCGATTAAGTTTTGTTGAGTATTTATAGAGTTTTGATAACTATAACAGCTTGTACACTGTTATTTGAGCGCCAACGATAAAAAAATGGAATTAAGACATAATATTCGGATAAGACACCTTGGTAGAACTTAAAGTTTTGCCAGCATGAGTTTACACATGCATTCCGAGGCACATTGAAGGGACATGCACAAATGCGTATCCTTTATGGGTGTCCTGTCAAGTGATGCAGGGATCTTGACTTGTGTATCTCGAGTTGATCAACTAGTAACACCTACAAGACTGAAATATGAAAGACTCTTTGGATCACTCGTAATGGCATGTGATATTCATGTCGATCCTCTGCCATATCTGTTATTGGCAGAGCATTTTGTCTGTTAAAAAAGACTTTGATTTTGAAATTTATGTTAAAGCATTTCCTTGTCGTTTCTATTTCAAAAAAGCTATAAATTAGAAAGAGCAATATGTTTGCTTGTTAGTTGTAAATCTCAAAATCCATTATCAATAGAATAGTATATGTTCTGGTTTTCTTTTCCATTTATCGTTCAATCCTTCCTTTCAAGACTCTTGCATTAGTCGTATAGAGCTCGGTGTAGTGTCCATTGATGGCGGAGAGTGGAAGTGTGCGAACCCACTCCATTGGCAATTACCATGGAGTGCGGGCCATAAGGCGTCGTTACTTCGTTGGAGTAGAGACTCGAAGAGTTTATGTTGGAAATGCAACGTGCCGGCCAACTCTAAATCAACTCCGGCCACTCGCTGCTCCGGAGCAGATCCGGCCCATAGATGATAGACTTAAAGGGTTCTCCCTCCAAGACGACCCAACGCGTTGTGATGGCCTGGGTGGACTCAAAGAGCAGCAAATCAACGTCATCGCCTTCAGAGGCCACCTTAACTATCTTCTGATTCAGACTCTGAAGGAGAAGAACCGATGTATCCACGCCTCCTCCCCAACATCAAAGGGTAGATACAATAGAATATAAAATAAAAATTGACATCCCTTTCTTTGATGGTCATTTACACATTGTAGACTTCCTTGACTGGTTGCAAACGATCAAGAAGTTCTTCAAATACATGGACGTCGGTTTGAGGATAAACAAGTCAAGTTGGTGGCGTACAAGCTTCGTGGTGGTCTGACTTGGTGGGATCAACTTCACTACAACCGACGGTGAAAGGGTAAACACCTCATTTGTTCTTAACCTAAGATGAGGCGTCTTATGAGTAGGCACTTTCTTGAAGATGACTACAAGCACCTTCTCTACAAAAAATACCATCAATTTTCCCAAGGGACTAGGTTTGTCACCGAAGAATTTTACAAGCTTAACGCTCGTAACAATCTCCAAGAGTTTGAAAGCCAACATGTGTCTCGGTATGTGGCGATCTCAAAGAGATATCTAAGACCGGCTAATGCTTCATCGTCACCCTCAATAGCATGACCAGAGTATTTGGGTTGGGCGAGCGAGAAACCTAGCAAATAGCCGAGGTTACGGAGGGCTCGGATGGTTCCATGAGGTTTGGTTGCGGGATAACATGCGAGAACGGTGCATAGGTGTGAAAAAGGTCGCGCCTTGGCGCGCACCTAGGTACGGTGCTGAGGCGCGAGACGAGGTTGCACCTTGGCAAGTTCCTTGGCGCGAGCACGGGCAAACCTTGGCGCATGCACGGGCAAACCTTGGCAAGTTCCTTGGGCGAGGCACGGACGGAGTTCCTTAGTCATGAGCAAGGCCGCGCCAGCACGAGCAAGGTCGCGCCTTGGCAAGTTCCTTGGGCACGAGCAAGGCGATTCCTTGGGCACGAGTAAGGCCACGCCTTGGCACGAGCAAGGCCGCGCCTTGGCAAGTTCCTTGGGCACGAGTAAGGCTATACCTTGGCGGATTCCTTAGGCACGAGCAAGGTCATGCCTTGGCACGAGCAAGGCCGCACCTTGGCACGAGCAAGGCATACCTTGGCAAGGGTTGATGAATCTTGACTTGGGCGTTGACCAAGTCAGAAGTACGCTTGGTCTCATTTCTTGATGTTTCCTATAGGAGGTGAGGAAACGGCTTAACATCTACTATAAGGAGAGGTGGTCTCTCCTAGGGGCAGCATGGGCACAGGAGCAAGGAAGACCCTCGAGCATGCCTTGGGCACCATGCCAAGGCAAGACCCACGGACCCATGGTCGAGCCACCCCGGCCGGTGGGACTCGGCCGAGCCCAGGACTAGCACTCGGGGTGTGCAGGCACGAGCCCGAGGGCACCCCGAGCGATCCTTGTCCCTAAGAGAAGCATGGACCAAGTCCCTTGAGACGTGGCTAGACCGAGTCAAGACGATTCTAAGCGGTCGGGTAACTACCTTGGTCATGGTTGGCATGACCAAGGCACATCCAAGAATGACCCGAATACATGAAGCATGTGCTAATTGACCAAGCGATTGAGGCGGTTATGGAACGAGGGTGGCGTGAGAGGAACAAGGCGGTTGGGTAGCGCCGACCCTGAGGGAGTGGAGTTTTACTTAGTCTATGAAACGATGTAATCAGGACAAGTGTCCTAGATGGTTATGTAACTACTTGTTGTCTGATCTATAAAGTCATGGGCTCTAGGCTTGGGGAAGCATAGAGTACCAGTGTTGTATTCCCATTGAGAGCTAGTAAAACGTTTTCTTGTTGTCATTGCTTGTTGTTCATTCGCTTTGATTATTGGTAGTGTTGAACTAAGGTGGCCCTTAGGCACCACGGGTTGGGTTGGGTGAGAAAAAGTTCCTTAGGGTGAACCCTCACTTAACGGCCCCGTGACAATTGGTATCAGAGCCCCGTTTCGGAGACGATGGCGACCCGAGAAGCAAGTGATCTAAGTGAGATGGTAGCTCACCTAGAACACATGATGGTGACGATATTTGCCCTTGTGGAGTCTTCAATGTCGCGCACGGCGCATTGAAGGCTGGAGATGTTGGTGGCTTCCTTGGTGACTAGATGAGAGTCACGAGGCCATGATAGCTATGTGGGAGTCCAAATTTGAGGAGGCTGGTAGATGATGTACGTTTTGTGGGAGAACTCACCAAAAACAATGCGACAATGGCTTTGGAGGTGAGTCTACTCAAAGCGAGACGTCGGTGGAACCTCGGAGGTTGCGGTTGCGGTGCCTTGAACCAAGGTGCCGAGCCAAAGAAATTCTCATGCAAGCGGAGCGCGAAGGAGCTTGAGAATTTCCTTTGGGACATGGAGCAATACTTTGCTACTGCTCGGACGGAGGAGAATCAAAAAGTCATTTTGAGCTTCATGTACCTAGAATGCGATGTTAAACTCTGGTGGAGAACCGAGTAGACGATGATGTGGGTGCGGGTAGACCCAGATCTTGGATTGGGAGGTGCTAAAGAGGGAGTTGAAGGATCAATTCCTTCCTACCAATCTTGCTTGGCAAGCGCGGGATGCCTTGCGCAAGCTCAAACAGACGGGATCGGTTCGAGACTACGTTAAGGAGTTTTCTCTCTCTTCTTTGGACATCAAAAACATGTCGAGAGGAAGACAAACTCTTTAACTTCACTCTTGGATTGCGATCATGGGCTCAATCAGAGCTAAGGAGGCAAGGGTGAAGGACTTGCCGGGGCGGTGCGGGAGGCGATAGTCTTATGGACTTGAGACTAGTTCTTCCACGAGCGAGGGGAAGAACAAGGAGAATAAGTCGTTCAAGGACCACTACAAGAAGGGCGAGAAGAAGCCCTTCCCTCTAAGCAAGCGAGCTCGAAGCCGCCCCAGAAAGTAGACACAAAGCCCTCATCAAGTTCCTCATCTGAGGTGCTTCATTTGCAATGGCCTCGCGGGGCGGGGCTTGAAGAAGGAGAAAATCTCGGCCTTGATCGCGGAAGATGATGGCCGGCCCGGATGAACCACTTGCAATTGTTGAATGCCATTCAACAAGCCAAGACAAGCCCTTTGGAGGGGCTTATGTATGTTGATGCGGAGGTGAACCAAAAATGAGTCTTGGCAATGGTGGATTCGGGAGCAACACATTCATTTGTGGTGGACCACATGGTGGAGAAAGCTGGGATTTGGATCTTATTGAGAATTCGATCGAATGAAAGCGTGAATTCGGAAGCAAAGCGGATTCAAGGTATGGCATCTAATGTTAATCTTAAGGTTGGATCTTGGGAGGGAAAGACCAACCTCATAGCGATTCCCTTGGATGATTTTGATGTCATCTAGGGAATGACTTTCTACATTTAGGGAGTATTGCCTTGATGCCTTTCTTGAAGGGATTATTTGTGATGAACAAGTCTCATCCTTGCTTTGTTCCTGCGCCTAACCTAATTTCAGGGAAAGAGAGTGCAAAGCTGTCCCATCTTTTAGCCATTCAAGTGAAATATGGACTAAGGAGAGGTGAACCAACATACCTAGCGGCCTTGGTAGAGACCAAAGGCGGGCACGATGACAAAAGTCCACGATGCGATTCTTGAAATCTTTGGAGCACTTCGGTGATGTAATGTCGGCGGAGTTGCGAAATAATTACCCTCACAAAGGGTAATCGACCCACGAGATTGAGGTGATCCACTGGCTCGAAAACCCGGCTGACGGGCCCCTTACAGAATGGCTCCAAATGAGTTGGAGGAGCGAGGAAACGATTGCGGAGAGTTGTTGGAGAGGTGGATTTATTCGACCATCAAGGCACCTATGGAGCACCGGTCATGTTCAATGCGGAAGCACGATGGTTCTCTTCGGATGTGCATGGATTACATGGCCTTGAACAAGGCTTGACGGTAAAGAACAAGTACCACTATCCGTTGGTGGCGGACTTGTTCGATCGGCTATCCAGTGCGGCCTAGTTCACAAAGTTGGACTTGAGGTCGGGTACTACCAAGTCGAAATGCATTTGGAGATGTCCCAAAGACAACCATGGTGACTAGGTATGGATCATTTGAATACTTAGTCATGCCATTTGGCTTGACAAATGCCGTGCTACATTACGTAATTTAATGAACGATGTGCGAGGAGTTCATCGATCAATTTGTGGTAGTTTATCTTGAATATATTGTAATTTATAGTCGAGAACCTCCAAGATCATGTGGATCACTTACGAATGGTTTTGACTACTTTGAGGGCTAACCATTTGTATGTAAAGAGGAGAAATGTGAGTTTGTTGCGCGCAAACGATCTATTTCCTTGGTCGTTGTAGGCCGGGGAAAATTACGAGATGGGACCCGAGAGAAGGTGCGGGCGATCATGGAGTGGCCAAACCCACGAAGGTCCGGGATTTGCGGTCATTCTGGGTTTGGCGAACTACTATCGGCGGTTCGTGGAAGGCTACTCAAGGAGAGTGGCACCACTGACAAATCTATTGAAGAAGGATCAAGCTTGGGCATGGACGGATCGATGCAACCAAGCTATGGCGAGTTGAGGCATATCATTGCCCTACGAACCAATATTGGGGCCCTGCCCAATTTTGACCTACCTTTCGAAGTGCACACGGACGCATCGGATAGAGCATTGGGGCGGTACTTGTCCGGGAGGGACACCCCATTGCCTGCCGAAAGCGGAGGAAGCTGAAGACGAAAGCGAGAGGTACCGGCTCACACGAGAAAGAGATGATGGATGTGATCCATGCTCTCCATCTTTGGAGGCATTATCTGCTAGGAACTAGTTTTGTGGTGCGGACAGACAATGCGGCGATCACCTACTTCGTGAGTCAGAAGAAGCTCAATCAGAACCATGCGAGGTGGTTGGATTTCCTAGCAGAGTTCGATGTTCAATTCGAACATAATCCTGGAAGGCTTAACTCAGTCCCAGACGCACTTAGTCGCAAGGTGGTGGATGAGATGGTGGTAGCAGCAGTGAGGTGGAAAGCGAATTCTGCCTCGCATCGAGGAGGAGACGAGCAGGGACCCTGTTTGTTCAAAGATACTAAAGCTAGTGGCTGAGGGGGTCACTCGGAGGTTTTGGTGCGATGATGGAGTCCTTTATGCAAAAAGGGGACGTCCGTATGTCCCCAATCTTGGCGGACTAAGGCGACTACTTAGAGGAGACACGCGATGCTCGGTGTGGTGGGCATCCGGGCATGGAGCGCACCTATGCCCTTTTATCACGTTCGTTCTTTTGGCCTAAGATGGAGGAGGACGTGGATCAATATGTGTGGACTTGTCTTGTGTGCCAACAAGACAAGATAGAGAGGAGGAAGGCACCAGGGTTCTTTGGAGTCTTTTTACTGTGCAGACAGGACCTTTTCAAAGTATATCCATGGATTTCATCAGTGGTCTTCCTAAAGTGCAGGGAATGACTAACGTGCTGGTGGTGGTGGATTGATTCTCGAAGTATGCTACGTTCATAGCTACTCCGAAGAATTGCGATGCGGATCTAACTGCGGAGTTGTTCCTGAAGCATGTGGCATAATATTAGGGGATAGCGGTGGATATCATCAGTGATCGAGACGTTCAGTTCACTGGAAGGTTTTGGGTTGCCCTGTTCAATTCGTCGGGTTCAGGGTTAAAGTTTTTCACAGCAAACCATCCCCAAACGGATGGGCAGACGGAGAGGATCAATGCATTGCTGGAGGACTACCTCAGACATTATATGAATGCAAATCAGTCCAATTGGGTGGATCTACTTGATACAGCCCAATTATGCTACAACCTTCACAAAACCTCAGCTACGCAGTTGAGTCCATTCGAGGTGGTGACGGGACAACAGCCAAGCTACTCCACGTGAGGTAGCCAAGTCAAAGTCGATGGGATCGAGTCCAGTGCTTATCGTTTCGCGAGGAACAAGCGGGGAGCTAAGGGAGCGGACTCAAGACGGTTTGGCCAAGGTGTCGGAGGATGAAGAAGTATCTTGACCGGCCACGAAGACCACCAGGGTTCCGGGAAGGCGACCTAGTCTTGTTGAAGCTCACTCCTCGATTTTGAAGAAGTTTAACAAGAAAGAGACGCACTGAGGGCACTGCTACGACGATACGAAGGACCATTTGAGGTGGTCAAGCGAGTTGGGAGGGTGGCTTATCGCCTTAAGCTACCAGAAAGGTTGAAGATACATCCTACATTCCATGTCAGCTATCTTAAACCTTTCCACTCAGATGAGGCAGATCCAGGGAGGAGCACAGCGAGACGGGCTCCACCCTTAGTACGGAAGGAGTTTGTTGGAGATATTGAGCAAATTCTAAGCCATGAGACGCGTGGCCAGAGCAAGAAAAATAGGCGAACTTTTTACTTGATCAAGTGGGTTGATGTTGAGGAACCTACTTGGGAGCGAGACACTACTCTGTTGCAGTTTGAGAATGAGATAGCAGACTACCAGAAGCGGCAGCAACCGAGCAGTTCGATGAGGGCATCGAACATTTCGGTGGGGGGGTGTTTGTCACCCCCTGAATAGCATGACCCAGAGTGAGGTGAGGTGCAGGCGGCGAGAAACCTAGCAAATGGCCAGGAGTTACGGAGGGCTTGGATGGTTCCATGAGGTTTGGTCGCGGGATAACATGAGAACGGCGCATAGGCGTGAAGGAGGTCGCGCATTGGCAAGTTCCTTGGCCGGGCACGGGCAAACCTTGGCGAGGTTCCTTGGCGCGAGCACGGACAAGTTCCACAGGCACAAGCAAGGCGCGCCTTGGCAAGTTCTTTGGGCACGAGCAAGGCGATTCCTTGGGCACGAGTAAGGCCGCGCCTTGGCAAGTTCCCCAGGCACGAGTAAGGCTATACCTTGGCGGATTCCTTAGGCACGAGCAAGGTCATGCCTTGGCACGAGCAAGGTCGCGCCTTGGCACGAGCAAGGCATACCTTGGCAAGGGTTGACAAATCTTGACTTGGGCGTTGACCAAGTCAAAGTACGTTTGGTCTCATTTCTTGATGTTTCCTATTGGAGGCGAGGAAACGGCTTAACATCTACTATAAGGAGAGGTGGTCTCTCCAGGGGCGGCATGGGCACGGGAGCGAGGAAGACCCTCGAGCATGCCTTGGGCACCATGCCAAGGCAAGACCCACGGACCCGTGGTCAGAGCCACCATGGCCGGTGGGACTCGGCCAGAGCCCCGACTAGCACCCGGGGTGCTTGGACACGACCAGGCACCCACCGAGCGGTCCCTTCCCTAAGAGAATCATGGACCAAGTCCCTTGAGACGTGGCTAGACCGAGTCGAGACGATTCTAGCGGTTGGGTAACTACCTTGGTCATGGCCTTTGGCATGACCAAGGCACGTCCGAGAATGACCCGAAGTACATGGAGCATGTGCTAATTGACCAAGCGATTGAGGCGGTTATGGAACCGGGTGGCAAAGCGAGGGAACAAGGCGGTTGGATAGCGCCTTGACCACTAGGGAGTGGGGTTTTACTTAGTCTATGAAACAATGTAATCAGGACGGGTGTCTGAGACGGTTATGTAACTAATTGTTGGTGGTCTATAAAGCCATGGGCTCTAGGCTTGGGGAAGCACAGAGTACCAGTGTTGTATTCCCATTGAGAGCTAGTAAAACGTTTCCTTGTTGCCATTGCTTGATGTTCATTCACTTTGATTATTGGTAGTGCTGAACTAAAGTGGCCCTTAGGCACCACGGGTTGGGTTGGGCGAGAAGAATTTCCTTAGGGTGAACCCTCACTTAACGGCCCCGTGACACTTACCACCTGTCTGAGGTGTAAGCCTCGCCCACCAAATGGAGTTACAACTAGCTAGGCCAACAGCCAAACCCACCTTCTACAAACAACCTATGCTGGATCAACCGTTTTTAGCCCCTGTGTAAAGGCCCGTTTCATTAACGTCGTTGTTTATTTCGTAATTTCAAACATGGACTCCAAGTCGGATCCACGTGGACGCCGCAGGTAGGCTAGGACACACGTTGACCAAGGTACACTAGTAAATTTTATGTTATGTTGTTTAATTGCGATGCATTCTATGAATTTACTTGTAAATACATCGCATGTGTGTATGTTGAATAGTTATGTCGTGTGTGGTTGTGTGACGGTAGTTACCTCGAAATGCATGTCAACGCGGGTATCAAGAGTCGAAGTACGGGTACAATAGAAAAACTTGACAAGCTCACGTAAACATGACTAAGTAATTCGATTGAAAAGGGTAATGTAACTATAGGCTAAATAAACTCAAATTTTAAAAAATAGGCTATGGCGCTCCGAAATGCGTATCGAGACGCGGAGACCTTTGGATTTTAGAGTAGCGAAGGTTAGTAGGACCACAAGTTGGTTAATATTGATAAATAAAACACTAATCATATGGTTTAATAAGGCTTAATGTAAGGTACATAAAACAAATAAATGAAAAGCCTATAGTTTGACTAAGTACTGAAGATCATAGATGGACCTTAAGATGATCATATTAAGTAATTCTAGGAGATGAGTGTGTTAGTGGAGTTATCAAGTAGTGTGGGACGGCATGAAATGAGACCACAAGATAATCCTTGAGATATGTACGCACAATTGATCAAGACCAAAACTATATATAACAAGTGAGTGGGATTTTCATTTCCACTAACTCATTCACATGCAAAGATCAGAGAAAACCAGAGATTTGGAAGTCATTCAAGCTGGGAATTCTACACCTTGGAGGACAAATCAAGTGATCCAACCTAGGTAATCATCTTCCTCATCTCATACACTCTTCAATGAGCCCATTTTTGTATGATTTTGGTAAAATTCGGTTGGAAAGTTAGATCCCTAGTTTTTTTATGGAAACTTAATGCATTATGGGTTTAATGATCATTTCTATTGAGGATTTATCACTGGTTTTGAATGAATTGGGATTTTTGTTGAATTTGGACAAAACTAGTGAATGATGGGATTTGAGGATTTCGACTTAATTGTTGTTATGAGGTGAGTCTAACTGATGTTTTGGAGTCACTTTGATATGGAGAGGAAGTAAACCAGGTTAGGATAGCTAATTGAGAGGGGAATGACATAATTCTCGACTTGAGAATTATGTCATGAAGAAGGCAATTAGCGCGCTAAGCTGAGTTGTTTAGCGCTAATCGTTACAGGTTTCCAATTATATTTCAAAATGAAGAAACAGATGCGCGCTAGATAGATTCCCTAGCACGATAACTTCACCTAGCGCACTAACGACATATAACATATGAATTTAATGGGTTATTTTGATGACTTACAACAAAACACCTAACCAAACACTTGAAAATTGTCTAAACCTATAAAATTAAACTCTAAGGACTTAGGAGATAGTAGCTCGGTGCCGGGGAACTTGTCGGGTCGGATACGGGAGTCGAGGAGGTCGGAGAAGCGGTTTGTAAAACCCATTTGAAGAACTACGAGTATTTGATCTTGTTTTAAATTTCATTCTGTCATTTCCTTACTAATTTTACTATTCTATTATGTTACTTGGACATGGGTTTAGGTTACTCCCCCAGATTTCCTGGTTAAAGTGTTCATGATGCCTTTGGATGTAGCACGTGTGACCGACCCTCGGTGAACGTTAACTAAGCTTGCCCTTGGTGCACGTGTTGGTGACTCGACAGATTTGGCCTGCCCGCGAGGACCAAGTATCGGGCCAGTTGGGCGTGACCACTGGTGGGAACTTGGTGACCCGAAGTACAGTCTAGTCCATATAGAGCGAGCACATACATTTGTTAACTTAGCTATTATCTATTCATGCGATGAGCCAATTACAGCTCTCTGTCTTTACATTCTGCATGTTTATTTGACAGTACTTCTTGCATTTCCTTACTTTATTTACGCGAATGCTCAGAGAGGTTCCTTAGGATTTTACTTACTGGACTCGTCATACTGTCTTTTGTGATGATTGAGTGCGGATCTTAGTACCCGATAGGGGCGAGGGATCCTGGCGACTACATCGATTTCCCATCGTCAAGGATCTACTAGTACGTGCTTATTTTGATAGTTTGTATTATTTAGGGTATTGGGGGACTTGAGATGACACGGTACATGTATATATACCTTGTTTATGGTATTGTCGCTTATATACATAGTACTTTTTTTTTAGTTTTCCACAGTAGGATTTGCTCTTATAAGTAATGTTTACCATGCTAAATTACTTATTCTAATTGTATCAATTAAGGCTTCCGCTGATTTATGTTAACCTGTAAGATACAACACATTAGTATGGTTAGGCATTACACTAAACTGCAAATTATTGAACTTAATAAACATTTAAATGCTTTAAGAGAATAAGTTAAGGAAATATGGATAATCCACTAACTAATTTGATAAAACACACGTGGACATGAATTTTGAGATAAGAGGAAGACACGAGAGAAACGTCACCTCGGGAGTTTGTGGGGCCGCCACAATTGGTATCATAGCGAAGTTCTAGGAACTTGGGAATGTGATATGGAAGAGTATAAAATTTAATAAATAAACTTTAGTTGTGGAAACCATGAGTTATTGCCTTAGAACTTTAGTTGGGAAGTGATGTGAGGCGGGTAGAGAGAGGACTTATATACGTGTTATATTTCCATTTTATATATATGATATACATATAGACACCAAGGCGATCGGAGCACGCTTCTCGATGCGGATTATGGACGAGATAGTCAACTACGCCTCGTGAGGCAGTCGGACTAGCGATGTAGCTAGGGATTACTAGTGGTTACGACTAATATGGAGGATCGACTCTCGGCTCAAAAGACTTAGATGGCCGATGTACTATGTTTATTACGGGGATCGGACCGCCCGCAATGACGCGCACTTGCTACGATGTTTGTCTCACCCGAGAGAGCCGGTAGCAATTGCGTACTGCGGGGACATCGTCGTCCGGGTTGTTCCCCAGACACCGTTGAGAGTATAGCGGTGGAGACACGAGACGGGGAGAACTACCACGAGTTATTGATCCCTTTGGAGACGCCAAATCGTACGCCTCCACCCACGACCACGGATCGGATGGTTGCTACTACCACTACCTCTACTACATCGAGATTCGCCTTAGCTCAGGAGGCGAAGATGTTGAGAGAGTTTCTTAAGTTTCGAGTCATGCTACTTTTACGAGTTGGTAACCACGAGGCTACGGGGAAGTGGATTGTGTCTCATCGGTGTTTTCATAAGGCGATAAGGAATGATGAGAGTGTTCGGGCACGGTTATCGAGGCATGCTTGAAAGGCCACGCATGTAGTAGTATGGTGGACCACATATCGGGATACCCATCGAGGCAGACAACATGGAATGAGTTTAGGGAGTTGTTCTATGATCGGTACATACCCGTGGAGGTGATATTGAGATTGAGATATGAGTTTCGACCACTGAGACGGGGCTTAGGACTTTCTTTGCAGTATATGGAGAGACTACACGGATATATTATTTCACCGGATGAGTTGAGGATAGGATTGCTTCGGCGATGGTATCGTTTCGGGCACCCAGCTCTGCGAGTAAATATTTGATAGAGCTTTGGCACATGAGACCTACCTAATGCACGAGAGATGTCGGACGTGTGACTATGATTGAGGTACGGAGACGGGGCGAGTTCTCGGTCGGATCGGAGGTGAAGAGACAGAGGGATCGTACGGATAGAGGTCGAAGGGTTGACGAGACAAGACAGGGGCCTCAGGGATGATCACTAGGGCAGTCAATTCCAGTATGAGGAGAGACAGCCAGTTCACGCCATCGCACCAGCATCGATGGATCAGCGTAAGCCACCGTCATAGATGCACCATCAGGGTCGAGATCAGAAGGATATGACAGGGGTTAGAGAGATCGGGGTCAAGGTCCGAAATTGGGAGACGAACAGGCTGGTAGGCAGGACAACCGCGGATGTCACAGGTGTGGTCAAAGGGGACATTTGAGGATAGACTGCAGGACACCACCATCATCACGTAGAGAGCCAGAGTAGGCAAGAGAGAGCCCATGCAGTCACGCTGCCGAATGGCGAGGCGACCAAACAGCTCATTGATGGTACGTTATACATTTTTGGTAATCCCATTCATGTTATGTTTGATTTGGGTAGTACTTTATCATTTATTATTGGGCATATTGTTGGAGAGTTAGGGTTAGTTACACATACACTAAACGCACACCTTGTTCTCAGTACGCCCACTAGGGACAAGATATACCCTAACCGGATTTGTAAAGACGTGATGATAAAGGTTGAGGGACATCAGTTACTGGTAGATCTTCGAGTGTTAGAGTACCTAGAGTCTGACGCACTTCTCGGGATGGATTAGTTGTCACTCTATCATGCACAAATAGATTGTTATGGTAAGAGGATTAAGTTTCGTATTCCTGGGATACCAGAGTACTCACTGGTGGGATCCGCGACCGACTTACCTATCACTAAAGGCCGACTAGCTACAATGCAGAAGATAAAGGCATTTGCAGAGATAGTCGAGCCAGAGGTTAGGACAGAGGTCAGGATTGAGGATGTTCTGGTATATAGAGATTTTGTTAACGTATTTTTGGATGATCTACCAGGATTGCCACCGCCTTGTACGAGCTATTAAGTTTATCATTGATTTGATACCAGGAACGTAGTCGATCGCTAGTAGATCTTATGGGATGTCACCATCGAAGTAGGAGGAGGTTAGACGTCAGCTATATGAGTTGTTGGAGAAGGGTTTTATTCACCCTAGTATGTCACATTGGGGAGCTCCAGTGTTGTTTGTGAAGAAGAATGATGGTTCGATGAGGATGTGCATAGATTATAAGAAGTTGAATCAGGTGACAGTTAGGAACTGTTACCCACTTCTTAGAATATATGATATGTTCGATCAGTTGGCATGCGCCAGATTCTTCTCAAAAATTGATCTTCGCTCAGGTTATAATAGTTGAGGATTCGAGAGGAGGATATCCAGAAAACCACTTTCGGCATGAGGTACGGGCTATTGGAGTTCACAGTCATGTCGTTTGGGCTGACTAACGCCCCAGGCGATTTTCATGGATTTGATGCACAGGGTCTTGAGACCGTATTTGGAAAAAATTCTCATAGTCTTCATCGACGACATCTTGATCTACAGTAGGACTCGTGAGGATCACGAGAGACACCTCGAGGCAGTGTTGACGACATTAAGAGACCATAGATTGTACACCAAGTTTAGTATGTGTGACTTCTGGCTGAGTGCGGTAAGATTTTTAGGACATGTCATCAGTGATCAGGGTATCTCTATGAATTCAAAGAAGATTTGGACTATCATTGACTAGATGACACACAGTCATTCTAGATATTTGGATTTTTCTTGGAGTGGCAAGGTGATACCGTTGATTCATGCAGGATTTTTCCTCAATTGCAGTGATGATGACAAGACTGGCCAGGAAGGATGTTAGATTTGATTGGTCAGAGAAGTGTGAGCAAGCTTTTTGTGAGCTGAAGAAGAGGTTGACGTCCACACCGATATTGACATTGTCGGATTTGGGCAAGACTTTGACAGATTTATACGAATGCGTTGGCCATTGGTCTTGGATGTGTGTTGATGCGGGAGGGTAGACTAGTTGCATATCTTTCTAGACGGTTGAGACCCCATGGGGAATTATCCAAAGTGCACGACTTAGAGCTTGCAGTAGTCGCCTTCGTACTTAAGGCCTGGAGGCACTGTCTCTATGGAGAGAGGTTCATATTGTATATAAATCACCAGAGTTTACGATATATCTTCATTCAGAGGGATCAGAATATGCGGCAGAGGAGATGGCTTGAGGCTCTTTGAAGAATTACGACTTCGCTATTGAGTATCACCATGGAAAGCGAACGTCATAGCGGACGCATTGAGCAGAGAGCGGGATTGATAGTCGATTTGTTTTGCGACATATGACATACGAGCATGGATTGTTACAGGCTGCAGCGATTATGTGCATGACAGAGGTGTTGAATACACGGTGAGTAGTACATTTGTTGCCGGATGATAGTTCGAATCGATTGAGCGAGTTGTCGAGTGTCGGAGGAGGCGATAGGCTCATGAAGCGATTCGATGAGTACGGCTCGGGATACGGAGTGCGCGATTGGCGAGAGACCACGGATCGGTGTTTGAGACACCGAGGAGATTGTGGATACTGCGAGATTAGGAGATACGGGACGGATTATGGAGGATGCACACGGTCTCCCTACACGGTTCATCACTGGTCGTACCAAGATGATCATGACTTGGGGCGACTATTACGGTGGCCGGGGATGAAGGCTTACGTAGGGCGTACATCGGGAGTTGTCACATCGCGCTAGCGGTGAAGGCTAAGCACGGAGACCGGTGGTTATTACGACCATTACCCATTCCACGGTGGAAATGGGAGCACATCACCATGGATTTCGTCGGTGGACTCTGCGGACATCGAGGCGTCACGATGCAATTTAGGTTATGATTGACAGACTAACGAAATTGGCTCATTTCATTCCGGTTTCTACGAGATACATGTTCCCATGGCCGAGCATATTGTTTGAGCGGGAGATTATTACATTGCATGGGGTACCGATTTCTATTATGTCAGACAGAGATTCCAGGTTGACTTCGAGGCTCTCGGAGGCTGTGTAGAAGCAGTTTAGCACCAGGTTGCAGTTTAGTACGGTTTATCATCCTCAGACCGACGGACAGTCAGAGCAACTGATACAGATTTTGGAGGATATGCTCAGGGCTTGTATATTTTAGTTTAGGGGTTCGTGGGATGATTACTTGCCTTTGTGTGAGTTTGCATATAATAACAGCTATCATGCGAGTATTGGTATGCCACAGTTTGGGGCGCTATATGGGAGGCCTTGTAGATCACCTGCGTGTTGGGCAGAGCCGGAAGATGCAGTGACCGTTTGGCCTGAGATAGTTGTTCATCACACAGAGAAGATCAGACAGATTCGTTAGAAGTTTCGAGCCGCACAGGATGGACATAAGAAATACGCGAATCGGTATCACAAATGTCCGAGCTATGAGGAGGGCGATATGGTATTCCTGAATGTTTCCCCTTAGAAGGGTTAGTAGAGGTTTGGTATTAAGGAAAAACTAGCGCCGAGATTTATTGGACCATTCAGGATCGCAGATAGAGTGGGCAGTGTCGCTTATCGCCTAGAGTTACCTACTGAGTTAGCTGAGGTTCATCCGACATTTCACATTTCGATGTTGAGATTAGCTAAGTCAGGGTCGAGACCGATGATTGATTTGGGGCAGATTGAGGTTCAGTCTGACGCGACTTACGAGGAGAGGTCGATAAAGATTATTGACCGTAGAGTTCAGATTCTCAGGAACAGGGAGCTCTTTAAGGTCTTAGTTTGTTGGCAGCATCATGGGATGGAGGGACTTACCTGGGAGCTCAAGTTGATGATGCGAGAATGATACCCTCAGTTATTTCATGGTACGACATTCAGTTATGTTAAATTTTGGGACGAGATTTATTTAGTTGGGAAGAAGAGCGTAATGGCCCATTTCATTAACGCAATAGTTATTTATTTCGTAATTTCGAGACATGGATGTCGATTCGGACCACGTGGACGTCGCGGGTAGGCTAGGACACACGTCGACCTAGGTACACTAGTAAATTGTGTGTTATGTTGTTTAATTGCGATGAATTCTATGAATTTACTTGTAAGTACATCGTATGTGTGTATGTTGAATAGTTATGTCGTGCAAGGTTGTGTGACGAATAGTTGCCTCGAAATGCGTGTCAACACGGGTATCGAGAGGCAAAGTACAAGTACAATAAAAAAAACTCGACAAACTCACGTAAACATGACAAAGTAATTCAATTGAAAAAGGTAATGTAACCATAGGCTAAGTAAATTCAAATTTAAACAATAGGCTAGGGCGCCAACAAAAGGTATGTCCAACCGCGGGGCACCGGATATCGGGTAACCGAAGGTTAGTGGGCCCACAAGTTGGTTAATTTTGATAAATAAAACACTAATGGTTTAATAAGGCTTAATGTAAAGTACATAAATCAAATAAATGAAAAGCCTATAGTTTGACTAAGTAATGAAGATCATGGATGGACCTCAAGATGATCATATTGAGTAATTCTAGGAGATGAGTGTGTTAGTGGAGTTATCAAGTAGTGTGGCACAACATGAAATGAGACTACAAGATAATCCTCCAGATACGTATGCACAATTGATCAAGACCAAAAGTATATATAACAAGTGAGTGAGATTTTCATTTCCACTAACTCATTTACATACACAGATCGGAGAAAACTAGAGATTTGGAAGTCATTCAAGCTAGGAATTCAACACCTTGGAGGACAAATCAAGTGATCCAACCTAGGTAATCATTTTCCTCATCTCATACACTCTTCAATGAACCTATTTTTGCGTGTTTTTAGTAAAATTCGAGTTGGAGGGTTAGATCCCTGGTTTTTTATGGAAACTTAATGCATTGTGGGTTTAATGATCTTTTATATTAAGAATTTATCATTGGTTTTACATGAATTGGGATTTTTGTTGAATTTGGACAAAACTAGTGAATGTTGGGATTTGAGAATTTTGACTTAATTGTTGTTCTAAAGTTAGTCTAACTGATGTTTTGGAGTCACTTTGATATGGAGAGGAAGTAAACTAGGTTATGGTAGCTAATTGATAGGGAAATGACAGAATTCTCGACTTGATAATTATGTCACAAAGGGCTATTAGTGCGCTAACTGGGTTGGTTAACGCGCTAATCGTTCTGGGTTTCCAACTGTTTTTCAAAATGAAGAACAGTAGCGCGCTAGACTGATTCCCTAGCGCGCTAACTTCACCTAGCGCGCTAGGTAGACCCATTAGCGCGCTAATGACAGATAACATATGAATTTAAGGGGCTATTTTGATGATTTACAATTAAACACCTAACCAAACACTTGAAAACAGTCTAAACATATAAAATTAAACTCTAGGGACTTAGGAAACCGTAGCTCGGTACCAGGGAACTTGTCGGGTCGTAAAAAGGAGTCCGGGGAGGTCGGAGAGCGATTTGAGGTTTATAAAATCCAACTGAAGAACTATGAGTATTTGATTCTGTTTTAAATTTCATTCCTATCATTTCCTTGCTAATTTTACTATTCTATTATGTTACTTGGACGTGGGTTGAGGTTACTCCCGGATTTCCTGGTTGTATGTTCATGATGCCTTTGGGCGTAGCACGTGTGACTCGGCCCTCAGTGAACGTTAACCTGAGCTTCCCCATGGTGCACATGTTGGTGACTCAGCGGATTTGGCCAGCCCCGCGAGGGACCAAGTTTCGGGCCAATTGGGTGTGACCACTAGTGGGAACTTGTTGTCTGTCTTTACATTGTGCATGTTTATTTGACACACTTCTTGCATTTCCTTACTTTATTTACGCGAATGCTTAGAGGGGTTCCTTGGGATTTTACTTATTGGACTCGTCATCTGTCTTTTTGTGATGATTGAGTGTAGATCCTAGTACTAGTAGGGGCAAGGGGATCCTAGGCGACTACATCTGATTGCCCGTCGTCGAGGACCTACTAGTACATGCTTATTTTGATATTTTGTATTATTTTGGGTATTGGGGGACTTGAGATGACACGGTACATGTATATATACCTTGTTTATGGTATTACCGCTTATATATAGAGTACGTTTTTCGGGTTTTCCATAGTAGGATTTGCTCTCATAAATAATGTTTACCATGCTAAATTACTTATTCTAATTGTATCAATTAAGGTTTCCATTTGATTTATGTTAACATGTAAGATACAACCCATCGGTACGGTTAGGCATTAGAATAAACTACAAATTATTGAACTTAATAAACATTTAAATGCTTTAAGAGAATAAGTTAAGGAAATACAGATAATCCACCAACTAATTTGATAAAACACACGTGGACACGAATTTGGAGATAAGAGGACGGGCAGTGTCGGACAGGTGTAGTTGGGCCCATCGAGCAAGGAGTACACAGAGACAAGTCACCCCGGGGCGGCAAGGCCCTGGCCTTTCACCCCAACTCACATCTTCTCCACAATCAGGTGCTCCACGGGGCAAGAAACCTGAAGTGCGTCTTTCCCCTACACAAAATAAGGTGGGAGTCCCTCAAACCTCCAATCCTTATGCTAAACCGATGGGCCTTAAATGTTTTCGTTGTAGACAACCTGGCCATCGTTCTAACGAATGCCCTCAACTATAACAACTCCATCTTGCTAATGACGTTGTTCATGAGGCATTGCTTGGGGAGTCCCTTGATGAATGTGGGGTACATGAGGTCGATTGTTAATGTTGATGATGGTGACCCCCTTGTTTGTATGATACAACACTCCTTGTTTAGTCCCAGAGCACCTTCTTCAACTCAGCAACATTAAATCCTTCGCACGCGTTGTACCATAAAAAGGAAGGTGTGTAGTGTGATTATCGACAGTGGTAGTGAAAATATTGTTTCAAATGCATTGGTGAAGGCCCTCTCCTCCTATTTCTCCTTACCCAACACCTTACGAAATTAAGCTTGGATCAAGAAAGGAGCAGATGCTAAGATCAATGAGCAATGTCGTTGTAACGAGTCGATTACCTACAACCGGGCTTGCCGGCATAAGCCTACGTAGACCCCCAAGTCAATTTTAGCGAAGTCAACGCAAGCTTACTCAGCCTTCCAATCTATCATTATCAGTTTATTTGAAATTTTAAGTTGAATTATTAATATTTTGCAAGTTTTACAAGTTGCCAGAAACATTTAATTTTTTAAAATAACTCAACAATGAAGTAAAGGAGTCAGACAACCTATATGTGGAACCCTGTATATATGTATATATATATATATATCAAACTATATATCGAGTGATAAGTGTAAAGTGGATGCGAAAGTGATATACAAGTCATATATGTCTCTCAAACCCCAAAAAGTATCCTAAATGTGATAACACAACACATATATGTAATACAAATAGTCAAAAATCGATAAAAGCGAGCAAGGGAGGGCCGCTCTGATGTCCTCAGATTAGATCGCCTAGTATCGGCGGCTTGCCCTTGCTCAACTGCGGATCTACACTCAATCAAACACAAGAATGATGAGTCCAGTAAGTAAAAGCTAGTAGGATATAAATAGTACTTCAAAATAAATAAAGCAGTCTAAAATTCATGCGAATAGAAAGAAAGCTATAAGGAATGCATTATAATAATATTGGAAAATGAAAGTACAACAAGAAATGAGTGTCAAAAGAAACAACTAGAGAGATGCCCAAGTAGTTCAAGACCACCGAGTGCGGGTGCCACAGGGTCAGTGTCATAAAGTTGCGGTAACGCTAAGCAAACTCGGGTCCTAGGACGCGGCAGCGCCTGTTGTACCTAGATCGTGCAAATAAGGAATATCAACGGTGCCCCGAATAAAACACATCTCATCCTGACCAAACAATCCAGTGAATTAAGGTCATGGCTCCGGTAGCTAGCCGGTAACCACTCCATCAGAGACACATTCTTGAATCACTTGGCCCTCGAACACTCATATCGGAGCAGGAATTTCAAGGAAGGATAATAGTGCGATAACAATAACATGTAAAGCTCAATGAATTATTGTACAATTCCTAGCTGGTTTTACTTACCTCGGATCACGCAAACACGCATTTTCTCGGCTATGACACGTGTCCCAATAAACTCTCAGATGGCCGACTCTAGCTAGCTAGGTACCTGATGTCCTTTTTGATTGGTTACACTCGTGTTAGAGTCATTGAGTTACATTTACAATCGTTATTTCTAATATGGTTCTATTTTTATAATTGACTTGATTATTTTTAACTTAAACCCTCTATTTTTCTCTTTATACTACTAAGGGTTGTTATTTTGTGAGCAATGTAACTTGGCAAATTCGTGCTTAACAACCCCCTAAAGAGTCATTCAAATCATTCCAAGTCAATTTAGTGACCAATGATTCCTTTTTATTGTTTCAAATACTCATTAGGCACTTAGCTCGGCTAAAAGTGATCGAACTTAACATTGCTCAACACGCTTAATTTATTGTTTTTAGATGTAATTGAACTAATTAGAATCATTAAAACTCAATTCAAGTTGATATACAACACTAGTTTGCAAAACAGTCCCTTAAGGACCTTTAAATAAATATGTAATAGTTAGTTTTTCTTCGACTTGAAAAATGACTTAAAAATAAATAGAAGTTCCTAAAATTCTTAGTGGGCAACTTCCTAATGATATAATTATATGATCTAGAGAGTCTGGTCCAATTCTGACATCATTTGATGCCCGGAATGCACTAAAACAAAATTCAGCTCAATAGAAAATCGCATTTTCCTATTTCAATATCATTTTTGAAAATTATTCAAAACACATCATAATCGCTTGAAAATTTAAGGGAACAAAATTTGTAGTATGTTGGCGCTTTCTGTAAATTTTGATGATTTTTAGACAAGTGGAGACCCCCGAAAGAGGTCCTAAAAATTAGTCAAAAATCTACTCAAAATTGTCCCTTTTTTTACTTGGCATTTTATCAAACATATGAGATGCAATTTAAAAAGATTGTCTCTAACTTCCATGACCCTTTATATATCATGAATGAGTCTCATAAGATTTAATTGAATCATGGACAACAAAGCCTTAAATAAATCATCAAATTAATACATGCATTCATCAACCATTTTCATTCATGAACACAACTATGCATCAATTTCAACCACGTTGTTTCAATCCATCTTCAATTCTCTCCAGAATTGTAAACCCAAGTAAAAGCATGTTTAAGGGGATAAGAACTTTGCTTTCAGCACTCAAATTACATAAAAATCCAACCTCATACTTGCATGACATCAAAAACCCTAAGACTATAGTTCTTAAACATCAAAGCATGACCTAAATTTTCTACACAATCAATTGGGTCTTCTAAGGGACTTTAAATTTGTTCCATTTAACATTAAACTCTCTACAAAAAAGTAGAAAACAAACCTTTTAAAAATTTAGCCCACAGTTGTTCAAGAAAAGCCTCAATTAAACTCATCAACCTATGAGATAAGAGTAAGGATGCTTACATAGGGTTTGCTCTTCAACCTCTCTTGAATCTCTAGGCTGGATTGATATCTGATTCCCCTCTCTCGATCTCAAATTCTCCACAAATTTCAGCAAGCTCACCTTCTTCTCTCTCCCTTTCACTTGTTCTTGATGGCTGCAATTTTTTTGGTTGGGAATGACCTAAAAATTCAGCTAAGTATCCATTTATATAATCTTAGTTATTAGTTGTAGTTATTAGTTGTAGCCCCTTGCATGAGCTTTATTTCCACTAATGGTATATATATATAGTTTAGTACTTGTATTCATATTTTAGTATACCATGTATTCATAGAAGCCCTATTCTCTAACTATACACTCACCATTTATGTCATTTTGGTTCATACACTTCTAACTTAGACTTATTTTCACTATTTAGCTACAACTTGATGTCATACCTTAACATTTGATTCCAAGTGACTTGTCTAATGTTTGTAATTAATTACAACTCCCTATTTAGACTAAGTCATTTCCTATCTCGGCTACTCGATGTCGTCGCGCATCTTGAGGCGCGTCAGTCCATTTTTGACCCTGTGTGTTTTATTCGACTTGGCTCAATTTAATTATTTACTTAGCTTAGGATTTGTTATATAAATTGATAATTTGTGCCAATCCAAGTTATCCCATTCAAATAAGTCTTGTACTTGCGTCACACGCATCTCGAGGTATTCCTTACTCGCATTTCGATGAAATTGGACCACTAACTAATTCAAAATTGATATTTTTGGTTATAAAATAGATACTACACACACCAAACACAAATAATATATCTCGGTGTCGACTCTTGACCAAGTATGCCACTCTTGACCAAGTATCTCGGTCGTTACAGTCGTATCCCTTTGTCATTAGGCCAACACTACCTAGACATGGTTCTTTGTGATGTTCTAGAGATGGACGTTTGTCACCTCTTGGCAGACCATGGCAATATGACGTTCATGTTGTTCATAGGGGTCATGAAAATACTTGCACCTTCGACTGGTACTCAAAACAAATTCTCCTAGTCCCATTACCTCCACTGACCCCAAATATTCCCAACTCCCCTACCTCTAGTTCCAGTTCCACAACTCATCATTTTACCTAGTTCATCCTTCTTTGACCTCCTTTATCACACTAAACATGTAGTTGTCCTGTTAAGCAAACATGTGTCCCCTGTCACTCAATCACCTCCCACACTTGTCACCCAACTACTCCATGAGTTTGCTAACCTCCCGAATTCTTTACCTCCTTTGTGTACCATTCAACACAATATTGACCTTATCCCAAGCTCTTCACTTCCCAATTGACCTCATTACAGAATGAGTCCCCAAGAACACACCATATTGCAATAAATTGAAGATTTGCTCACAAAGGGCCTTGTAAGGGAGAGTTTTAAGTCCCTGTGTCGTTCCTGCCTTGCTCACTCCAAAGAAAGATGGTAGTTGTTGAATGTGTGTTGACAGCCGAGCTATTAACAAAATCACCATCAAGTATTGGTTTCCTATTCCGAGGCTGGAAGATATGTTAGACAACCTTACTGGTGCCATGGTGTTCTCCAAGCTTGATCTAAAGAGTGGATACTAAAAAATTTGTGTTCGTGTTGGAGACAAATGGAAGACTGCTTTTAAGACTCGAAATGTTCTTTATGAATGGCTGGTAATGCCATTTGGGTTGAGTGATGCCCCAAGTACTTTCATGCGTCTCATGACCCACATCTTGAAGTCGTTATTGGGATCTTTAGTTGTTGTTTACTTTGATGACATCCTTGTCTATAGCAAGACCGTGGAGGATCATCTTTCCCACCTTCATGTCGTTCTCTACATCCCGCGTGACAACCAGCTATACTTGAACATTTCTAAATGTCTTTTTTGTCAAGACTGTTTACTATTCTTGGGCTTTCTAATTAGCTCTGCAGGTATACACATCAATGATTAGAAGATAATTGTAATCCGTGATTGGCCAACCCCTTCCAATGTCTCTAAAGTTTGAAGCTTCCATGGCCTTACCACTTTCTATCGCAGGTTCATTCGTAGCTTCAGTTCTATATCAGCTCCTCTCACGGATTGTATGAAATTGAATCAGTTTCATTGGGGTCCTGAACATCAAGCAAACTTTTCTTCTCTCAAGGAAAAACTTTGCAATGGTCCTGTATTGGTTCTTCCTGATTTCTTGAAGTTGTTTGAGTTAATGACTGATGCTTTCATGGTGGGAATTGACGTTGTTCTAATATAAGAAAAATGAGTTATGGGATTCTTTAGTGAAAAGTTATGCGTCTCCAGCTAGAAATGGTCTACCTATGAACAAGAATTGTATGCAACTGTGCTTGCTTTTCAACATTGGGAACCATATTTGATCCGACGAGAGTTCATATTGCATGGTGATCATTCGGCTTTACAACACCTCAATTCACAAAATACCTTGAGTCGAATGCATGCTAGGTGGATTATGTTCATTTAAAAGCTTAACTTTGTATTTCAACACAAGAAAGGCACTCTCAAAAAAGTCGTTGATGCAAGTAAACGCTCCCATTTGCTTATCACCCTTGGCTCCTCTATCTTGGCCTTCGAATCGATAAAAGCCTTGTACAATGATAATGAAAATTTCCACCTCATTTGGGTTGTTTGTCTCTCCAACAAGGGCAGTGGTGAATACTCCATTCAACTAGGTTTCCTTTTCAAGGGCATTCGATTATGAATTCCAAATACTTCATTTCGCTTACTGCTCATTGAAGAATTGCACTGTGGTGGCCTAGCTACCCATTTGGGGCGCGATAAAACTATTCACCTTGTTGAGGAGCGTTATTTCTAGCCTCATCTGCGATGTGATGTGGCTAAGTTCATTGAACATTGTACAACTTGCCAAGCTTCGAAATGTACTTCTCAGAACATCAGTCTCTACCTTCCTCTTTCGATCCCTTGTAATATTCGGGAAGATTTGTCTATGGACTTTGTTGAAATATGTGATTCAAATTAGATTAAGGTTTAGTAGTGAAATTAGTGAAACATGTGTCCATGTAGAGTCACGTGTAATGGGTAGTTATTAATTAAGTTGTGGTAGTTATTAATGGGTAGTTTTAGTTATTGACTTGGTGGTGTGCACACATAAAGTGGTGCATGTTATGTTAGTGGGTTGAGACCAAGTCAATGTGATAGTCTCTAAGTATGTAATGTGTGTGTTGAGAAATGTAGAGAGAGTAGTAGTATGGGTTAAAATAAAAAAAAATTGTTCTCCCTCACCCTTTGCATTGTTAGCTTCTCTGTTATTTATTTTGTAATACCCAACAGACTTCATTGTGGGATTGCCCAAAACTCAGCAGCACATGAACTCAATTTTTGTTGTTGTTGGTCGGTTTTCAAAGATGTCACATTTCATACCTTGTCGCAAGACTACTGATGCTTAAACATTGCCACTTTCTTCTTCCGTGACATCATCCGCCTCCATGGAGTGCCTAAGTCCATTATTTCTGACAGAGATGTCAAGTTTGTAAGTCATTTTTGGTGAGTTCTATGGAAGAAGTTTGATACCAAACTCAATTTCAGCAGCGCTTACCACCCCCAATCGGATGGCCAAACTGAGGTAACAAATCGAACCATGGGTAATATGCTTCGTTGCTTGGCTGGCGATCATCCAAAGATGTGGGATACCTTCCTCCCTCAAGCTGAGTTTGCTTTTAATTCGATGATTAATTGGTCCACTGGATTAAGTCCTTTCATGATTGTCTACACCAAGGCTCGTTGCATGCCCGTGGATCTTGTTTCCCTTCCCATATTTGGCCTTCAATCAGTTGAGCAGCTGACCTCCTACATGAAGTCCATTCAAGATCAGGTGATTCAGAACCTCAATAATTCATACGCTAAGTACAATTTTGATTTTGATGCCCACAAACGAAGGATTGTCTTCCAGCCTGGTGACTTGGTGATGGTTCGCCTTAACAAAGAGCGCCTTCAACACCTTCCCCACACTAAGCTGCGACCATGCAAGATTGGGCCCTTTCCTATCAAAAGCAAGATCAATGACAATGTCTACGTCATCGATCTCCCCAGCAATGCCTCCTATCACCTAACCTTCAATGTGGCTGACATTTTCCCTTTCCACCCCCCTAATGCCCTAATGCTGCTGATATCAAAGTCTAAGCTCGTGGTTGAGCTCTGCTCAAGAAGGTGGCACTGATGTAGGGATCTTGACTTGTGTATCTCGAGGTTGATCAACTAGTAACACCTACATATTGAAATATGAAGGACTACTGGATCACTCACAATGGCGCGTGATATTCATGTTGATCCTCTGCCATATTTGTTATTGACAGAGCGTTTCATCTGTCAAAAGATACGTTGATTCTGAATTTTATGTTAAAGCATTTCCTTGTCGTTTCTATTTCAAAGAAGCCATAAAGAGGGCCGCTATGGGCACCCCACCAATTCATGAAGACACCCAATTTTTTTTGTCATTCTCCCATCTAAATTACACTTTGATGTAAATGACTCTATTGCCCCTTCATATATATTCTCTCCAATCTCACAACCCATTTTCAAATCAATTTTGGGGCACCCCACCACATTGGATCCCAAGTGAAACCTAAAGCCACAATTTTGTCAATGTAGGGTTTGGTAAATTCGACCAATCCGAACTTGTTTCCACTATAAAATGGACGAATGTACTGCAATGGTGCAAGAGGAGGAACAAGAAGAGGTATTTGGTGAAATTTATTGTGTTTTTTTCTGGTTTTCATGTTTTCGGTCGAAGTTGCACGGGCGCGATTGTTTCGGCCTCGCAGGACCGAAACTTATACATAAGTCTCGGTCAAGAGCCACCGAGAGAAAACACAGCGTTACGCTACCTAAAACAATTCAAAAAAAAAAAGAACAAAATCTTCCATTTCTATAGTTTCGGTCATGCACTTTTGAGAAAACCGAGGAAGAATGTCGGTGGCGCATGACCAAGATAACAATAATAGTCTCGGTAATGGGCAGCAGAAGCCTTGCTACATTCTCGGTTGTACATCACCAACGGGACATAAACTATACACTTATGGTTACTCTCGTGATGTGGTGGCCAGAGATAACACAATTACTCTCGGCCATTCGTTGCGAGCTGTATAAACTATTCTAAGTACGAGTGGCGAGAACCACGAGTTCCCAAAACTTCCTCCTACGTCTCGGCCATGCTTGGCGAAGCTGTAAATAACATCTACGCTGTGTGTGGCGAGAACCACGACTTTCCAATCAAATAACCATTGAATGCACTGCTACACAAACATAACAACTACTCTACCAAATGCAACTTAATTAGACTATCAACGTACCTTCAAACGATCGATTTCACGACTTGAGTGTGTGAACGAAAACCTAGAGCCAGAGCCCTAATGTGGAGACGAAATCGAACAAAACACAGAGCCTCCAAACTCGAAATTTTGCCTACAACAGAGGAGAGAGACGGAGAGGAACGAGACAAATCCAAATAACCGAGAAAATGTGGGTTCAAGAGAGTATGGCTCGTTGAAGAGGACGGTGGTGGGGTGGTAGGGTGCCTCTGTTTTAAATGAGGGGTATTTTGGGAATTTCGAGCCTCAATTTTGGGTGCCCTTGGTAAATGACTTTGTGCCTTCAACAACTGGGTGCCTTCATGAATTGGTGGGGTGCCCATAGCGGCCCTTAGCAAGAGCAATGTGTGTGCTCGTTAGTTTTAAATCTCAAAATCCATTATCAATATAACAGTATAAATTCTGGTTTTCTTCTCCATTTGTTGTTCAATCCTTCTTTTCAAAACTCTCCTGCATTATCGGGGTTACCCTCGCAAGGTCCTTTCCGAATAAGCAAATCAAGATGCCAACTCTCGTATCCTTATGGATAAGCAATCACATCTTTTTCCATAGTGGGAACTGTTAGAGTAACCCACTTTAGGTACCGACCCAGTTGGATGCCGTGCAATACACGCCAAGATGTGCACGTGTACATCTCAAGGCGAAATGCACGGCATCTGACTAGGCCGGTGCCCAAAGTGGTTTACCCAAGCTTTTTCCATAGTAAAGGCTTTGTTTCTCCTTACCAATTAAACAAGTCAATATAACCGGAAAGCAGAAAGTCAAATTTAGAAGTCCTATTTTCATTGGCTCATAATGTTCCTACAAATTATAATATTGAGAGTGGCACGTTTTAAACTTCGTATTAAATGTCTAATAAAAGCTCACCAAACTTGTAATCATTTTGAAGAAACATTTTCCATGTGATCAAGAACATTAACAATTTAACATAATGTATTTGCAATCACATTGTGCATTTGCATTCATCACATGGATTAGCATGTAACATTACACTCAAAGTTGCACACTTGGAGCCCCTGCAATTTACACCAAAATGCGTAGCCTGTGTGGCTTGAAGTGTGAGTTTAGGGTGTCTGCTAATCATTTCCCTTCTCACAATGGCTTGCATACTATATTTGACATTGCCATCATGAGGATCTCATAGTCCTTTTAGTCGAATTACACCAAAGGCGTAGCACAAAAAGTTATGAGAAAATGAATACCAACATTTGAAAAAAAACCTCTCAAGATCAATAATCTGCCCGGCGGATCAATCATCTAGCACATCGACCTGCAAGAAAGCTGAACTCGCGATTGCTCTTCTTTATTTCTTTGAAGGCCAACTTTATGTTAGAGTTTCTCAATCTCTCCAGGTCCTCCTTTGCATTTGGCTTATCGTGTTTCATCGATCACAGAAGGAAAAACTGTCTTGCAAAGATGTAGTAATCATTCTACCACAACAACAACAACAACATAGCCTCAGTCCCAAATTAACTGGGGTCGGCTACATGGATCAAACTTTTCCATTGTGCTCGATTAAATGCAATTGATGGTGAGCTTTCCAAACCATTCAAATCCCTCCTAATTAATGCATCCCATGTTAACTTTGGTCTGCCCCTACCTCGTCGAATTTCTACAGTTTCTATTGAGTCAAGTTTTCTAGTTGGGGCATTTGTAGGTCGTCTTTGCGGGTGACCAAACCACATGCAACCGCCACTTCCCTAATCTTTGTATCAATTGGTGCTACTCCTACTTGTTTTTGAATTTCTATATTTCTTATTCTATTTTTACGAGTTTTACCACACATCCACCTAAGCATCTTCATTTACGCTACGTTCATTTTATGTAATTGTTGTTGCTTTACCGCTTGACATTCACTTCCATAGAGCATAGTGGCTAATTGCGGTCCTATAAAATTTTCCTTTTAACTTAGTAGGAACATTTCGATCGCAAATCACCCCTGTTGCATTCCGCCATTTCTTCCATCCAGCTTGAATTCTATGTGTGACATCATTCTCAATGTTACCATCATTTTGTATGATTGATCCTAGATACCTAAAGTGGTTTACCTTAGGAACTTCTATTTCCCTAATTTTACCACTCCGTCATCTCGATGTCTAGTGTTTCTAAACTCACAGTGCATGTATTGGGTTTTTGTCATACTCAACTTAAAGCCTTTAGATTCTAATGTATTCCTCCAGAGTTCTAATTTCCTATTCACTCCATCTTTAGTTTCATCCACTAAGACAATATCATCTGCAAATAGCATACACCATGGTATATCCTCTTGAAAATGTCTAGTTAGTTCATCTATAACTAAAGTAAATAGATATGGGCTTAGAGCCGATCCTTGATGTAGTCCTATCGTAATGGGAAATTCTTTTGTAGCTCCTCCAAATGTCTTTATACTCGTTACTACTTCATCATACATATCCTTAATAGTGTATATGTATCTAGCATGCACTCTTTTTCTTTCTAGAACCCACCAAAGAACATCTCTAGGGACCCTATCATATGCTTTTTCTAAATCTACGAATACCATATGCGAGATCTTTTTCTTTTCTCTATATTTTTCTAACAATCGTCTTACAAGGAAAATCGCCTCCATAGTTGACCTCCCGGGCATGAAACCAAATTGGTTCTACGATATTGTTGTTTCTCTCCTTAGCCTATTGTCAATTATCCTCTCCCAAAGTTTCATAGTGTGACTCATAAGTTTAATTCCCCGATAGTTTGAGCAATTTTGAATGTCTCCTTTGTTTTTGAAGATTGGCACAAGCGTGCTTCTTCTCCAATCCATTGGCATACGTTTTGATTTTAAAATTTTATTGAAAAGTTTTGTTAACCAAGTCAATCCAATTTCTCCTAAGCATTTCCAAACCTCTATGGGTATTTCATCTGGGCCACATGTTTTCCCTATTTTCATTCTTTTCAATGCCTCTTTAACTTCTACAATTCTAATATTGCGTGTATAGTTGACATTTCTTTCTATGCTGGGTTTTCATCTATTATGGTATCAACTTGACCATCATTAAATAAACTATCGAAGTAACTTCTCCATCTCTCCTTAATATTCTCCTCGCGCGTTAAAATATTTTGATTTTCGTCCTTAATACATCTCACATGACTTAGGTCTTTTTACATTTATCTCTTAGTTTGGCTAGCCTATATATATATTTTTCGCCATCTCTATTACCTAACCTTGTATATAGATCTTCCATGAAATTTATTTTAGCTTGACTAACTACTTTTTTAGCTTGTTTTCTAGCTTCTCTATATTGATTGTACACATCTTCATCTTGACACTTAGGTATTTTCCTATACATCTCTCTTTTAGTCTTAATTGCTCGTTGGACATCCTCATTCCACCACCATGTTTCCTTCTTTGGTGGTCCCAAGCCTTTAGATATACCTAATACGTTTGATCCCACTCTCCTTATGCAACTACTCACTTCTAGCCACATTGTATTAGCATCTAAGTCAAGATTCCAAATATTTTCCTTTAGTAGTTTTTCTCTAAACTCTACTTGTTTACTATGTTTTAGGTTCCACCACTTTATTTTAGGTTCCACCACATTGTAGTAATCATTCTACCAAAAAAAAAAAAAAAAAAGATGTAGTAATCAAAGAACTGCATAACATTTTTAATAGGAATTAGAAACTGCATTCATAACAAAAACTATTAAGAAAAAACAAATTTATAAACTATAAGTAATTTGCAACAAATTTACTACCCTTTCTGGCATCGAAGAAGATAAGCATGCATACTATTGAGTTTCGAAGCAGTTTTGCTACATGACTATTGGGTGTCCATTGAATTATAAATCAAGATGAATACAAGCGCACATCAACATATACATCCAACAGACTCCTGTGGTAAGAGCATGCTAGCCATCTAGTCCTTTTTTTATCAATTAAGCTCATAATTAATTTACAGTTGAGCGACGATTAGCAAATAAGCATTTCTCATAATCTAGTAAGAAGCTACTAGACATAGGTACTTTTCTAGTTCTTTTTCTTATAAATTGAATATTAATTAACAATTGGAATGACATTACAATTAGCTATCAACATGGTGACTAGATTGATTAGATATTTGGCCGCTAGTGTAAATCATGAGCAACAATGATTCTCCAATCTCCATTGCAGGCAAACATAAACAGACAGGTAACTGCTACTGTTCAGATCAGTGGGAGGCACTTTACACTGACAGATAGCTATAGGAGGCTTGGTTTATCAAGAAGTTAAAAAGTTACTTCTAGGCGTTTGACAAAAAAAAAAAAAAAAAAAAAAAGTTTCTATGCTTTGTGCCAACGGAGGACTTCAATCACCTTATGATAAGATCCCATATCTAAGCCTTATAGAGTTAGTGGGAATAAGATAGTATAAATAGGGGTGAGTGAGTAAGATTAGGCACTATTGAAATTGCATTGTAATTGGGGCACTCTACGAGTGATTTGGGTTGAGAAGGTTTTAAGACCTTTCTCTGGGGTTACCTTCGAGTTGGATCATTTGTCATTTCTCTTAATTCAAACAGATCTATATTGGAGTTCTATCGGTGGTATCGAGCATCTCCGCACGAATCGGATGGCTCAGAAAGTAGATTCCCAGAATCGATGTTACGGAGCGAGAGATGAAGAAAACGAGGCGTCCGTGGGTGAGCTTAGATCGATTTGTCGAAGCACGAGCGATCCTCCATGGATTCACGGTTCCAAGCCTTGTCCCAGAAGTTGGAGGCCTTTGTTCGCCAACAACACTAGCCGATGGTGGCGATTCTCACCGATTCGGCGAGACTAGCGGTGCGAGGAACCCAGATCCACCCGATCCGAGGGAACGGTCGGATCCTCCGATCGACGAGCGACTAGATCGACGAGGAAATCCTTATCGATGCGGGCGGAGGTTAGGAAAATCAAGATCGACGTGCGACGGAGATGATCTGTTGGTTTGGTTGAACAAGCGGAACATTATTTCGCCTTTGCACGAGATGTCGGAGATGTCGAAGCTTCGAGCGCAGAATCTGTCTCGTGGGAGCCGCTCGGATCGGTTGCGAACGAGGAATTGGAGACGCCATTCGATAGTTGGTCGGAGATGCGCTCGCGGTTGTGCGGGAGGTTCATAGAAGCCAATCCATTATACCTTCATCAACAATTCTTCGCGATCAAGCGAGAGTCCTTGTTGCGAAGTACGCAAGAGATTCGAGCTGTTGTCACTATATAAAGGGGATACGGAACATTTCAAAATCGCGGTGTTCATCGGCGGCCTCGACGATCGCATTCGAGTGGAGATCTTTGAGTCGATCCGCCGTGACAGCTGCGAGCGATGGTGGCGCGCGGACCGAGATCGAGAAGAAGATCATCGAAGGAGGCAATTGAGTGGGAGAATTCGAGTGGGCCCGGGCCGTTACCCGATTGGGCCCTCCCGATAAATCGGAGGGACGTCCACCCACTTGGATGTCCCACACTATTTCGGGCCCATCTAAAAGCCCAAATACTCTCCAACCATAGAAATCCGATTCGGTGGTGAGTTCAACGACAAAACCGGTCCCACCTCGTCAGATTCGTCAAGCCCTAGCTCGTCTGCTGCAGTCACGCCTCATGTATCTCCACCGAAGCTCAAGCAACTGACCGAGACGGAAGCACAGGCTCGCCGGAAGCTAGGGCTCTGCTAGCGCTGCGATGAGAAATGGCATGCCTCGCATCGTTGTCGGCTAAGTCTTTGCGAACGTGATGTTGGTAAACGATGACACTAGCGATGAGTTCAATGAGTCACCTCCCGAGAGCCCGGGGGAACAAGGGGAGTGCGCCTGAGCGGGGTGCCCGAGTACTTGTGAATATGAGTCGGTCTCTTGGCAGTACACAATAGGTGTTTGTTCACAATAAGTCTATGTTTCTAGTGTTCTTCAATTTCCCTTTATGTCCCTTTTTCTGTCTCAAGGTGGATGTTTTAGGGGGGGAGTAATGATAAAATCCCATATCTAGGCCTTATAGAGTTAGTGGGAATAAGATAGTATAAATAGGGGTGAGTGAGTAAGATTAGGCAGCTATTGAAATTGCATTGTAATTGGGGCACTCTCTGAGTGATTTGGGTTGAGAAGGTTTTAAGACCTTTCTCTGGGGTTACCTTCGAGTTGGATCGCTGTCATTTCTCTTAATTCAAACAATCTATATTGGAGTTCTATCACCTTACTAGAGAAAGCAACAATGCTTACAGTATTAGATGGCGCCTCTGAGACAAGCCCAACTCATCAATCTTTACTATCTGCAAGTAAGACATTTTGAGGCACGTGTGTTACTACTGAAAACGTTACAGTTCATTAAATCATGAATTTTCCATGAAATAAAAATGATATTCATTGATTATGCACATATTTGTAGAAATCTTATCTCAAAAAAGGTACTCTTATCTCACCCAAAAATGCATCCGTTCATTCTTACCAATGTTGTACCATCAGTAATTAAGTAAATGAGAAAAAGAATGCTTGAAGAACTAGCTTTAGTACCTTTATGCTGTTGTAAGCAACGATCTTTTATTTCTCCTAAACCACTCAAGAAAGTCCTGGCACGGAAATCAATTATCTTCTTCATCTCCATTACATCAATACCCTTGCCAAAAGATTGCTTCCAGTCAAGGGTGGACAGTGTTCGATTAGCTTCTCTTGGCAAACCACATATTTGAGGTCCTAATTGGTTCCAACCTTCCACACTAATATTTTTCATTGAAACAAGCCCATTGGATTGGCTGGTTCTGGCAGCCACCAAAGCTGGTAAGCATAAAAAATTGCAATTACTTAATTCCACAAATCAGGCAATGAGAACAAGTAAATGACTAAGTGAGCAAAACCTGCATCTAAATAACCAACCAAGTGAGTAGCTCAATGGTATGGTATGGGCCTCTTGTGTAAGAGGTTGAGAGTTCAAGCCTCAATGGAGGCAATTGTGGTTTCTTTCTTATAAAAAAATAAATCTGCACCTAAATATATATAAATAGGTTTCATGAATTTCATGCATATCCATAGCAATGGAGACCGGTAAAAGAGAACATTCAATAAATTACTAAAGTACTTCATGAATACACATCTATGTAAGAGGAAATATGACACATTCAGCCTCTTCAAAGGTTGGTTCCATGGTAAGGGCATGGACATGAATAATCAAAGTTAGTTCAGGTACACCAAAAAGATAAACATAAGAATTTGTCTATCGCATCGTGACATTGGGGTGTGCAACTGGCCCTATAGACTATTTATAGTAGGTGATTCAGGATATGATGCCCGGGTTTCAGCTTTAGCTTGCTCATTAACAAAATTATAATTACTGACATGACATATCCATGGAAAGAACACCCTTAAGTGCACTAAATTGAGCACAATGGAAGAATTTGATCCAAGTAGTCACCCCAACTAATTTGGGATTGAGGTGGTTTGCCAAGCACATTACTGCTCTTGTAAGTAGTTTGTCAAGCACATAACTGTAATATTTCAGGTTCATAGTCTTGTCAGCATCTCACCAAATGCATTTGTTAGAATATATGATTCAAACTTGATGTCATGAGTACAAATGTGTGTAGTTGAGTACATGCATGTGTAATGGGTAGTCATAGGCAGTTACACGAGAACGTGGGTTGGACATGTTCGTGTAGTGGTTCTAGTGGGTGAAAAGTGTAAGTTTGTGGTTTATGAACAAGTCTTTTAGGTTCATGTATACAAGGTTGTGCACTCAAAGCAGCAAATGTCAATCAACCGAATTAAAAACATTAGTCTCTTCAATGTTATATTGCAGCACATATATATTGAGTCTGATCAAAGTATGTTTATTTTTATTTTTAGTTTATTTTATATTTTTAACATGATATCAGAGTCGATGGTTCAATCCTGAGACATGTTCAATTCGAGAAGTCGAGACTAGCTAGTTCGAGAAGAAGTGTTGCGAAGATGGTTTGAGGAAGGTCTGCGAAGAAAGTGAAGAAAAAGATAATGGCGATATCGGAGAAGCTCCAATATTAGAGTGCGAGTGTTCGGACACCATCAATGATTAATTGCTTGTTGATTGATTATGACGTGATGAAGGTGAGGATGATCACCAAAGAAAATTTGCTTGATCGATGATGAGAAGTGCATTATCATAATGCTTCACATAATTAAAGATTTGGGTTTTGAGATCCAAGAAAGGTGATGACAAGAGCATCATCGTTGTGAAGACAAGTGCTTCATAAAAATTAGTTGTAAGAAAAAAAAAATGGCTGGGCAAAAGGATGTGATTCGTAGAAGTGATTTGATGTGTTTGTTGTTATTTTTAGGAAATTTGAATAAAGAGGGAATGTTACAATATATGATTCAAATTTGATGTCATGAATACAAATGTGTGTTAGTTGGGTACATGCATGTGTAATGGGTAGTTATAGGCAGTTAACTTATGTGAGAACGTGGGTTGGGCATGTTTGTGTAGTGGTTCTAGAGGGTGAAGTGTGCATGTGAGTGGTTTATCAACAAGTCTTTTAGGTTCATATATACAAGGTTGTTCACTCAAAGCAGCAGATATCAATTAACCGATCGAATTAAAAATGTAGCGTCTTCAATGTTATATTGCAGCACATATATATTGAGTCTGATCAAAAGATTGTTTATTTTATATTTTTAACAGCATTAAATTGAGCTCAAAAGAAGCGTTCGATCCAATAAGCAAACTCCAACTAACTTGGGAGGCTTTGTTGTTGTTGGTGATGGTGGTGTATGTAAAATGCATTTCATGAAATGGTTGACAAACCTGTTAAGTCCTTCGTAACTACTGTAAGCTTGATTTCAGCTACTACATCAAACTACGGAAAATTGATAGCAGGAAACATCATATCATAAATAAGACAGTAAGTTTACCAAATCCTTAGTAAAATATTTAAACTACGCAAATCGAAGATGAAAGACAGATAATTTACCATTGTAAGGAAGGGCTATAAGGAAGTTTGCAGGTAGTCCAATACCAATGCCAGCCAATGTGATCCCGACACTAAACCCAATACCACACCCAGCCCCAACATATCCAATGACCTCAGGACCAAAGCCAGGACCCCATCCGATGCCACACCCAATCCCTATTCCCATACCCCAAAAGGCGCCCAATGTGGGGTGAACAGGGTTCCATCTCTCATACCTCCTGAATAACCCTTTTATGATCATGGTGACCTGAAAGGAAAGATAAAAACAGAAAAAGAATTAAGGAATAATTTGAAGTATTTCGACTCAGTATTTGGAGAGAGGAAAATAGAGAGAAGAATTTTGTAAGAAAAATGCTCTCAGCAGAAGGGACATCCATCAGAAGAATTCGTATCGAATAATCAACAAGAAGCAAAATGGAACAGTCCTCGCCATAACTTCTTCTCATCAAGTACAACTGATTTCTCTTCATTCCCTTTATTTTTCTTTCACATGTCTCTCATTTCTTCACTTCAAAACTACCGCCATAACTAGAAAATTTTGATCACAGGCGGATCGTCTTGGAATGCTCCAGCCTTTCAACAGCTCTTTGCATTCAACCTCCTCATGGCCAATGTCATCATGCTAGAGCAGTTCATTGCTGGCCACCAGGCCAGTACTTTTAAAGGATAAAAACCATATGAATTGTGATAGAATTTTTTATTCCTTATGAAAGAATAATATACACAAGGATCAAAACCATATGAATTGTGATAGAATTTTTTATTCCTTAGACCACCACAAGTCTCTTCATTTAAAGGATAAGTAGAAGACTCAAAAGAATTCTTTAGCAAGATTTTCAACCTTGGCGCAAACCTAATCGTGCTTTTTTATTATTTTATAAGAGTGCATGCCTTATTGTGTTTCAACCGATGGAAATTATTTGCCCGGATCAACTATTTATTTTCTGCGAAAGGTTGGGACCATTAATTTTGGAAATAAATAAAAAAAGTTTCACATATTGTTCCATCAAGTTATCAACTGCTAAGTAACCAACTTATATAAATAGACTAAAATACCCTTGACAACTTAGATAATGACATAACCTCATTAATTAAATAAAATTATATCCAACATTCGTCCACTGGGTTCGGTTTTGTTGCGGTTAAGCATCCCACGGTTGGTACGGTCGATGACGTGTCGAGCTGTAGTTTCAACATGTGGCAACATTGGAAATGAAAACTAGACCAAACAAAAGTCTTGATTCTCTCACTAAACCTTGACACTATTGAGCGTCAATATTTACTCCCCATGTCATTGTCATTAAACATCTCCTTTCTTTTAACTTTTGTTCTCCCCACACGATTTTCCAATTCTCCCCACTTTTTTTTTTCTTTTTTTTAATGCCCGACACTTTAATAACACCATTATTTACTCAACTTTTAGCTACAGCCAAAATTTATCATTACAATTCATTACTTTTTAGCAAGTAGTAAATGGAAAAAATCTCTAACAAGTGTATTTGCTATGGTAAAATATAAGGAAACACACGCATACAAAAAAAATATATATATACAATAAAATTTATTTAATTCCGTATATTTGGAATTCTTTGATCAACTCCACCTATGTTGTACACTATGTGCGCTACATAGCCGGTCCCAAGTCCGGATAAAGGAGGAGGAATCGACGCCCATTTTTTCATACAGAAAAATTGGTAAGGGAGGTCCCAAACTCACTTTTCATACTAGAAAAGTGGGGGAGGGAGGCCCCCAACCTCATTTTCCATTCTTGGAAAATAGAGGAGGGTTGCGATAGGTTGACGACCATAGTAAAACTTTTGTCACTTTTCATGAAATGGATCAAACATATATAAACGTTGGGGCGTTCCCACCTAGCGACGCATTTTGCATCGAGCCGGGTGTAGTGAGAAATGAGCAAGGGTGTGTTTCACATCGCCACCTAGGTGTGAAGAAAAATGAGCAAGGGTTCCCACACATAGGACGTGTGTGGGTAAAGAAGCTAGTCTCTTCACATCGTCGTCTGGATGTGAAGAAAAATGAGCAAGGGTTCCCACACAAAAGACGGGTGTGGGTAAAGAAGCTAGTTCAAAACAAACACGAAAACAAAAATAAAATCATAGATACGGACACTAGATCTTTTAGACAAAATAGAAATAGAAATGGAAAACAAATACAAATGGGACAAAAAATTCGTTTAGGAACATGGAACATAGGAACACTTACGGGGAAGTCAATAGAACTAGTAGATACCATGATTAGAAGGAGAGTCAATATTGCTTGCCTCCAAGAGACAAAATGGGTAGGAGAAAAGGGTAGAGAAATAAGAAGCACAGGGTTTAAATTGTGGTACACTGGTATAGATAGAAAATGCAATGGAGTAGGAATTGTGGTGGATAATAATTATAAGGATAAGGTCGTAGAGGTTAAAAGAATGGGGGATAGATTGATTCTAGTTAAATTAATTATTGGGGACGAAAAAATTAACATACTTAGCGCCTATGCACCACAAGTAGGATTAAGCGAGAGCATCAAACGCAAGTTTTGGAACGATATGGATGGATTTATGCAAAGTATACCATTAGATGAAAATGTTTTTATTGGAGGAGATTTAAATGGGCATGTCGGGGCAAGTAACGATGGGTTTGAGAGAGTTCATAGAGGTTTTGGTTACGGTAATAGAAATGAAGAAGGAGACCCAATCTTAGAATTTGCTTCGGCATACGATCTTGTCTTAGCAAATACTAGTTTTAGGAAGAGGGAGTCGCATATAATTACTTTTAGTAGTGGTCATAACAAGAGTCAAATAAATTTTCTTTTAACAAGAAAAATAGATAGAAAAATATGTAGAGACTGCAAAGTAATACCTGGTGAAGCACTTACTACCCAACATAAGTTAGTAGTACTTGATATTAAGCTAACACAACGACATAATATGAATAAAAGAGTTAGCGACCCTAGAATAAAGTGGTGGAACCTAAAACATAGTAAACAAGTAGAGTTTAGAGAAAAACTACAAAAGGAAAATGTTTGGAATCTTGACTTAGATGCTAATACAATGTGGCTAGAAATGAGTAGTTGCATAAGGAGAGTGAGATCAAACGTATTAGGTATATCTAAAGGCTTGGGACCACCAAAGAAGGAAACATGGTGGTGGAACGAGGATGTCCAACGAGCAATTAAGACTAACAGAGAGATGTATAGGAAAATACCTAAGTGTCAAGATGAAGATGTGTACAATCAATATAGAGAAGCTAGAAAACAAGCTAAAAAAGTAGTTAGTCAAGCTAAAACAAATTTCATGGAAGATCTATATACAAGGTTAGGTAGTAGAGATGGCGAAAAATATATATATAGGCTAGCCAAATTAAGAGATAAAAAGAAACAAGACCTAAGTCATGTAAGATGTATTAAGGACGAAAATCAAAATGTTTTAACGCGCGAGGAGGATATTAAAGAGAGATGGATAAGTTACTTCGATAGTTTATTTAATGATGGCCAAGTTGATACTATAATAGATGAAAACTCACACCAAGAAAGAAATGTAAACTATACACGCAATATTAGAATTGTAGAAGTTAAAGAGGCATTGAAAAGAATGAAAATAGAGAAAGCATGTGGCCCAGATGAAATACCCATAGAGGTTTGGAAATGCTTAGGAGAAATTGGATTGACATGGTTAACAAAACTTTTCAATAAAATTTTAAAATCAAAACGGATGCCAATGGATTGGAGAAGAAGCACGCTTGTGCCAATCTTCAAAAACAAATGAGACATTCAAAGTTGTTCAAACTACCGGGGAATTAAACTTATAAGTCACACTATGAAACTTTGGGAGAGGATAATTGACAATAGGCTAAGGAGAGAAACAACAATATCAGATAACCAATTTGGTTTCATGCATGGGAGGTCAACTATGGAGGCGATTTTCCTTGTAAGACGATTGTTAGAAAAATATAGAGAAAAGAAAAAAGATCTTCATATGGTATTCGTAGATTTAGAAAAAACATATGATAGGGTCCCTAGAGATGTTCTTTGGTGGGTTCTAGAAAGAAAAAGAGTGCATGTTAGATATATAGACACTATTAAGGATATGTATGATGGAGTAGTAACGAGTATAAAGACATTTGGAGGAACTACAAAAGAATTTCTCATTACGATAGGACTACAACAAGGATCGGCTTTAAGCCCATTTCTAGTTACTTTAGTTATGGATGAACTAACTAGGCATATTCAAGAGGATATACCATGGTGTATGCTATTTGCAGATGATATTGTCTTAGTGGATGAAACTAAAGATGGAGTGAATAGGAAATTGGAACTCTGAAGGAATACATTAGAATCTAAAGGCTTTAAGTTGAGTAGGACGAAAACCGAATACATGCATTGTGAGTTTAGAAACACTAGACATCGAGATGACGGAGTGGTAAAATTAGGGGAAGTAGAAGTTCCTAACGTAAACCACTTTAGATACCTAGGATCAATCATACAAAATGATGGTAACATTGAGAATGATGTCACACATAAAATGCAAGCTGGATGGAAGAAATGGCGGAGTGCAACAGGGGTGATTTGTGATCGAAATGTTCCTACTAAGTTAAAAGAAAAATTTTATAGGACCGCAATTAGGCCAGCTATGCTCTATGGAAGTGAATGTTGGGCGGTAAAGCAACAACAATTACATAAAATGAACATAGTAGAAATGAGGATGCTTAGGTGGATGTGTGGTAAAACTCGTAAAGATAGAATAAGAAATATAGAAATTCAAAGACAAGTAAGAGTAGCACCAATTGATACAAAGATTAGGGAAGGGCGGTTGCGGTGGTTTGGTCAACTGCAAAGACGGCCTACAAATGCTCCAACTAGAAAACTTGACTTAATAGAAACTGTAGAAATTCGACGAGGTAGGGGCAAACCAAAGTTAACATGGGATGCATTAATTAGGAGGGATTTGAATGGTTTGAAAAGCTCACCATCAATTGCATTTAATCGAGCACAATGGAAAAGTTTGATCCATGTAGTAGGCCTTGGTTAATTTGGGGAATTTGAGGCTATGTTGTTGTTGTTGTTGTTATTTGGAATTCTTTGATCCAAATATATCCTCTAGTAGGATGATCTTTTCAATTTTTAGAAATTTTTGTTCTAACAAATGCACTTGCTACATCTCAAAATGATGAAACAAACTTAAATTACATTGAAAAGAAACCAACTTGTCATATAAAAGAATAACATTGAAAAACGAAAACAGTGCTTTGTATAAAAGAAATGGTTAAAAATAGAGCTTTTTTTGAAAAAAAAAATGGTAAAATTAATCTTATTTGTAAAAGAGAGGGTAAAAGTTAACTCCCTTATATCCTTGAAGGAAATACTAATAATAGTAAAAGAGATGTAGATGTGTGACAGTCTCCTTGTGGAATAAGATGGAAAGCTGCCCAAGAGAGATGAGATTATGAAAAGTTGCTTTCCAAAATAAAATTTGCTGGTTCTCTTTTTAATTTTTGGGTAAAAAAAAAGTGAGATGTAATGGCAATGGCATGGGGAGTAAATAAATATTGGCTCTCAATAGCGTCAAGGTTTAGTGAGAGAATGAAGACTTTTGTTGGGTCCGGTTTTGATTTTCAATGTTGCCACATGTTGAAACCACGGCTCGACACGTCATCGATAAATCGTACCAAGCGTGGCATGCTCAACCGTAGGCAAACCGAACCCTCTTCCACTTGATTTAATTTAATTAATATTCTTATCATTTATAAAGATCATCATCTAAGATATTCTCCCAATTGGCCTTTATAACTTGATAAAGAATTTATTGAAATGGGAAAAACTACATCCGAAAATAAGCCAAAGTAAATGTATGTCATATATTGGTCCTAAATTGTCTCAATTAAGCACCATATGTCATAAGAATTATACACATAATCAATTTTTCATACACAATGCACCAATATATAAAATAAATGAATAGACGATATAGAATAATAATAAATATGATCACAAATATAAATTGTCTAAATCGAGCCAATGTATAACTCCCACTAACTAAGCCATATCAAAAGTGTATATAAGACCCATATGAGCAACATCCTCACTATACATGGGCGGCAAACCCTATGTCATTGGATCAACAAGCATATGCGGTGTACATATGTGCTCCACTGACACAAGTTGGTTCGAACACTTTACATTTGTGATCATGTTTATTATTACTATATATCCTCCATTAATTTATTTTTCATATCGGTGCACGTGTATATGAAAAATTGATTATATCTCATTTTTAATTTATGTAGTGTCCTCAATTAAGACATTGTATACATTTACTTTAGCTGACAATGCACATGTTAGTTTTGGATGTGGTTTTTCCTATTTGAATAGTTATTTTATCAATTTACAAAGTTCGAATAGGAGAATTTACATAATGACCTTTATAAATGAAAGCTCATTAATTAAATTAAACCAAGTGCGAATATGTTGGATGTGGTTTTATTTAATTATTATGCTAATGTCCCTATTTAAGTTATTAAGGCATTATAGTCTATTCATATAAGTTGGTTCAGAAAGCACGCTCCTCACGTCGAAGCCTGAGTTACTTGGTAGTTGATGGAACCGTATGAATAACCTTTCCACCTAAGAGAAATGACCCTTGCCTTTCGCGGAAAATATATATAGGTAATTTAGTAAAACAGTTTCCATCGATTAAACACCATAAAGTTTGCGCAAAAGTCGGGATCTTCCTACAAGACGCTAACGGTGTTATGTAAGTTGTTTTCTTTTAAACTTTATATTTAGAGATTTATGGTTGGTATAAGTGGATTAAAAGACATCAAAATGGCTTGTTGGCTTAAAAGGGTGGACAGTGGACAAACATTTATGAGCAATGAGCATTGAGCAATTAAAATGGGTCTCATTCTTTCATTTCCGTAGGTTCTCAAAATGGAGAACCCTAGTCCTTTTTTCCCAAGAGTTCCTATGCACTACATTTAAGTCTTTCACTACCAAATACTTTTCTCTCAAAAAATGAGGAATTCTATTAGTACAAACTTTAAAGAACTAGCGTCTATCAATCATATAAAAGCACAAATTGTAACCAAATCTTCAGACAACATCTAGAATAGAGAAACAGAGAAACAGAGAAAAAAAAAAAAAAAAAAAAAAAAAAGGAAACATAGTTCTAATCAAAAAAACAAAAATGCAAGAAAATCATCTTCTATTATTAGTAGTGCCGACCAATCAAAAAAGCATCCATGCTAAAGACATAAATTACCACTAACAAATAAACTAACATTATAGTTCTTATGTACAATTTCAACAGACCAAAATGTTTCACACTTTCGCTTATTCCCATACTAAGCGGCCAAAGGCTGTGGCGCGTACTCTATACTGTCTTTCGAATTTCTCATTATTTCTCTAATGACATGGGTTGTTTTCAACTAATTGATAATGATAAACATACATATATATAAGCTAGTGTTTATTTCAATCTTGTATTCCACTACTTAACTCTTGATAGAGTCCATGAACATTCTTAATTTTTGGTTCCATGACTCCTCTATACAATTAAATTTCCCGCCCAGCACACTTGGACGAGCAGCCCACGTCACTTCTCCACGAGCCTGTGGATTTCCGTTAGTACCGATATTGTCCCCGATTTAAACTCATACTGTGGAGTTTTACTCCAAAAGGCCTCGATACTAATTAAGGGAAGATCCATACTTAAAATACTTCATATGAAGTCATATTTAATTGATGTGAGACTATCATTTCCGTCTACACATCTCCAACATATACAAACAAAGTTACAAATTAACCTAGACCATTTTCTTACTGTCCACAAAACATAATAGCATTTTAATTCCTTAAACAGCTAGCTAACTTGCCCGAATACTACATTCGATGCTTCTTCTCCAAAACCTACTCTTCAAGACTTCAACCCAACCAGATAACAAGATTTCCCAAAACAGTCTAACCACAACACAGATTGGACATAGAGAAAGAAAAATGAGCGAAAGATCTGTCAAACACGAAGGAATTTCTAGTATTCACAGAGATTTATATTAGAGAAAATGGATTGATTACCATAGCAATGCGGATTTGGCTTTTGAACGCTCAGAGAAGGAAAAAGAACCTCACTGGCGTTGGAATGGATGAGAACTCGCCTGTGGCAGTCGCGTGGTGGAGAGGATTCGACACGTGGTAATGTGGTCACATGGGAAGGAACTCGATAACAACCCTACCTAGGTCACAAAACCTTATCTTTATTACATTTGAAAAATGTTTAAGTGAGCACTTTGAGCATAGAGTTTGAACACCAACTGTACTAGGCATCGTACGATGCACCCTGAAAGCGCGTCTCGAGGCGTATTGACGTCTCTTAGTGTGTTTGGTGCCCAACTTCAGTGCCAAAGTGGATCACCCGACCAACCTCTAATATATGTGAGAAAAATTATTTTTTCTCAAAATAATTATTTAAATTTTAAAAAAGCTTCACTGCCAATATGTCATTCCATCCATCTTCATTGCGCATGACCATAAATTGGCGCAGAAGTACTACTGCCATGGAGGCAACGAAGCTAGGGCATCAAATTTAGTCAATTTTTTTATTAAAAAAACAATGTTAAAATTATTTTTAAAATTAAAAGAAATTAAATTGACTCTAATGCGACGTGAACATCAAATTTACTTAATTTTTAATAGATGTTAAAATTATTTTTAAAGCTAAAAAAAATTAAATTGGTCCTAATGTCATGCTGACGTGGCTAGGTTAACTTACCTTCACAATCTGGCGCAATTATTTTACAAAATTCAAAACTATTTCTAAAACTACAAAAATTTACTTTTCACTCCAGCACACTCTTCTTTTTGACATTTTTTTTTAAAAGAGTACTTTCTTTTAGTTTAAAAAATAATTTTAGTATTAGTTTTTTTAAAAATAAGTAAATTTGAGTTTTTTTAAAAAAAAATGAGTAAATTTGATGTCATATTTACGGCAGCACCACAGTAGTGCTAGTTCATCGTCACGTCATTGTTACTTAGCAACCACTTAGCTTAAGATGGATGGAATGACCATAAACAAAACTTTTGAAAATCTTGATGAACTTTAAAAAAAAAAAAATTTACGACCAAAACATAACAAAGATAAAGTTTTGTGACAATAAGTGAAATTGACCCCTACTTATATACCTTTTATTGTAACCCGACAATGACACAGAGGAACAACACACAATTGTTGTGTCTCTGTGATACATATTAAGATGTACACCCCGCGCATCGTGATGCAAAAATTAAGGGACGCCAACAAAGTGCGTGTCGTTATTGGGTTACAACAACACTTTCCTTTATATTATTTTTATAAGAAACCAACTTAACTACCGACTCGGACATGAGTCGAACCCTCAACCTTGCATTTAGCAAATGATGATGTCCATCTCAACTATAAGTGTTTCCACCCGTGTTTTTATGTTTTTTATATATATATATATATATATATATATATATATATATATATATATATATATATATATATTTGTTCGATCCATTTCATAAAGATTGATAACAACTACGTAAAACGAAACACCAATTATGCTTGCTATATTTTACGGAAATGAATGTTGATTGATAAAAAACAATAACTGCATAAAATAAATGTAGCTAGTAAAAAAAAAACGAAGATGCTTAGATGTTTATTTGGTAGAACTCATAAAGATAAAATAAAAAATTTAAAAATTTAAAAGAAAGTAATAGCACCAATTGACGTAATGGTTGAAGAACGGTTGTGGTAGTTGAACACCTTCAAAGATGACCTATAAATGCCTCACTATAAAACACACAAAACATTTATACCATGGTGACACATTTGCCATCCTTGCCAGGCATAGCTTATATGGTAAAAGTACAAGTGTTTTCCAATAAAAGGGCCCCAACTTTTTGTTTTACTATTTAATCAAGCAATTATACTGGTCTAGTCGTGTTACTTTGACATAATGGGATTCATGTTGACTTTCACATAATGGGATGAACAAAAAAATTGTACATTTTGGGCAATTCAATTAAGATTCTCCTTTTCAATGCAGATAATAATTGAATTCAATATGAACAAGAAGGAAAATCTTTCACAACATAAGTTTTCGTCCATCATACAGCCATTACACCTTGGAAAATTTACACACAAGGAAAAGATATAATATTGAGCAGTGCCTGACATTCGACATCCGTTTAGATTTGATTGTTCAGATGCGCCGAAGTGAAGCCAACCTCTTCTCAAGATCTTCAACATCAGGAGATTCAGAACTGCAAATGCACATAAAAAAAAAAAAAAAAAAAAAAAAAAAAAAAAAAAAAAAAACACGACAATTGTAAGACAATGAAAAATGGGCAGAAATATCAATATTGAACCATTTTCCCCTAGTGCTACATCATGCTTTTGTTTCCTTGTCCCCTTCATAACTGTGTGTATTACCTGCGGTAATGAGGAATTGCAATCTATTGATTGAAACAGCAAATGGAAATCGTTTTCCGATATAAAAGTGTCGTGGGTGTCGAAGTGCTGAGCAGAACTCAACATTTTAGTGAGCAGACTTCTACGTATACCCTTTTTAATTGCAATGAATTATTGCATAGACAGAAAGGGAACCCTTCCAAAATTTCCTACCCAAAGTCTGTCTTCGAGATTGAATAAAATTAACATTGAATGATGGTATGAAAACTTACAATTGAAATTTCTTTTAGCAATATTGGTTAAACAAACTACAGGGGAAAGTAGCAGAAATACGGCAGCACCGGTGGAGCAAAAGAACTGAATAATGCATCTTTTCCAATATATTGAACGAAATTTCTCTTTGTAACCAAATGAATGATATACACTCAGATCTCATGACTATAGAACTTTCTAAAAATAAACTTCAGATTTGAGGTCTGTCAATTGGACGAGTGTGGTACAGTAATATTCATTTTATGACATGTTGGTGAATGACAGACTGAGACTTGGAAGTTAGATTGGAATGTCGAATAATCAAAAGAAAGTTGCAGTCCAATTGATGTGGGTCAATGAAAACTGGTATTTTGTTGGTATTCTAGGCAGGAATTAACAAAAAGTTTTCATCAATTGGACTCCTGTGGTACAGTAATATTCATCTCATGAAATGTCATTTTGGTGACTGAACTTAGAAGTTCAGATTAGAATGTTGAAGAATCGAAAAGAAAGTTGTAGAATCTAGTGGGACGTGGGTCAATGGAAACTAGCACTTTGTTGGTATTATAGGCAGGAATAAAATAAATGTTTCGTCTTCACCAAAAAAAAAAAGGATGTAGCTAAACAAACCCCGAAACTTGCTCAACGTACCTCATTACAGCATATCCCGATTTTGAATTTTAATTGTTGAACGTACCCTTTTTCTTTTTTTCTAAAATCCACGAAATACTCTTGCTCACCTCGTCACCCTCACCCTCACCCTCACCCCCCCTCAATCCTCTCCATTTCTCCGTTTTGGTCATTTTAAAGCACTTATACTAGGTCGGATGTGCCGTAGGAGTGTTTTTTTCGTCGAACAAGGTCGGATCTGGTCTCGTCGTGCCCTAGAAGTGAGGAAGTGTCGCTCGTGGGTTCCGGACGCATAGGGTCGAGATCTCTTTTGAGGTTTCGATTGACTCCCACCGAGGTCTCGGTCACCTCCCACCGAGACTATGAAAATGTCTCGGCTTTCGTGGGATACAGAGGGAGCCAGTCGAGACCTTTAAAGAGGTCTCGATGGGAGTTAGTCGAGACCACTTTACAGGTCTCGATGGGAGTCAGTCGAGACTGCTTTAACCATGTGTGTCCAAAATCTACGGGTGACAAGAACGAAAAATTTCAAAACTCCACAAAAAGAGATGAAAACGACCAAGACAAAAGCGGTGTTGTGCTCGTAATGGCTCGATATTCTCGATTTCATTGATATTTTGTGCCCAAAATGCAAGATGCAAGCCCCAAATCAAAACCCTAAACCCAACAACAACATAAAAATCAACTCAAAAACAACAACAAAAAACCCAAGAAAACCCAAAAATCGACATGAAAAGAGGTGGGGAATGCACTCACAGCGTCGAATCGATGTGGTTTCACCCGAATTTCGTCGAATTTGGCGGAAGTGAGAGTGTAATTCGAGAGTGAGGTCGGTTGAGTGGTGGGGTTTAGGTGTGCGAGGTGAGCATGGTATGGGTGAGAAAAAATCCTTTTATATGGAGGGGCAATAATGCCATTTCGTGCGGGGGTGAAAATGAAAATTTGAATAAGGGTCCGTTGAGCAAGTTTAAGGTCCGTTTACCGCATCAAAAAATGTGAAAATGAAAATTTGAATAAGGGGCCGTTGAGCAAGTTTACGGGTCTACTTTTACCGCATCCAAAAAATAAATAAATGCAGGTTTCATCACTATGTTACCCGATCTTTGTCAACTACACGATTCGAGTGATATCCTTTCCGATTATAACACGATATCTTGTAAATTTTACAGATAAATGTGATTACCTCGCTGCAACATCTTCAACTTTCTTGGACGCAATCCTTCCTTTGGGTGCCGAAGATAACTGGCAATGATTGAAAACAAGAGAGGACATCAATAACTTGAATGGAGAATTTAAGCATTGCAAATCAACTTCAAGACACCAACCTGTGAAGCAATATCCACACCAATCTCATCCAGAACCTGAAGCATTAACAAGGCACAAAAGAAAAAAGAAAATAACATATCAGGAAGACTTTTTAATGATTCATCGTTTGTAAATGGGAAATGAGATTTCCCATATTGCTAACCTGGTTAGTGAGCTCTTCCGTTTCTTCTTCAGCCTCATCTTTATCCAAAGTCTCATCTATCGACTCTGATAACATCTCAAGCTGCAAAAAGTACATAGATCATACATATATTTAAGACCTTTAAAAAGAACATAAACATACAGATGCACGTTTTGTAAGAATGACTGCATCTATGGTTTGTTAAAGGGTAGAAAAATGCCTTTTAACAAAGGGGAACCAACACAGTTTCCGGGAAACAAGTTTTAACATGTTGGAAATGGTTTCATGAAAGGATGCCGATTCAACCAAATTGAGATAGGGCAACAGGAAAAAATGTCCAATGTCATGGAAAGAAGATAAGACTACATCAGTAGAGTAGAATCAATCGATATGGCAGGTAAGCTGACATAAAACTCAAATCAATCCAATAAGTCGCCCCTTAGCGATTCAGTCCAGTATATCCTAACTGATAAAAGTCTAGCAAGGCTTATGCCATGTTAGATTGAAACACAATTGATATTAGCATTGTCAAATATACTGTATGAAATATCCGTGTTTTTATTGTGTTAACATAGTTTTATTCAGTGACCCTCATGTGCCCCTTAGTAGAGTCGAATCAGTCGATATGGCAGGTAAGCTGACATAAAACTCAAATCAATCCAATAAGTCACCCCTTAGTGATTCAGTCCAGTATATCCTAACTGATAAAAGTCTAGCAAGGCTTATGCCATGTTAGATTGAAACACAATTGATATTAGCATTGTCAAATATACTGTATGAAATATCGGTGTTTTTATTTTGTTAACATAGTTTTATTCAGTGACCCTCATGTGCCCTATGTTTGTCAGAATGCCGTCTCAAATCTAGGAATCTTGTATTACATGGCTCAAGTTTAACAGGTTATGTAGTTTTACAAACTATCGTGCATTTTATAGTTGTAATTTGTAAATTCTTAATGCAAGTTTAAGAATAAGCAGTAAGATGAAAGAGCATTAGGATTTGAACAGTTATAAATTACATTACAAAAAACTTACACAAACTAACGTTTTATTATACTAAACTTCTCTTTGATGAGAAACAACAACAACAACAACAACAACAACAACAACAACAACAACAACATAGCCTCAGTCCCAAATTAACTGGGGTCGGCTACATGGATCAAACTTTTCCATTGTGCTCGATTAAGTGCAATTGATGGTGAGCTTTTCAAACCATTCAAATCCCTCATAATTAATGCATACTTTGATGAGAAATGAGGGTTCAAAAATAATTTTATCCAACAAGCCCAAAGCAATGGTGAATAAGATAATTAATTTAAAGTATCAGAATTAACATCAAAAAGTCCATCGGTATCGACAATAGAGACTAGTTGACTTTTAAGGATGGTGTAGACATAAATAACTCACTCACCACATAAACACATTATTTAAAAACTTTACCTTGGAAAAAAAGTAAACTGTAAAACACAAGTACTCTTATTGTTTAACAATCCATTGGTCAATTCTGAAAAGAATAGTCCTTTTGAGTATTAAGTCTATCGACATCATGATACATTATAGTATTAGTAAACATCATCACAATAATCATATTCTTCTCTTTCATTGCTTTAATAAATAAAAATTGTATCAGTTGGCTGTCATCCCTCTTTTTGACAAAATACTTTATTCTAATCTGGTCCATCCAACCTTCAACAAACTCATCAGTAAGACCCACCAAACTTTTATAACCACCCAATCTTTAAAACTCACCTTATTTGCATCAGATATAATGCTCATCAAACATGTAAATCGAGTAACAGATAACTGAAATAAAGAGGCATTTACAGGATAAAGCAAGCAATTCAGGAGCTTTCTCCTCTTACCGAAGTAAGCTCCACAACGGTCCTTACTAATTTGACTGTCTGACAATGACATCAACATGAAGGATGAGCAGGTTAATTGAATAAATGGAGTCAGTCTTACCGTCATGTCCATTTGTGTTGACTGCTTCTGGAATTCTTTTATTACTTTTGCTTGCTTCTCTGGTGCCATTTGCTGGAAAAATGCCAAATTGTGAAAATCAGTCGAACAATTTTATTATAGTTAATTCTAAACAAGAACATATAAACAGGAAAAGATATAGAGTAAACAAAGTCAAATTGATAAGATAAATTTATTTCTATTCCATTGCATTGTAGTAATTTGGGATGCAAAGAGTATTTTGCATTCCAACTTGATATGGGTCATCTTGTTGGTATAGTTCTTGGGTTTTTTTTTTATGGGTGAATACAGCCTTCTTGTAGGGCAACGTTTTTTTTTTTTTTGAAAGCCAAATAAGGGCAATTGATAAGATAAAGAGTTATTACTTTCATCCATGCAGCCCTCATTATCAAATGCACCAGAAACATTATTTACTTTGTCAATGGAAACATTGCTATATTACTCACTTTCATTACCAAATGATACCAGGAATATTACTTACTTTGTTCATGGCAACCATTGCTTTAGTCGCGCCCTTCATTCCAGTAGAAATTGCAGTACTAGCATACATAGCCTGCCATCAAAACCAGGGGTTACATCAGTCGGAAAGATAAAACATGATTTTAAAGTCCTTCTGGTAGGATATGACCTGCGTATGAGTAGCAACCCCTCTGATTTGAGCACGGCTTCCTTGCAAGTTGGTAATTTGCTGACGCAACCGAACTAGTTGCCGAGCCAATATTTTAGTGGCAGCCTATATGTCAAACAAAAATGATTAGTTTTTTTTTCTAATCAAATCAATTTAAATGAATCAACAATAGATCCAAAAGATATGATGGCCTTAAATGAAGAACATTGGGGCCTTTATTTAATTAGTCAAAAGAAGATGAGCAACAAACTACAAAGAAGGGGAAGAATTCTCTACACATTAAAGGAAGATCTTTTCAACAAATACACAATCACGTCAATTTGAGTTCTTATTTTTCTCATAATATTTTCCTTGCACAATATAGATGAACCAAAAGGAAAAAAAAAAAAAAATCTATTGCCAAATTTAACATAAATGGGGAACTATGAATTAGAGCAATTCAAACCCAATGAATGACTTTCAATACGGAAATCTCGTTAAATCAGGTGATCACTGCAAGAGCCTGGGTGGAAAACCACCATGGGCTGGGTAAAAGCAGCAGCAAGAAAACCAAGAACTAGCCTCATTTCCAGTTTTTGCTGTTTGCTTGATTTCAGCGACTAATTTCTTCTCCTGTCATCATTATGCAAATAATGTTACAATTTATAGAAATGACAAAGTGTATTGTAAGCATCCAACTTCACAAAATAACATACCTCCAACTGCAATGAGGAAATTTCACGTTCAATACCTAATAAGAGGCAAAAAAAAAATTATGAGATGATGATATGAATATATTTACACATACATATATGTACTGTCCCATAAATATGTGTAACATATAAAATTAAAATTATTAAATATATACATGTCCCAAATATATACATACATACATACATAGTTGGGAAAACCATAGTCACTTCTATTGAACTGAAGAGTACTTGCTTAATATAGTCATATGCAAAATTCTTAAAAAATCTCATACACAACTATACAAAAAGAAAATACATTGAAGCCTTAGCAAGTATATATTTATAATATAAGCCTTATGTCATAACATGACATCTACATATTCTAGATCAACTACTAATAATAAAGAGTTCCTACAATGTGCTCACCTAATTAAGAAAAACAGAATTACTTCTCAAGACCAAGAGAAAAGAGAAAAGAGAGATGTAAAAAGTGGGAGAGAGGACCGCGTCCCTCACTTTCACCGTCATTCCTGTCCCTTTTTCTTAAGTTTTTCTCCCTCTTTGACTCTCCTCCCCGGCTTTTACCTCGAAAAAAATATCCTCCAGTATACCCCATTGTCATTGCTAAGGGCACTCATATTTGCTCACTTGTTTGCCTACCGAGACACATGCTGTGTTAATCAGCCTGAAAACAGGCTTCATTCTATCTTAAGGAAGATATCATTAGCTCTCAAAATCATGATTTTTTATTTTAAAGATTTTGCATTCATTGCAAGCATTGATCGACCATAAAATGTCTAAGGTTGCATATTGAGCTCAAAAGGATCAAATTCACCCAAATGGAATTTTTGGGTCCACTCGCCCAACATTTCTGTCTTTCTATGCCTCCAATATAAAGGGCTTGAAGATAGTTTTCTTTTCTTCTCTGCTACGTCGAGATATAATCAAGTCTACAAATGATTTTACTGATGTTGCATTCGTTGCAAGCATGGATTGGCCATAGAGTGTCTAAGGTTGTATCTTGAGCTCTCACTAGGGTCAAATTCACCTAAATGAAATTGTTGGGCCCCACCTGTCCGACATTTATATCCTTTTGTACCCCCATATAAAGGGTGTTTTTGCATTTTTTTTTAAAGAGGGGACAGCATGAGAGAATATAGAGCTTGAAGAAAGTTTTTTTTCTTCACTTAAGTCAAGCTTGCATCAAGTATGATGATCACCAACCAAATGGAGTCCATTCGAGCTAAAACATGGAGGGAAGATTTGTGAGGTTGAGTTTTACATTTTGAACGATTAGATTTCATATTTAGAGCTCCGTAAGGACACGTCTCACAGAATTTGAAATACCTCATTTTAGGTGACATTTCCTCAAATTTCTTAGTGCGAGTGTTTCCTAAGAATATTTGTGCTACCTTGATGATTCTTGAGATACATAAGCCCGTAACAGCGGTTAAAGAGAACTTGTAATTCCTAATTCAATATAGGAGAGCTTTTCATGGATGTAGACATCCTAAAGTTTGGCATCTCACTTTGACAAGTGTTCCACTTTAAAAGTATTGCGCATTGTGGTTTGTTGTGCTTTCCTGTTGTTACTTCACTTATTGGTTTGTACGTGTTGTGGTTTGATCCTACTTGGCTAAACAAGAGGGTAGATTGATTATGGTCAAGGTGCAACACATCAAGCGGTATCGAGAGATTGCTTTTAAGCTTTTTGTGCATTGTGTAGCAATGGATGACCAAGTATTCAATCTAAATAAAATGGTGAGTATGAACGATCCTAATTACCATGTGGAAAGGCAAAATTGAGGACTTCCTCTATATGAAAAAATATCTTGATCGATAGTTGACAAATCAAACCAAGAATTGGAATTTTAGAATCCACAAAATTTGTGTCATTATGGAACGAACAATATCTATAGTATTCAAAATGTAGAAGCCCGACCTCACCAATCTTCCTTCCAAACTTCAATTCAAACAAACTTTGTTTAGTTGTCAATCAAAAGACTTAAAGAAATTTGGCAAAGATGTAATGATGCGTGTTTCAAATTGATCAAATGGTGCACACACATAGGGTAGAAGTAGAAGTGAGGCAAGAATCTCATCTTTACCAATGGTGTTGATAGAAAGAAGAGTGGGAGAGATCAAACGAAGGTGAATTGTAAGGGGCAAAGTCCCCTCCCCTCTCTTTCTTTAAATGCATTTCCTTTTTTTATCTAAATCGAGTGCACCATATCAATTCTCTAAGCCATTATTAATTAATCCAAAAATCCAAATGTCCTGTCACAAATAAGGTTTCAAGACTTTAATGATACATTGTACAATTGTAAGTGGGTTTTTTCAGCGATAGCTCGTAAGATTATATTGATACTTGGTCCAATACTTTTCAATTTAAAAGAACTTTCAGCGTCTGAATGTATGAATATGGCTAGAAGATTGTGTTCCTATATATGTGTCACATTTTAGTGAATATATAGATACTTATCTATACAATCATAATAAGGATTCTTTGGCAGTTGATGGTGAAGCGTCCTTTCATTAAAAATGACAAGATCGCCCTACATCAATCATTGCTAACAAAATTAATTTTTTGGGGAAATATGCAATTTAAGAGTTTCCTAATTATAAGCGGAAAATGGAGACTCGTGGGTGGCTGGATAAGAGAAAGGGAGAGAATGAGAAATGGGGATGATAAAGATAGAAACAATTGATTGTGGGTGAGAGGCAGGAAGACATAGGTATGTACGTGGCTCTATAAGAGACACGCTCCTCCTATGGACCCACCTATATTTCCCTTTCTTCCACAACCAAATCTCACTCTCTCTTTCACTACCCACCTATGCATCTTCTCACTCCTCTCTTTCTCTCTAGACTTAAAAAATCATATATTTTCTTGTAATTAAAATTATTTTAACAAAGGTTGATGGACACTCTTAAAAATCTTGGTAAAAAAACTTCTTGCCAATTGTCAAAGACTCATTATAATAGTATGGTACCCTTTGATTTGCTTGTCAGTTGCATTGAAGGTCTCTCCTTCGAAGCTGAAGGCATTCCGTTTGAGTTATTGGTCAAATCAATCCCAAATAACCGACCCCCACCGAGACTTCTAGTTATCTCCCCCTTTTCTACTGAGTCATTCTTAAATCCATTGCCATCTTCTCCTCATTTTAGTGTTCCTCTTAATTTGTTTCAAAATGTTGATGAAGAGAGCAAAACTATTTTGACATGGATTGAAATAGTTTTGCTCTTTTCCTCAGCATTTCAAAATAAATTAAGAGGAACACTAAACTGAGGAGAAGATAGCAATGAATTTAAGAATGACTCAGTAGAAAAGGGGAAGATAATTGGATCTCTTGATGGGTGGGAGAGACCTTTAATGCAACTAAAAGCAAATCAAATGGTTCAAGTGAGTCCTTAGAATTATGTTACTGGACCCTTCAATCTTACCAAAAGTACCGCGTCGGACACTTGAAACAAGTCGACACTTCAAAAAATATGGATACTCCATTTGTAGAGCTATTTGTATAAAAATATTCAAAATGTAAGAGAATAAAGGAAAATTAACAAGAACTCTCTAGTGTAGAATAAGAAACGAAAAATGAGAAAAAAAAATAAATATTTTGTTACATATATAAGCATATGTGCAAAAAAATATAGGTATAAGCTATTATATATATGTTGTAACATATATAAGCATATGTGCCTCAAGTTTTGGACACTTTTTGCCGAGTCCCCGTGTCCTTAAATTAGAGAATAGGTGGGTCCAACCTTTAGACTCATACCCGCACCCGACACCCCAACCCGAGTCTAGATAACATAGAATAGGACCCAAGCAGGATTTCCAAATATAGAGATCAATAGGATGAACTGAAGCAAATTTCAGTACCCACAATCTACTAAACATGACAGAAATATGAGACAACAGCTGCGTTAATTGACAGTAAAGTTTCATACAGATTCTTTGTGCTATCTTTTAACACAAATCAAGTTATTTAGCATGAACTTTCCTCAGGTATACCCTCTATAAAACAACACTAAGTACCCGAATTTCCAGGAGAAAACATTTTTCCGAAAAGTCTCCGACACAGTAAGCACGCCATACGTAAATCCAAGAACATAACGGAGATCTTACCTCTAGTAGCAACACCCATCTCTCTCTTGCTTGTCCTGAGTGCATCTGCAGACCCGAAAAAGAACAATTTTCACATAATCAGAACTGAAATACAATCAATCCCAAACAAAAACACCTATAATTGAAACCCAGAGAAAATCAAAGCAATGTGATAGACAAACATCCACAAAATCTAAGAAAACCCTCACAGATCTATCCATACCTTTGGGGGATGTTTTCTTCTTGAAAATGTTCATGGCTCCCCAAATCAAACCCTAGATATTCCAACAGAAAAAACCCTAATTCGAGATTGAACAAACCCTGGATCCGGCGAGATCGATCGAAGAGAGTTTCTAGGGTTTTAACAAGGAAAGTACAAGTGCACTTCGTTGAGAGGGTTTTTGAGAGGACATCAATTGAATCGTCTACCGAATGGACTTCAAATGACGATGCTGTTGTATGCCATCAAAGTGAAACGTGGAGGGTTCTGTGAATATGACATGTGTCGCACGAGAGATTGTTAGTACTGGAGGTACAGCGAGAGGTGTTTTACAGAGAGTTGGGGCATTAAGTAGCCGTTGGAATTAAAATGACTTGAATCCCTACGTTTAGGAGCCGTTGAGCGCTCTTGTAACTTACAAGACTTGCTTTCGGCTCGCATCTAACGCTCCTCCAAGCCGTTGTATGTAGAGGGCCGCTAAGGGCACCCCACCTATTAATGAAGGCACCCAGTTAATGTGGGCACAAATTGATTTACCTAGGGCACCCGAAAATTAAACCCAAAATACCAAAAATACCCCTAGTGCAAAAAACCCTTACACCCCACCACCACTACCACCACTACCGCCACCACCACCGCCACCACCATCATAGAACCCCGAGCACCGACCACCCCCACCACCACCTTCATAGAACCACGAGCACCCCACCACCTTCACCGAAGGCTGTTGTGCAAGAACCCATTTAGTTTGAATCGACCAGTGAGAGGAATCTCCAAAATCGTGTTTTTCCGTGTCTCGCCTTGTGTTTCTCCTTTGGTTTACGGCTTTTTGAGGTTCGTAGGGTCGTGGTGTGAGCCGATTTCGTCTCCAAGTTAGGGTTCGGTTGAATAGTTAAAGAAATGAGAATTCGCGGTTCTCGGCCACACGAGCCGAGCCCGTAGGCGTGCTGCGATCTCGGCCTCGCATGGCGAGACGAGCTACGGTTTTGGGAACTCGAAGTCTCGGCCACAAAGGCGGAAGAGTTCACGATGTCGCGATTACGCATGGTAGAAAGTACTCTAGTTCTCTCGGCGAGACATGACGAGAGCTACAATTAGTGGTAGGTAATGTGGTGTCGGTGGTGTACAATCGAGAATGTGCTCATACTCTCGGTTGTACACTTTGGCGTACCATATCGTGACCTAAGTACACCTCTCGGTCCTTTGGGGCCGAGACATCACCATACATCTCGGTCTGCGAGGCGATACAATCGCGCACCCGGACAAAAACTTCTCCCATTTGCATAAAAAACAAAAAATACTGCAAAATTACCTCGGGGACGACTTCATCGCAGAAGCATTACAATCCTCCATTATATAGTGGAAACAACCGGATTTGAAGAAATTACCAAACCCTACGTTGACAAACAAATCATCATTTTCTTTGTTTTCCACAACTAAACAGTTCTAATAAACTATCATATGGTTGTCAAACATTGTTTTATTTGTCGGATGATGTCAATCCGCAAGAATCGATAAAAAGTCGACAAACGCGGTGTGGATTTGTGGTTCAACCTTGTGGTGGGGTGTCTTTTTTTCTTTGTCAAAATGATTTGTGAGGTTTGAATCACTATATATACAAGGGCAAAATAGTCTTTTCCACTTTTGCTGAAATTTTTACAAAAACTTTGGGTGCCTTCATTAAATGGTGGGGTGCCCTTAGCGGCCCTCTTGTATGTAGGATAAGAAAGTACTAATACCCCCACGCCTTTTTGTTAAAAAATTCTATATAAAAGGCGGTTTTCAAAAAAAAAAAAAAGAAAAAGAAAGAGAGGTTGCATTCAATTTGGAAAGAGACGTGTTAGAATGATAACAAAATGTCAAACCATAAGGCATATTGGCTCGCAAGAACCATCCATACATGCATCGAGATGCGGGCATACACGGATCTCAATATATAACAAGCGGGTCGATGTCGCATAGTGTGACGGCTCCAATTCCCCGCAACAATGGCACCCCTCCAACCTAAGCCCATGTGGACCCCTGAGCCAGCCTCGCAAGGTCAACGCGGGCTTAGTCAGCCTTCTGATCTATCCATATAAATAAATTTATGATTTTAAGTCAAGTTATCAGCACTACAAGAATATGGTGGAATAGCAACAACAAATAGCGACATCCAAGATCCGTTGCTAAACAACAACAAATCAATAACATATGTGCATCAGATAATTCGTTTGACTTAGTTGACCATGAAGCAACTATTCAACGACAAATTTGTGATTAAACATTTGTGACAGACTGTTGAGATGTCACATATTTGTAGGTGATTTTATCCCGCCATATATTCCCGCTCGAAGTTTGTCGTTAATCTGTCGTTGAAATCAACGACAAACCTCGAGATCTGTATACGAACAAGTGGCATTCGATCTGGGGACAAAAACAAGGCAACGACATATCTGTTACAGATCAGCGACAAACCTAAGGTCTATCGCTGATCTGTTGCAGAATGAAAATTAAAAAAAAGAAAGAAAAATGTTCATCGTCTTCCCCATTTCACAGTTGCTCCAACCCTTCTGCCCAAATCGTTGAGCTCCAACCCTCCGATTATCTATTCACAGCCTCCCTGACCCTCTGGTGTGCTCTCCTCGACCCTCTTGTCCATCTCGTCACGGCCTTCATGACCATTGTGGTCATCTCCGCCCTTGTGTGTCCATCTCCCCAAACCCTCTAGTCCATCTCCCAAATCGATCGACCCCTCTGATGGGCTCTCCCTATTTCTCGGTCCATCTCCGCCGTCTGAGTTACTCTAAAGTGTAAGCCTTTTGATCTAATCAACCTCTCCATCTCCCTCGATTTTCGAGTTTCCTTTTGGTTCATGCGTTCTGACCTCCTTTATTCTTCGTTTTTCTCCACAGCTGGCAAGGCGAAGAGAAAGCAACGGAGTGACCAAGTTGAAAAAAAAGCAGATCTGAATAAGAGGTAAATCTTAAATATTTTTCTTTTTTTTTTCTTTTTTTCATTTTCTTTGATTAGTTTATCTTGACAAACATAAGCTATCCCTATTAATGATAATAATCAGGGTCTGAACTTGAGAAATCAAGTTATGGAATGATAAACATAAGTAGATTTTCATCAAGTGCAAGTCTTTCTAAGTCTATAAAATTGATTAGAGAAGCAATGAAATCAAATTACCTTCTTGCCTACTACTTAGAGATGATTTGATTCCAAGTTTATTCATTTAAGTCTTTCTGAGACTACCTAAAGTTGTTGGCACTTGGCCTATAAAATTGTTCTTTGTTGAGTTGAAGGTATGAAAGTCGGGAAACATTAAGGCGAGTGATTTAGGAATTGTACCAACTAGAAAACTGATTTCCACTTAGATAAAATATTGCAAGATTAGGAAGAGAGTGGCAATGTTTGAGGAAGATTTCCTTGCGGTTGGAGTCATCATTTTACGCAAATTCACCACTTGAGTTGCTAGGGAGACACCTTTAGATCTTTATTCCACTTGTTTAATGTTCTTGGCATATTTCCAAATTAAAGCAATCAATGTTTATATCCATGTAGGATGATTATTAGTTCATCCATTATTCATGATCAATTGAGTTTTTATTATTAAAGTTGTATTTTTACGAATTAATCGAATGTTTTGATGTATTTAATTAATGAATTAGGGTTTTGATTACTTAGTGATGATGTTTAGAAGCTCTGAAGGAAAAAAAAATAGTGTTTTATGAATTAGAGTTTTGATTACATTGTAATGTCATGTTAGTCACGCAACGCAGTGACCATGTTGCATTCAATGAATTAATGTGTACCAATGAATTTACCTTACTAGTGGAGGACGTCTAGTAGTTTTTTAGAACATTGTCAAAGCATTGTTGAGTAGTGTTGCAATGCATGAAGATCATTCGATATATAATGAATTTTGTGTTATTTTGTGTTGTTTAATTAGGGTACAAATTGAGACACAACCACCATTCTTTGCGCAGCCAGACGATTTACCGCTTGTCATCCTTGCCATCGTTATTGGTAATTATTTACCAATAATATTTTTTTGTTTAATTGTTAGATGGTTAATTATTGGATGTTGGGTGTTGTGTTAGTTTTTCCTATGTATCTTTTTTGTTTGTGTTTGGTAGATTGATGTATTTTTTGTGAATTGATTTGATTATTATGTTTAATCGCTACCAACTGATTATTATGTTTTAGGTAGATAGTTGATGTAAGTTAGTTGGGATATCTTTTTTAACTTTGTTGTTTGCGACATTGTTTTGATTATTATGTTTTAGGTAGATAGATGATGTGAGAATTGGGTTAATTTAATGTTTTGTGACAGTGTGCGAATAGTTTGCAACTTGACGTAAGGTAAATAAGGGTTTATACTTGGAAAAATTACACCTTTGACCATGATATTTATTGTTGATTTGATATATATATATATAATCATAGTGTACTCTACCCACTTCCTTTAATTTCTACCATAAATTATACAGAAAATTAGAAACAATAGACCTAAATTTAAACGGATATAGTAAATTATGCTGAGATGATCACCCTTTAGAATGTGAATTAAGAGTGTTTATATCATAGGAATATTATGATCCCATAATGATTAGAGATTATATACAATAGACCTCCATCCAAAATTGTAATTAAGATTTGTTGATCAAACTCATACATTTCCCTTGATCAAATTCTTTTTTAGTGTTCGAACCTTTTTTCGGTGTGTAATGTTAGATCATTTTTCCAGTCTATCCACACTTTGATTCAATAATCCCATAAAAAGGTAGTGAGTGCCCTAACCTAATAACTCAAAATTAAGAAATGAATAGAATATAATGTAGTTGTTAAAAATTAAACTCATGGCCTCTACCTTCATATTAAGTCCTTAAACAAATCATATACATCATATACACAAATCAGAAGGACAACTTATGAACTTGACACTTAGATAATGTTTTGAGGGATAAAATTAAATCCATCTTTGTGGAATGAGATTGAAATCTTGTTACTGTTTAAAACCACTAATTTTATTTTCAAAGGAACAACTTTTAAACTTGACACTTAAGTCATTGATTAATATAATAAATTGATGAATGCGTACATTGTTCAACTTATTGTTTGGCTGTGCATTTCAACAAAAAAATGATATCTTATCGAGTAATTACTCATTCTTATATTTGTTTATTAATTGTGATTGTCATTTACTAGGTACGTAGCTATATTTAAAATCTCAAGACTATATATATTAGGAATTAATGAATATTTGGATAAATCTTAAAATTAATAAAAACTATAATAATTGATATACTTCATTATTAAGTTTTGATAAAATTTATCCACTGATCACTTGGAAAACTTAGGATCGAGATGTCTACTAACTGAGAATGGATGTATAGTCGTATAAAAAAATAGGTATACTCGACGCGAGTTCATTAACAGCGTAAACGAGTTCATAGCGTATACCAAGGCGCACTATAGAACATTCGCCACCAAGGAGAAGATTCGGTGTTCGTGCAACCATACGAAGTGCCATAATCGTTCCTACTATGATGTGGACATCGTAAAATGTCATATACTTCATCGGGGCTTCATTTCAGGATATCACTGTTGGTCGGAACACGGGGAAGAAGAACATATGTACACTTAAAATGTACATGACGAAACTAGCAATACGACGAGATACGATGACCACGAAGAGACACATACGGCCGATTATTGTACATCGTATCTTGAGATGGCTACGACGACTTGGCGGGTCCGAGTCTCAATTGATGTTGTGCGGAACAACCTCCAAATCCTTATTTGCAAAATTTGTATGAAATGATAGAGGCAAGCAAGTTAGCCTCTATGACTGGGAGTGTGAGAACATGACCAAATTACCGAAAATCACAAGACTCTTAAAAATCAAATTAGAACATCATATCTCTTAAAAGGCGTACGGTGAATTTCTTCAATTTTAAAATATGCATTGCCGAGTAACAATTGTTTAGTCGAAAACTTTTACAACATGAAATGAATAGTGCAAGGGATGGGGCTACTAGTCTAGAAAATTGATTGTTGCGAGTCCATGTGCATGATTTGTTGTGGCGAGGATTCAGAGTTGACGACGTGTAAGTTTCGCGGTGAGTCAAGGTATGAACAAATCAATTGTGAAGGATAAAGTGGTATACTGTGAGTAAGAAAAAATGTATTACTTCCCCATAGCACCTCAGTTGGAGTGTTTATTTGCATCTGAAGCGACGGTGAGGCACATGCGGTGGCATGAGGAACACGTTTAAGACGAAATTGTAATGCAACATTGTTCTGATTCTATTGCTTGTTTTCCAACCATTCGGCCAATCCGAAAAATAATATTCATCATGACCCGTAATTTTAACTCCTTACAACCTACCCCCTTAATGTGGATGAAGAAGGAGTTCATGTTTTTAACGATCATCGTGTCGGGTCTGACTAATCCTACAAATATAATTGATGTCTTCATACAACCCTTGATAAAGGAGTTGCAAGATTTATGGCATGAAGGAGTAGTTACCTATGACATTTCCACCAAAACAAACTTCCGACTTCGAGCTGAACTTATATGGACTGTCAGCGACTTTTCTGCTTATGGTATGTTATCTGGTTAGAACACACATAGTAAGAGAGCTTGCCCGTATTATTTGGATGACATGAATGCATTCCAATTAAAACATGATGGAAAGCTTCTTGGTTCGATTGCCATTGTTGCTTCCTACTACGTGGCTCTACTTAAAGAAGTGACAAGAGCGACATCAAATACGGAACAACTTGTTGAAAAAGGATCGCTGCCAATTAAACTCGGGGAACAAATTTTGATTGAAATTGAAGCTTTGGGATTAATGAAAGTAAGTGAAATCGGATCCACTTAGGTGAACAATAAAATTGCCATGTATTCAGGGTGGAGGAAACTAAACATTTTCTGGGACCTACCTTATTGGAAGATGAATCTCATTAGGCACAACTTAGATGTCATGCACATTGAAAAAAAGGTATTCGACAACATTTTCAAAACAATTATGAGTGTTTCTGGGAAGAGTAAGGATAATGCAAAGTCGAGACTAGATTTAAAAGAAATTTGCAATCCTCGAATATGACCTCGGGTCCAACCCATATCCTAGAGCATGTTATGCACTCGATAAACGTAAGAAAGAAGTCTTGTATGATTGGATACGACGGTTACGCTTTCCTGATGGATATGCTTCAAATATTGGTCGATTGTGGATGCCAACAAATTGAGGATGTTTAGGATGAAAAGTCATGACTGTTATGTGTTCATGCAGAGATTGATTCCTATTACCTTTCGTGAACTACTAAAGGATAAGGTGTGGATTGCAATTAGCGAGTTAAGTTCATTTTTTTGAAACTTGACTGCTAGAAAACTTAACATGGCGCAAATTGAGTTGTTGCGCTCCAACATTCCCGAAATATTATGTCAATTAGAGCAAATCTTCCCACCTAGATTTTTGACTTAATGGAGCACCTTCCCATACACTTAGCATAAGAGGCTCATATCGCAAGACTCGTGAAGTTCCAGTAGATGTGTCCATTCGAGAGGCTTTGTAAACACTAAACATTTATTGTAATGAATAATCAATATCTTAGGTTATATTGGTTAGAACTACCTAATTTAATAGACGTACTGTCCAAATGTTTTATCCCATCATATAAGTATTTTAAGCATTTGAAAAACAATGTTAGGAATAAGGTGAAAGTAGAAGGGTGTATAATGCATACTTAGTTGAGGAATCAACTTCTTTTTGTTCCTTCTACTTCGAGGATCATATTAGTACTACACGCGAATGGATCCAACGAAATGATGCTGGTGGGGTAGGTCCGAGTTTGCTAACAATGATGCATTCTCGATTTTCACGCATCCCGGACGATAGTTGGGCAAAGCGAAGAAATGGTACCTCATGTTAAAGGAGTATGTTGCAGCTCATCAATATGTGTTACTAAATTTCTAAGTATTTACATTTATTAGGTATTACAATTCAGGTTGATTTTTCCTCTCACTTCTTCCTTGTGCGGTGTATAATCTCGTATCATTCTTTTGTAGCATATTCGAGTCTATTGCTCGTTTGCAGGAACCTAACATCACCGATCAAGCTATTGAAACCAAGCTTGAGCAATAATTTGTAATTGAGGAATCCATGGACTTATAATAGCTAAGGCTGAGTCATTGAAAAATCATTAGTTTTTTTCCATAATACTTAACCCAACCTCTATCACTCGATTCCCAATTTCTTATAGTGCTCCATCTATACTTATTTTTCCATATTATGATAAGAATATTGAATTAACAAAATAAAAACTTATGTACATATGCATTAACAACTCATTCACTTGTATGTATATATGCATTAACAAAATAAAAACTTATGTATATACTTATGTGTAGTAAGGACAAGAGAAGAAGAGAATAATGTACGAGGAATTAATTCAGTTTGAACAACTCATTCACTTGTATGTATATATGCATTAACACAACAAGACAACAAAACAACATAGATAGACATAAATATATATACATATAGAGAAAGATGGCAGTACTAGTTATATAACCAAATCTGACTAGGTGGCTTTAACATTCTTTTTATCAAATAGGTATCTTTATTTAACATCATGATAGCGATTCAGAAGCATACACATGCAGTTGTATAATTACACTAGTCTTTTGGATACACTTAATTTGTTATTTGTGAACACATCTCTCAAATACCATGCAGTTGTATAATAGGTGACTTTATTTTACATTTCAAATACTAATTGAATAATTCATCTTATGTATATTATTCTTTCTTTATTGTTGTACCAAGTTGACAATCATAGATTGCACCATCATACATATATTATTAATTATCACCAATTAAATTAAAGGATTACAAATGGGACTCAGCATGTGCACTATATATATCACAAACTTATATACATATGTAGTGTTAAAGGAAGACTAACTTAGGGAGCCATCAAATCGGGGATTCAATTAGAATCAATATCATGAAATTCTCTTAAAGAATACCAAGAATTAAGAGGTTGAGAAATTATAGAGAAGAACACCAAATGACCAACACAACAACAACAACAATAACAATACGAACTCAGAAATTCAAAAAATTATAACAAAATCAATACATTCAATCATTCATTCTCAAAAGATCGATAAAACTCAGATTAACAATCAAATGTGGTTCCAATGAATAGAACCAAATCACAAGAACTTGACGTTGTAGCAAAATCAAACAAGAAAACTCACCTCATCTTCTCTTCACCACTCAATTTAATGGAAAAAGAAAACTAAGACTCAGACGACGGGGACGTCAGGATGGACGCAGCGGACGACGACGATCTCGTTGAGGTGAGTGCGGATGGTGGTGAGGTGAGTACAGAAGATGGTGATCTCATCGTAGGCTGAGATCTGGGAGATCTAAGGGAGCATCGCGGATCGCGAGAAGGCCGAGGAAAGAACGACAGCGCGAGGCGGAAGCGAAAGAGGGGAGGCAATCAGTGCAGAGAGAGAGGAGGACGGAGAAGATAGTGCACCTGACAACAGAAATTGACGATGAAGATCTCCAAGTCGGCGTTGGAGAGGCTAGAGGCGGCGAGGAGGAGTCGAAGCCGAGAAGAGGAGGGGAGGCGGTCGGTGCGAGGAAAGATAGGAGGATGGGAGCGAGAGAGATGAGGGGAGGCGGTCGGTACAGGAGAGAGAGGAAGATGGAGAAAATCTCCAACTCGGTGCGGGTGGCGAGGAGGAGTCTAAACCGGTGGAGGAGGTGAGGCGGTCGGTGCATAGGAGAGAGAGGAGGATGGGAGCAGAGAGAGATCGGTGGAAGTGGGTGGTGCAGAGAGAGAGAGAGGAAGTTGGAGAAAATTTCTCCAAGTCGGCGGTGGCGGTGAGGAAGGAGTCGGAACCGACGAGAGGAGGGAAGCGATTAGTGCGAAGCGGTGCGTGGAGCGCGAGAGGCATGTGTTTTTTGTGTGTGTGTGAGTTCGTGTGTATTGATACATGTTTTTTTATCTCACTTTTCAATTTAGCAACGAATACCAACATATCTCATTTAGCAACGGATCGGGGAACGGAATCGTTGCTAATCCGTTGGTAATCTGTTGCGATTTTATTTTGCAACAGTTTAGCAACGGATTAGGCAAATTTCGTTGCTAATCCGTTGTTAAAACTAAATTGCAACGGATTAGCAAGGAAATTTTAGGCGGGAAATTTTTGTGGGTTTTTTTACCAACGAAATTTATTTCCGTTGCTAAATTCCGTTGCTAATCTGTTTCTAATTGGAAAAACATTTTCCCCTCTATTTTTCGTTGCTATTCCATTGTTAATTAGCAACGAACACTTATTCCGTTGCTAATTCCGTTTCTAATTTGCCGTTTTTTGTAGTGGGAATTGTTTATCATTTAATTTGAATTAGTGATGAACTTATTCTGGATTTACTCATGTAATCGTCTCAGCTTGTTGTGACAAAGCTCGAGAACATTAATGTGTGACATACATAGGTTATTTGATGTATTTATATTACATTTATTATATTTTTATAAATGGGTGTTTGGGTTAAGAGATACATGTATTCCCCTTTATCACTATAATTTGTACATTGTATACATTGTACGAAGTTTCCACATTCTAGCTTCCACACCTAAAACTCGTTGTGTGTATAATTTATTTATTATCAAGTTTCCACCGCATTTAAATTTTGCTACATCTGATTTCATACATATATACTCATTATGTGGACTATCGGTATTCAAAAAGCCAGGTTTGTGGGGCTGAGTAGGCCTTTATTAACTCTGCACTAGTCTACCGGTTGACGTGCGCCAAACAAGTCAATAAAATATGTAACCTAATCCAACTATTTTGTAGATAGTGGTAAATGGTCGATCCCACAGAGATTGATATTCTTTCTAAAATTCTAAAAGAAAGGGAAAACGAGGGTTTAAGAGCGAATATTAAAAAAACTCAAAAAGATATGGAATTGGAAATACTTTGTGACAAAAATAATAGGAAAGCAACCTAAACCCGTGGTATCACTAACTTCCTCAATTGGCATAATCAAACCTATGGTCATCGATATATATATATATATAAAACATGCAATTCAAAGGTAATTTAGAGTAGCTATGGACCAGCGTATGCATATGGTCCTCGCACTTCCCAATCTCGATAGTCAAGGTATGATAATGACTACTTCTAGCCAAACGTGTAACCCTAAACTCAAGTGAATTGGGTTTAACACTACTACCGCAATGGATTTTGTGAATGCACTACACCTAGACAACCGAATCACAAGTGTGTCCGATTTAGCCTAGATCCTTAAGATATTTTGATCGGTCCCAAAAGGGGCAAATCAATTGATATGATCAATTGCCACTTGTGTGGTCTTTTGGCATAAGGACGGATGCGTATGACTCACTAGCAATATAATCAAGGTTTAAATTTAAATTCAACCATAATTAATTAATCAATAACAAAGAGAATAAAATACCATTGAAAAGCAATTAAATTGAAATTAAAGTAGATCTCGCATAGGTTTTATGCCAAAAGAGTTGTTTGCTCCACCTCCGGTCTAGATTGATGTAGTTAGCCAGATATGTTGATGAATGACTCCATTAAAATATTAAAAAAAAAGAAATAATAATTTTCCGTCAAGAGCAAAAGAGAATATAAGAGTTCGTAGAAGAGAATCCTTGTAAAAGCCTTAAGTCATAATTATATCAAACCAATTAATTTGCTTTCGGGAAAGGAGAGAAATTGATTTTCGTAGGTTTATTAGTTACACGTGTGCCGAGGACGATCTTGTGGCTATTGTGAGTTTGATGCAGGGTCCTGAACACGTGTCAGCTGGTGATTGGATGAGCTGCTGGTGCTTGTTGACGTGATAGGAGACGATTAGAGAAGAGAGCTGTTGTTGCAACATGCTGGCGAGTGATGAGACGACACTTGGCAGTTACTGGGGAGAGCGGAGCAAACTCAAGACTCATGCGACGACGTTGGAGATAGCACCGACGCATATCATGAGGATCATCCAACGGTTGCAGGAAAGAAGAGAATGCACAGAATGCTAGTGTGAAAACTTGAGAGACAGCACGACACGAATCCTGAGGACGATCGACGTCTGCTGCAGATGAAGGAAGGCATGCAGAGCACTCAGCGAAATCTTGGGAGACAGTGTTGCATACGCATCTCGAGGCAAGGTGAATCCTTTATTTCCTTATCTGGTACGATCTATGTGCCAAATCTGGAGATGTGACGAGTGGCTCAGGTTGCACAACGGCTTAAGTGTGTATCCTGCTGCGTCATTTAGGTGCTCCTCATCTCTTCATCAACTTGCAGTGCGTGTCTCGAGGTAGATCCTCTGGTAGTTTTTCACACTGCATGTAAACACTCTATTTTGCATAGTTTCTCGCCCTGGATTCAACCGAGCACTCTATTAAACTTGAAAATATTAAATAAAGAAAATAATGCTAATATTTTGAAGACTCAAACATAAAAAATAAATAAATAACCTATATAATACTACATAATTAACGACTTATCAAATACCCAAAGCTTAGGACTTTGCACGTCCCAAGCAAATGTATAAATGATAAAACAAAAGTAAAATAAACTCCTAATATAGTTATGCACTAACTTAACTTATCCTATACCGATTTCAAGTTCATGTATTTCTTTTGGTTTACATAGTCGCCGAATTAACAAGCCACTCAAGAAATTTCAGAGTTATGATATGTCAAGTATCGCAATCCAAACACAATTAAGATCACACTTTAAAGACATAGACTCGGTCAAGACAAAGGCTATCAACTACTCACGAGTTTTCTTGGCATACGCACTCAAGCATGCAAGTTTACAACCTCCATAAAATTAGTGTATCAACACTTAAAAGGTGCCATATCACGAGAAATGCAACCACACTCTCCACTATTGTAGACTTAGCACCAATGAGAATCAATGGGACTTTAAATAGGTTATAACATGGCTAGGATAGTGTACCAAGGAAATGATATAAAGGTAATACAAAACATTGGAAATCTAAAACTTAGATTATCAAAAGATTTTATGAGAATATGAAAGTGTCTAATACTGCACTTAAATTCAAATTTTCTTTTAATATTTGCAGTCCTCAGTTTTTTGAACCACCCAGCTCCCAGCTCCATTTCATACGGATATTGTTTTAGGTGGGATTCTCTAATCATGACTTTTCCCTTATTTTAGGTATACAAACAATTTTTTTCTCCAAATTTATTCTCCTCATGTCTCTTTCTAAAGATTTCAATTCTAAGACTAGTTTCCAACTAGGTAAATGTAACGACCCTCAAATTTAAATGTGCCACGTGTTATATTTCAGGACCATTGACTGAACCGTCGTGACTTGACATACATTTCGAAACCTTTGGAGTCTACACCGAGGTAAATTTTTTTTTTGTGGTGTATGTATTATTTATTTATACCAAAATGTGACTTTCTAATGTCCAAGTGTATGTTTATTTATCGTGCCGAATTTGCGAGCAAGGTATACGCGGGGCTTTTGATGAGTCGAGACATGAGGGGGGACGTACCTCGAGTTACGTATCGAAGTGGGACCGAGGTAGCGGCTTATGGGGTAAGTCTAGTTTGAACTAACTATAGTTGTATAGTAGCTTTAATGTGACCATGCGTGTTATCACATTAATACACATAAGTTAGTATAATAAATCAATGACCTTATGATGTGCATCGAGACACGTGTGACCAATCTAAAGACCAAATTGAGTATATAATTGGAGTCATTTATGCATGACTTATGGGACAAGTGTGTGAAGGTGGACCATAAGTTAAGCCTCTGGATACATAAGTGCAAATAGATTTGTGGCTATTGTGTAATCAACTCTAATCATATGTATTTCACATGAGTCAACCAAACTTATCACTTAAGTTTTATCTCATTGATTTGGAGTAAGAAGATAGGTCATTTGGAGTGATCAAGAGGAGGGAGACTCAAGAATTCGATGAACTTGGTGAAGACGATCAAGTTCATCAAGCCAGGTAACTCCATTAACATAGCTTGGTCAATTCAATGAATTCACGAATTTGATGTTGCGGGGTGTTGTTTTGTGTTGTGGTTAATGTTAAGGACCTCTAGTAATGTCTATGAGGGTCCCCAAGGTATCACCATGGCCTATGTGGGGAGGAAACCCAGAATTCGAAATGCAGAATTCTGGGTTCTGCTGCACATAGCGTACTAGGTGGGAAATCTAGCACGCTAATATTGATTAGCAAGCTAATGTTGAAATTAGCACGCTAATATCAGAATTAGCTCGCTAATTTCCCTGGCAGCACATCATCATCAGCAACAACAACAACATACCTCGGTCCCAAATTAAACTGGGGTCGGCTACATGGATCAAACTTTTCCATTGTGCTCGATTAAGTGCAATTGATGGTGAGCTTTCCAAACCATTCAAATCCCTCCTAATTAATGCATCCCATGTTAACTTTGGTCTACCCCTACCTCGTCGAATTTCTACAGTTTCTATTGAGTCAAGTTTTCTAGTTGGGGCATTTGTAGGCCGTATTTGCAGGTGACCAAACCACCGCAACCGCCCTTCCCTAATCTTTGTATCAATTGATGCTACTCCTACTTGTCTTTGAATTTATATATTTCTTATTCTATCTTTACGAGTTTTACCACACATCCACCTAAGCATCCTTATTTCTGCTACGTTCATTTTATGTAATTGTTGTTGCTTTGCCGCCAACATTCACTTCCATAGAGCATAGCTGACCTAATTGCGGTCCTATAAAATTTTCCTTTTAACTTAGTAGGAACATTTCGATCACAAATCACCCCTGTTGCACTCCGCCATTTCTTCCATCCAGCTTGAATTCTATGTGTGACATCATTCTCAATGTTACCATCATTCCCTGGCAACACATAAAGTTGAAATTTTCCAAAATCTCCAAAACAATATAATTTGGTCTAAAACATGTTATAGGTCCTCACGGACCTAAGGGGAGGTCTCGAGAGTTCGGGTGTTCATTTTGGGAGCGTGTCCAAGCCGTGAGGCGGGATAGTGTGAGTCCCAAGTAACTAAGTAAACCAGTTAAGGGAATGCATAGTAATTCATATTCAGTATTTATTGTCTTTATTGATAAATTCCTTTTCTTGGAATTCCATTCTTATTTCTTTGGTTGAGTGTCTATGGCCTAAGTGTGTCGAGAAAGTACTTCTGGGATTATAGCTAGTTGGGTAAACGTGAACACTACCTGCGGGGGTACATCTACCTAACCAAACGTGAGTTTTCCATGAGTACTGGATTGTTGTGGATTGTTGTGGATTTAAGACCATTTAGTATGCCTCTTTTGATTCCTAGGCACTCATTTTCATCGTGAATATCTGTCAGTCTGTTTATCATGCACTTTCTTTATTTTTATCTGTCTTTAAATACCCGCATGATATTTGGGTTGTTTTTAAATGATTAATGAATTACTGTTTATATCATTCTGGTTATTACTTTCTACTTTACTGTACTCACTGTCTAGTTTGTGACGGTGGGTGCAGATCGAACAGAGACGAGCAAAGGGAAAGGACTGGTGATTGGTGACTTCCTTTGAGGACTTTTTGGAGCGGTTCCTTCCTTTGCACGATAGAATGTTTTGCCATTTTTGTTGTAATTATTGTATATTATTGTTTTTTATTACACTGGGACATATTGGGATCGAGTGATATAGGTTATGCATGTTTATCCGTTGATTTTAGGGTTCCACACCGTAGGTTGTTCCACTCTTATTTAAAGCTGGGTTATTCAACCTTGTCTAGAATTAAATTCCGCTGCACACTATTCTGTAAAAGACATAACATAATAACTCAATGTTAAAATACAAATTTAATGAGAAAGTAACTATTGGAGGCTGACTAGGCCTGTGTTGACTTTGCGAGGAATGACTCGGGGGTCTACGTGGGTTTAGGCCCGACGGGGCCCTGTTTTATGGGAAAATGTGGTCGTCCCAGTTGGTATCAGAGCAGGTTAAATGTTAACAACATAAAAAACAATTGGAACCTAAAGTGGAACCCTATGATCCTGACTTAGAAACTTCATTTGGGAAGTGAGGAGAGTTGGGAAAAAGTAAAACTTGATATTGATCTTATATGTTATATTTGTTAGGTCGTAATATATTATATCCGTAACTATCCATTGATTCGAGGATTCGCTTTCCATTGCAGATTGCGATGACGGATCAAACCGGACCTAATGATGATAGTGGGGTTATAGGTCCTCTTTTTGCGAGTGCTGAGGAGGTTTGTACTTTTTCGAGAGAGAGTTGCGTCCCATGATGCGGGATTGGAGAAGATTTTGAGGATACTTAGGGGCCTGACTACGACTACACCATCACCACCGCTTCATCGACATTGCCTGCTATTTAGGAGACATATACACCGATTGTAGCGGCGATCTCTGCGCTGCATTTACTACAGTTATCGCAGCCATACCAGAGACTATAGTTGTACTTCGTGTACAGACTTAGATAATGCATGATACATCAGTAGAGAAGGGCACTAAGGCGACTGCGGAGGCTAGACAGTTGCGAGAGTTTAAGAGGCATAATCCTATGAAGTTTTATGATGGTACAAATTAGGAGGCTGCATAAAAGTTTTTGAAGGGCCATGAGAAGGTACACTGTATCATTGCTACTGAGGAACACATGAAAGCCTATATTTCTTCATCGATGCTTCTTGGAGAGGCAGACCACTGGTGGACTACGATGGTTGCTACCAGAGGAGTACCCAAGGATTGGGCAGACTTCAAGAAGTAATTCAACTTGAAGTATATTCCTCCTACCGTACCGAGGGAGAAGAAGAATCAGTTCACCACATTGAGACATGTTGGGTTTTGTGTTCATACGCAGTGGAAAATTCAAAACAAATTTTGAAAAACCCCAACATGATCGAAAATAAGTTCCATTAAACTAAATCTATGAAAGTAAATCATACCTTATTCTATAATTTCCTTTTTGATTGTTCGATTTTCAAGACGTTCAAGTGCGCGCCCTTTATAAAAAATCCACACATGAACGGTGACTACAACTTGGAGTGCTAGCCCCAAGAATGATTGAAAACGATTTTTCTTTCTTTCCCTAAATCTAAAGAACTCGAAAATTGTAAAACGAAAATCTTATATCATTTTTAGGGTTTCACCTTTTATTTATATGTGTAGATACACCATCACTTAAAATCCTATCCGTAATACAACTATTGTATTTAGGCAGTTTAAGCAAATTACACATACGCCCCTATTAATAATTTATCATATAATAAATCGTAAGGGCTTTTATGTCATGAATTTTATCATATAAAATTCATTACTCAGACCAATTGAAATATTGCAAAGCCATTCTTTGTGTGCGACCTAATAGGTTCATGCGACGTTGGCAGTGAACCAAAAACCATTTTGGTACACAAGTCCTAAGCGGTCTCTAGCAAGGCATTATGACTACCCAAGTAGCATGAATATCAACATCGATACAACCTAATTAATAACATATATCATATCCTTTTGTCGTATGTGCGATATCTTTTGATTAAACATAAGGCATGGAAAGTCACCCTTAATGTTCAATTGTACTAGTCTCGATCTTTAGGTAAAGTGAAAAACATCTAAGTGACATTAATCATATCAATTCACATGGACTTGGCCATTATCGGTCTATCTTATAGAGGGATCCATCGATATATCTCTCTATACGAGAGTGAAAAATTCTATCTTGATTACACACCTTCACATATTATTCACACGGTAACCAATCACAATCTTTATAATTGTCTCGGTTAAAGACAACATTTGATTGTGTCAAGTTATCATGCTCCTAATATTGAAGTCCATGGTAATCTCAAGTCGAATGACTAAATGATATACCTATCATGAGTAACACCTATTATTTAATCCATGTGATGTTCTCATAATGGCCGGGTCGGTCAGTTGCCTTATTCCCTAACAAGTGCTCATGATCTTGATTCATATCCCTATACGCATGATCATCACATGACCATCAATCATGATTCACACTAGTCTTAATTCATTATAGTTCCCAGTATAATGACCGACTAGGGACATTTATGATATTTCAACAAATACCCATTGATCTTACTATAAGGTAAACATGCAATCACTTATAATAAAACAACAAATAAAACCTTTATTTTATTAACTAAAATTATAAGATAAACAATGTTTGTAGATTGACCTAGGGCACCTGTCCTAACAAGACAGTATGCTGATGAGTCTGTCATGGGTTACATAAGATGTTACATACAGCTCATTTCGTATACCGGAGGGGTGGCAGATTCAAACGCCAATCAAGTGTACTATTTCACTGAGGGATTGCTACTTGAGATTGGAGATGTCATTGTCTCCACTGAGCCAGATACATTGCAGAGGGCTTATGAGATGAGGTTAGCCAGGGAGGTTTATTTACGTACAAATCCTAAGGAGGCTAGACCTACCCGACCAGAGACACAGTCAGACCGCCGATCTGATAGGGACAGGATGTGGAAGAAGAACAGACAGGGATTTAGAGATAGTAGAGCCCAGAGTGTTGGGTTTTTTATAATACCAGCACGACCTGCTCAAACCACTCATGTTTCACCTGTACTAGCATTGAGTTTTGCTAGCCGATCACCATAAGCTACTCGATCCGTACAACAGCCACTGAGGTAACATACTGAGAGTAAGGATGTAGGTAAAGGCAGTGGACAGACACAAAGGTTTGGACATGCACAGACACATAGTTAGAGACTTGCATAGGGACGTGGATAGTGCCAAACATAGGGGACGTTTTTGGACCGAAAGAGCAACATACATGCTTCAAATATGGTCACATAGGTCATCTTCAATGTCAGTGTCCACAGTTTGGTCAAATGTAGTCGCAGCAGCATAAGCAACAGAGATAGTTCATGTTGCTGTTGAGCCGAATCAAGGAGCTTCCCGTAATCTCACTGAGGGCATGATTTTGATCTGTTGTACTTTGATGCATACCATGTTTGATTTTGGATCGACTATTTCATTTATTTTCGGACGCATGGTAGATGCATTAGGGTTGAGACCCTCAGGCTTAGTAGACCCTTGATCCTTAGCACAGCTGCTGAGGACAAGATGTACCCAAACTTATAGTATGTTAACTATTTGGTAGAGATAGAAGGTCATAGTTTGCTTACAGATTTGAGAGTCTTAGAGTTTCTAGAGTTTGATGTTTTGCTTGGTATGGATTGGTTGGGTGCGTATCATTCTCAAATTGATTACTACGGTAAGTCAGTTACGATTCCATTGTCAGATGAGATGGAGATCAATTTTCAGGGGACAAGCTGCTTTACTTCCGATCACCAGAGGAATGATAGCCGCTAGTAGTGAGATTGAGAAGCTTGCGAGTGTCATGAGTATTGCTGAGAGATTGGAGATCTGTATTGGAGACGTGCCAGTAGTTTTTGAGTTCATTGACGTGTTTCCGGAGGATATACCGGGATTATCACCGCCGCGAGAGATTGACATCATCATCGACTTAGTCCATGGGGTTAAAATTATTTCTATACCGCTGTATAGGATGGCTCCTCAAGAGTTGGAGGAACTGAGGACTCAGTAGGACAAGTTGTTAGAGTTAGGGTTTATTCACCCGAGCATGTCACCATGGGGCACGCTGGTCTTATTTGTAAATAAGAAAGATGGCAACCTGCGATTGTGTATCGACTAGCGCCCCAACTATGTTTATGGATCTCATGCATAAAGTACTGAAGGCTTATCTGGATAGATTTGTAATTGTATTCATTGATGATATTCTCATCAATTCCAAGACTCGTGAAAATCACGAGGGACATCTCTGGGCAGTTCTGCAGACTTTGACGGAACATCGGTTATATGCTAAGTTTAGTACATGCGAGTTTTGGGTTCAAGAAGTAAGATTTTTGGGACATGTAGTTAGAGCCAGCGAAGTATTTGTGATCCTGCTAAGATTAGAGTAGTGATCGATTGGCCTACACCGACTACGATGACCGAGATACTGTGATTTTTTGTTGGATTGGTGGTTATTATCGTCGTTTGTGCATGATTTTTCCTAAATTCTTTGCACCAATGACTCGATTGACTCTAAAGAACAAGAAATTTGGATCGGGATGAGAGTTGCGGCGAGGCATTTTCTACTTTAAAAGAGAAGCTGACGACTGCACCAGTTTTGGCATTGCCTGAGTCAGTGAAGGATTTGGTTATGTATACAGGTGCTTCGAATGTTGTCTTAGGTTATGTATTGATGCAGGAGGGCAAGGTGATTGCACATGCATCTCAACAACTCAAGATTCATGAAAAAAACTATCCGACGCATGATTTAGAGTTAGCCACTGTGGTGTTTGCATTGAAGATTTGGCGACATTACTTATATGGTGTGCGGTTCACTTTGTTCACTGATCATAAAAGCTTGAAGTACCTATTCTCTTAGAAAGAATTGAATCTAGGATAGAGACGTTGGTTGGAGTTCTTGAAGGATTATGACTTTGCACTTGAGTATCATCCAGGGAAGGCCAATGTCGTTGCTGATGCTTTGAGAAGGAAAGGGTCTAATGCTGACGTAGTAGTATGTCATATGACTCACGAGTATGCATTACTCGAGGTCGCCGAGGTGATGAGTTCAGATGATATACCGACTGCTACTAGGACATAGATTTGTGGTCATATGAGGATGCATACTATTTTGATTCAGGCTGTACTTGAAGAACAACAGGCTGATGAGTTGTACCAACGATTTAGTGATAAGACTGAGAGTTCAGATCATCCAGATTGGAGTCGATTGATAGATTCATATTTGAGGTTTCGAGGACGATTGTTGATTCCATCAGTGGCTGAGATGCGCACTGGGATATTTAAGGAGGCTCACCGTTCACGATTTTCTATTCATCCGGGCGGACCAAGATGTACGCAGACATGTGACGTCTCTTTTGGTGGCCGGGGATGAATGCCAATGTTTCGGAGTTTATTCGAGCGCGTGAGATATTCTAGCGTGTTAAGGCTAAGCATAGGAAACCTGGAGGTTTGCTGCAGCCACTTCCCATTCCGCAGTGGAAATGGGACCACATTGCTATGGATTTGGTCAGTGGTTTACCTCGATCTCCTCACGGACATGACAATATTTGGGTGATTGTGGACAGGTTGACGAAATCTACACATTTATACCAGTTTTTACTACACACAAAGTTGATAGATTGAGCAGTCTCTACGAGTGAGAGATAGTCAGATTATCAGGAGTACCATTATCTATAGTGTCAGATAGAGGACCACAATTTACTTCACTGTTGTGGCAAAGCATGCAGGCACGGTTTGGCATTAGGCGTGACATGAGTACAATGTGCCATCCACATATAGACGTGCAGTCCGAGAGGTTGATTCAGGTGTTAGGGGACATGCTCAGAATGTGTGTATTGGAGTACGGAAGATCTTAGGAAGAGAACCTTCATTTGTTTGAATTTCTTATAACAACAATTTTCAAGTCACTATCGAAATGGCACCATTTGAGGCGTTATATGGTAGGCCATATAGATCGCCATTGTGTTGGGCAGAGCTTGAGGATGCAAAGCGATGGTTATGGATCACACCGAGAAGATAGATATGATTACGTCAGTCACTTTGAAAGGGTGCACAAGAAAGATAGAAAAGTACTACGACAAGTACCACGACGAGTTGCGATGCGTCAAGGAGACTATGTATATTTGAAAGTTTCGCTCGAAGGTCACAAACAGTTCGGGATCAAAGGAAAGCTTGCGCCTATGTTTATTGGTTCGTTTAGAGTTACGAAGAGAGTTGGTAAGGTTGCTTATGAATTGGAGTTACCGCCTCACTCACCTAGGAGTTCATCCAAGGTGTTTCACATTCTATGATTCGACTTGACAAGTCGAAGGAAGGACGACGATCGACGATAGACTTGAGTCGATTGACTTGAGAGATGATATTACATATGAGAGTAGCCGATTCAGATTTTGGACCGAAAGGTGAAGGTATTGAGGGTAAGGAAATACCTTTAGTTCACGTCAAATGGCAACATCACTGGGACGAGGAACCGACCTAGGAGTTGGAGTCGTATATGCGCGAGCACTTTCCCTACCTATTTTGATTCTCGTAAGGTTTACTTTTAGAGTTTCCTCTTAGTTTAAATTTTGAGGACGAAATTCTAATAAGTTGGGAAGGCTGTAACGACCCTCAAATTTAAACATGCCACGTGATACATTTCAGGACCGTTGACTAGACCGTCGTGACTTGACGTACTTGTCGAAACCTCTGGAATCTACACCGAGGTAGATTTTATTTTTTGTGATGTATGTATTATTTATTTATACCCAAATGTGACTTTCTAATGTCCAAGTGTATGTTTATTTGTCGTGCCAAATTTGCGAGCAAGGTATACGTGGGGCTTTTGGTGAGTCGAGACATGAGCGGGGACGTATCTCGAGTTGCGTGTCGACGTTTGATCGAGGTAGCGGCTTATGGGTTAAGTTAGTTTGAACTAACTATAGTTGTATAATAGATTTAATGTGACCATGTGTGTTATCACATTAATACACCTAAGTTAGTAGAATAAATCAATGACCTTATGATGTGCATCGAGACATGTGTGACCAATCTAGAGACCAAATTGAGTATATAATTGGAGTCATTTATGCATGACTTGTGGGACAAGTGTGTGAAGGTGGACTACAAGTTAAGCCTCGGGATACGTAAGTGCAAATAGATGTGTGGCTATTGTGTAATCAACTCTAATCATATATATTACACATGAGTCAACCAAACTTATCACTTAAGTTTATCGCATTGATTTGGAGCAAGAAGAGAGGTCATTTGGAGTGATCAAGAAGAGGGAGACTCAAGAATTCAATGAAGTTGGTGAAGAAGAATAAGTTCACCAAGCTAGGTAACTCCATTAACATAGCTTGGCCAATTCAATGAATTCACGAATTTGATGTTGTGGGGTGTTGTTTTGTGTTGTGGTTGATGTTAGGGACCTCTAGTAATGTGTATGAGGGTCCCCAAGGCATTACCATGGCCTATGTGTGAAGGAAACCCATAATTCGAAATGCAGAATTCTGGGTTGTGCTGCACATAGCGTGCTAGGTGGGAAATCTAGCGTGCTAGATTTTAGAGTTAGCCCGCTAATGTCAAAAATTAGCACGCTAATCTTGATTAGCGCACTAGATATATGAGGTAGCGCGCTAATGTTGAAATTAGCACGCTAATATCAAAATTAGCGCGCTAATCTCCCTGGCAGCACATAAAGTTGAAATTTTCGAAAATCTCCAAAACATTATAATTCGGTCTAGAACATGTTATAGGTCCTTACAAACCTAAGGGGAGGTCTCGGGAGTCCGAGTGTTCGTTTTGGGGAGCGTGTTCGAGCCGCGAGGGCGGGATAGTGTGAGTCCCAAGTAAGTAAGTAAACCATTTAAGGGAATGCATAGTAATTCATATTCCATATTTATTGTCTTTACTGATAAATGTCTTTTCTTGGAATTCCATTCTTATTTCCTTGGTTAAGTGTTATGGCCTAAGTGTGTCGAGAAGGTACTGGGATTTGGGATTATAGCTAGTTGGGCAAACGTGAACACTACCTGCCGGGGTGCAGCTACCCAACCAAACTTGAGTTTTCCCCGAGTACTGGATTGTTGTGGAATTTTATGGATTTAATACCACTTAGTATCCCTCTTTTGATTCTTACGCACTCATTTTCGTCGTGAATATCTGTCAGTCTGTTTATCATGCACTTTCTTTGTTTTTATTTGTCTTTAAATACCCACATGATATTTGGATTGTTTTTAAATGATTCATGAATTACTGTTTATATCCTTCTGGTTATTACTTTCTACTTTACTGTACTCACTGTCTAGTTTGTTACGGTGGGTGCAGATCGAACAGAGACGAGCAAGGGGAAATGACCGATGATCGGTGATTTCTTGTAAGGGCTTTTTGGAGCGGTTCCTTCCTTTTCACGATAGTATGTTTTGCCATTTTTATTGTAATTATTGTTTTTTATTACACTGGGACATATTGGGATCGAGTGATATAGGATATGCATGTTTATTCGTTGATTTCAGGGTGTTCCACACCGTATGTTGTTCCATTCTTATTTAAATCTGAGTTATTTGACCTTGTCTAGAATTTAATTTCCACTACAAACTATTATGTAAAAGACATAACATAATAACTCAATGTTAAAATACAAATTTAATGAGAAAGTAACTATTGGAGGCTGACTAGGCTTGTGTTGACTTTGCGAGGAACAACTCGGGGGTCTACGTGGGTTTGGGCCGGGCGGGGCCCAATTTTTGGGAACTGGGCCGTCACAAGTAAATGAATATATTAGGCTATGTCCATAGGTTTAACATTAGGTATGAAAGAAACAAAGGTTGGGTTGGCTCAAAATGGGTCAACTAGGGAAATTATTTTAGGTAGGCTTAAGGCTAAGGGTTTTCATTCAAAAATGACATAAATCATTTTCCCAAAAGTGATTTAATCATAGGAATTCAGCCTCAAGTGGCTTACATCCTTGTTCTAGCACCCTAGATATCTGATTTTTTCACTTGCACAGTTCTGATCGTCTACCCCCTTTAGTATCTAGCACAAGACTTAACCCTCATACTAAGTCCCTAATATGAAATCATAAAAATGTCGGGCTACGGGCTAGAATGAGTGTTTCTCCTAATTTTCCCTAATTTTCAAGTTAAAAAGGCAACCATAATTTACTCATCTACAACCAAAGGCATGAAACAAAGTTTCGGGTGACTCTAAACAATAGTAATAATGAAAACTATACTAAATACATGCATAGAAGTGTATCAAATCCTAATGAAATAAGAAAGAGAAGTATGAAGGGAAAAGAAATGGAAGAAATGAGAGAATAAAGGGTACTAAACACCACCATTATCATATTTCAACTATGTATAACCGCATATAATTGAAAATCTTAAACGGTCTCACCTGCGGTCTTTCGCTAAAACATCCATCCAACTCAATCCACAAATCCTAAAGTACCCCTAAACATTTTCCGTACTTTTTCCTCGAGTTTCAAAATAAGTCAAAAAATCCACACAACAAAAAAAAGAGAAGAGTGGTGAAAAAAACATAAATAAATATATAAGAAGATGAAACAAAGACATGCATTTTTTTATACCATAATAAAAGTCTTCAAAAACTAGTGAATGAACAAAACCTCTCATGTCTAGGTGACTAAGGAAACTATGGAAAAAATCATCATAATAAGAGCAAGAACTAATAAGCAGTAAGAGTTAAATCAAATGATTCCAACCAAATCTCACAGTGAGTCTCAAGTCTTTCAACTAAGGGTGAAATCAACAAGATGGTGGAACGAAGTCTAGGGTTTTGAGTCTACTTAAAGACATGCCACTAATGCTGTGACTTAAGTTGGATTATGCCCCAACCAAGTCTGTAAACACCTAAAATCCTAGTAATATGTTAACTCCTAAAAAATGCTCAAATTATTTAATAAGAAAATCTAATCCAAAGTCAAATCTAACATAATTCAGAGGTGCACTAGTGCCTCTAAGTGTTCATCAAACATTCATAACACCCAAGAAAAATCCAATAAACCAAGTTAGGGTTTTATTGAACATAAAAAAATTAAGAACTAAATTAAAACTAAAATAAATGCTAGAAGAAAAAAAAAAATAAAGTTGGGTTGCCTCCCAACAAACGTCATTTCTTTTTAAGTCTTTGGCTAGACTTGACGTGATTTATCACGTGATGCCCTCTTTTCGAGATATCAACAACAAATGGTGCATCTATAGCTTTGGGCAATGAAACATACACGCCCTTCTTTAGATTTAGGAGCTCATTCAGGACTTCTAACACAAAAGATTCTGTCGCATCATGATCATCTAACACAAAGGTGTTGACGGTGTAGAAAATCTGCGAACGCTCCTTTACTTCCACCCCCTTATAAGGTTTAAAAAATATGCATGAGAGGGTAAGTGGTTTCACCAACAATAGATGTTAGTATTTTTCGCTCTCTTTCTGCGGCTCCTCCGGCCTTTCTGAAATGATTTCGATTTTCATCTCATTTTCTTCCTCACAATCTTATGCAATGATAATGTTTGGCTTAGTTTGAAAGACTTCAAGTTCTTCCGTTGTTTCGCTCCAATAGCCCACCTATGTATCTTCATTCACCTCAACACTTTTCAATGTATCAACACTCACATTCTCCTCTGGTAAAAAATTGGTTGTGTACTACACAACTCTTTCTCATCAATCATATTTTGAAGTGTGGTATTCACTTAAATAAGTTGAGTTTTCAAATTTCGCAACCCTGGATTCGCATGCTGAAATTGTTGAAACTCTTCATGAAGGTGTTGTTGACCAACTATTAATTGCTTTATCATATCTTCCAAGGAGTTGATTTGTTGAAATTGTTGGTTCTCTTCATGACACTGTTGATGAACTTGTTGAAAAGTTAGTTCTTGGCTAAAGATCAAGTCATTCATCATGTCTTGTATGGACTTCTCTTTATGTTGAGGAATATGTGGACTTGACAAGAGCTCAAATCAGTCAGGTTGTGACGATGCATAACTAGAATAGTGATGCTTCTCATACTTTGGATAGTAAGGACAAACATTTTCGAATGAGAGTAATCCTCACAAATTTCACAAACCTCAACCTGTTGCACAAAAAATGCATGTTAGAAAATTGATGTCCATTATGTGACATACCTACCCCATTCACATTATAATAATGTAAGTCTTCGAATCAAACATAATTATAGGAGAAGGAAACCATCATGGAGTTGCCCGCATACATGTTAAGAACAAGGGACTAGATAGACAAAATAAAAAAAGAAAACGAAAGAAAGAAAAAAAACAATCCCCCACAAAGACGCCAAAAATTGACGCGCGCTGAACACGTCAATAAAATATATAACCTAAACCAACTATTTTGTAGATAATGGTAAATGGTCGATCCCATATAGATTGATATTCTTTCTACGGGTTCTAAAAGAAAAGGAAAATGGTGGTTTGAGAGTGAATGTTAAGAATATTCAAAAAAACATGGAATTGGAAATACTTTGTAATAAAAATAATAGGAATGCAACCTAAACCCTCGGTATCACAAAACTTCCTCAATTGGCATAATTAAACATATGGTCATCAATATATATATAAAGCATGCAATTCAAAGGTAATTTAGAGTATCAATAGACCCGATAACATACGCGGGTCCTCGCAACTTCCCAATCTTGGTAGTCAAGGTACGACAATGACTACTTCTTTAGCCAAACGTGTAACCCTATACTCAAGCGAATTGGGTTTAACATGATGACCGCAATGGGTTTTATGAAGGCCCTACACCTAGACAATCGGATTACTAGTGTGTCCAATTTAGCCTAGATCCCTAAGGTATTTTGACCAGATCCCTAAAAGAGGCGAATCAATTGGTATGGTCAATTGCCACTTGTGTGGTCTTCTTGCATATGGACGGATGCGACGATTCACTAGCAATATAATCAAGGTTTAAATCTAAATTTAACTCTAATTAATCAATCAATAATAAAGGCATAAAATACCAATGAAAAGTAATTAAATTGAAATTAAAGTAGATCGCACATAAGTTTTATGCCAAAAGAGTTGTTTGCTCCACCTTCGGTCTAGATTGATGAAGTAAGCCAGACATGTTGATGAATGTAACGACCTTACAATCTAACTCGTGCCACGTGGCATTTTAGGGTCGTATGCGTATGTCCAAATCTCGGGTGTAGACACCAAGGTATGTTATTTTTTATGTGATACTTGTATTATTTATTATACAAAAGATTGAAAAATTTAAAATAATTAATTTCGGAAATGTGTAGGTAATATCTTACCTCGAGTTTTCTGTCAGTTGGCAGTAGTCGAGGTTGAGATTGAGTTTAATTTGGTGTAAGATTGATTAAATATGACAAGAGAATTGGTTTGTGAGAGTTGGATATGTCATGGAGAAAGTTATTATTTTGGGGCTTTGGTGTGAGCAAAATCATTATTATGGACGTTTTATGAAGATGGACTGTTTTGTCGAGAGTTTGGCTCCATTTGGTGAAAAATCGGACCGAGAACGAGTTCTGGAAGCCAAAACACGTCAAAATAGGACTTTCGAGAATTAATAAATAAAAAGAAATTAAGCTGCTGATAAGCAGCTGAGGGTTTATATATAAATATATATATAAAAAACCAAAATAAATCGATTTTGCTTTCAACAGAACGTTAAAAGTTTTTTTTCCCTAAACCCCTCGATTTGGGTTTTCACTCATGAGCTCCCAACATCCGATTTTCGCCCGATTTCTTTCCGCAAAATCGTTGAGAATTGCAAGACAGTCAATTGAGCTAAGTTTTACTACGGTGGAAACGAGGTATTCGGCTCGCAATTTGGTAAATTCTCAATGTCGGGCATTTTTACTTAATTCAATTTGAATTCTCGCGATTTTTCAATTTCTTTCGCGGGGTTTCAATAGAAATTGGTATGAATTGTCGTTAATTGGTGTATTGGATTGATTTGCGTCAATTTGGAATAAATTTCACCGACGTGGGTTAGGGTTTTGATGATTTGAATTAATGCAATTCAGTTGATAACTGTTTTGGAGATGTTTTATAGTCGATATTGATTTATATTGGGTTTCCGAATGAATTAATTATTAATTTTGATACAATTTGACTCCACAAGTTGTGGAAATATTTTGTGTTGGTATCGAGTGGTTTCGTGACATTTATAAATGAGTTTTGAGGATTTAATTGCGAAAATATTGATTTGGAGACATTTTCAAGTTGAAAATAAATAAATTTTATCAAGTCGACATGCTATATTAGAAAACTCGTAACTTCTCCATTTGTGATCCGATTTGAGTATTTTTGGAGTGTGGAGAGTACGTCATGAGTACTACAAGTTCCTTCTTGGTTGTCATGACAAATTATGAGATTTTCAGAGTTAAAATCGTAACTCTAGTGGGCTAGTTGATAATACTTTGAAATTATTATAAAGTATTATTTTTTGAAATAGCTCTCGAGTGTACTTTGGTCGCAGTATTTATATGGTTTAAAAGTTCTAAACCAAGGATATTGGACTTGAATTGATACTAAATGATATCAAGAATCTAAGGAAAAGATAAGGAGGTTTGAGAACGTGTTTTGGAGTGTCGAGAGGCCGGATAGGCTAGGAATAAGCGTGTGGATCGAGGTAAGTAAACCAGCTAGGAAATTGTACAATAATTTCATTTTAAGCTATTGAATATTGTTGTTCGTTGCTTTGATTTCTATCCTTGGAAATTCCATTCTAATGGTAATTGAGTAGTCCGAGGCAAGTGAGTCAACGATGATCCTTGGAAGGAGTGAGGACCGGCCGAGGTAACATATCGAGTCATGACCTTGGGATGCATTGCACTGGATACTGATTTTGACGGGGTGTAAGTTCTTAGCGTGGTTGTTCCAGGAAGCCTCACTATCTCGTGGGTTTAGGACTTGTGAGTGTACATAGTCCTAGAACCCGAGTCTTGATGTTTTGCCAAGACTCAACGACTTATTAGTCAGGACTACTTGCGCGTCTCTGTTTGCATCTTTGGACACTCATGTATCGATTGCTTTAAATTTATTTTCAGTTTTTTATTAATTCATGCGTTCTTATATCTTTCTTCTTATCTGCATGAATATGGACATATTTATTTATTTCGAAAATCGTTAATTATCCTATCGGGCGTTACTTACCGTGCTCGTCATTCTTGTGTTTGACCGAGTACTGGATCCAATCGAGTAAGTGGAAAGGGGCCAAAGTACACTGGAGATCTATTTTGAGGACTTTGGATCAGCCTTTCCTCGCATTTTTGTAGGTTTTATATTACTTACGTATATTGATTTTTATCACATAAGGGGTATATGGTTTTGCAAGACACTTTGGGACATGTATATGATATGATTTCTCTCTCTCTCTCTTTTGGGTTATTATACATGTTAACAGTGTTAAGCGGGGTTTCCACATTCTAGGTTGTCCTGACTGATGTATGTAAAGTTGTTTAGATTTGTTTAAGTTTAAGAAAATCGCTTCCGCATAAATGTGGATAACTTACAAATTCGAATAACTCATTGAAAATGTAATGATAAAATGGTTAGGAAATTTGATCAAAGGCCAGATTGACTCGCATGAGAATTGACTTGGGGTCCACGTAAGTTTAGGCCGGGCGGAACCCAGCTTGGGTTGTGGAACTCGGGCTGTTACAATGAATGACCCCATTAAAATATTCAAGAAAAGAAATAATAATTGTCTGTCAAGAGCAATAGAGAATATAAGATTGAAATTGTTTTTCGTGGGTTTATTAGTGACAAGTGCGCCAAGGATGATCTTGTGGCTGTAGTGAGTTTAATGCAGGGTCTTGAACACGTGTCAGCTGGTGATTGGATGAGTTGTTGGTGCTTGCTGACGTGGTAGGAGATAATTGGAGGAGAGAGCCACTGTTGCAATGTGCTGGCGAGTGATGAGACGGCACGTGGCAGTTGCTAGGGAGAGAGGAGCGAACTCAAGACTCATGCGAAGACGTTCGAGACAGCACCAATGCATATTTCAAGAATCATCTAACGGTTGCTGGAAAGAAGAGAATGCATAGGAATGCTTGTACAAAGACTTGGGAGACAGCATAATACGAATCTCGAGGACGATCAACGTTTACTGTGGATGAAGGAAAGCAAGCAGAGAACTCGACGAAATTCTGGGAGGTTGTGCTGCACGCATCTCAAGGTAAGGTGAATCATTTATTTCCTTAGTGAATCCTTTATTTCCTCATCTTGTACGATTTGTGTGCCAAATCTCGAGATGTGATTGAGTGGCTCAGGTTGTGCAATGGCTTAAGTGTGTATCCTGCTGTGTCATTCAGTTGTCTCTTCATCAACTTGCAGTGCGTGTCTCGAGGCGTATCCTCCGATAGCTGTTCACACTGCATGTAAACACACTACTTTGCGTAGTTTCTTGCCCTGGATTCAACCATAAATAAAGATAATTAAAGATAATTATCACCATAGCAAGATTAATGGAGGTCTAGTGCTCGAGCGGTGCCTAAATTTGTAGGGTTTGGCGCTCACAATCGTAAAAGAAATCATTACGAATAGACACGGCTACGGATGTACTTTACTTTTACATTCGATGATGAAAGTTCTTTAAAATTAGGGATGTTGTGATGACCCAAAACCCAAAAGACCTGCCATATGGGCAATTTAGTAATTTCGTAAACTCTACACTAATTGGTCCCACTATATAAATCTAATTGTAAACCCTTGCCCTTTTTTGTTTGAAAACAAAACACGTAGAGAGAAAGGGAAATTGAAGTATGTTGGAGCTCTAATGGTGCCATAGGTGGAGAAAAGATTCTCAAATCATGATTGGGCTCCTTTTGAAAAGATTTGAACAAATATGGTGATTTTTTGAGAAATCTTAGAGTTTTATGCCAAAGATTTGGTGTTAAAGAACCACGCGACAGCCACCCCCCTCGTCGGTGATGCCGTAGCGGTGCCGCCGCCAAAGGGGTTGGAGGCCCCATAAACCCTAAGGAGGGGGTGGCTCCGAGGGCCGCTAGGGCACACCGCGCCCTTGGGACCATGGTAGGGGCGCCCGGCGCGCAATGCGAAGCGATGGGGTGCCTTAGCAGTGGACCATGGGAGAAGTAGGTGCTCCCCTAACGCCCGGACACCAGTGGCGGTCGGCTTAGCTCCTCTCCCAAAACCAGGCACCGAATCGGCCCTTAACCCATCCAAAACGGGGGCCAAGTTGACATTTGACCTAAAACATGGGCCAACTTGTCCCCGATCCAAAAACAAATAAATATATATACAATACAAGTAAATATTACCTTTAAACGGGGTAGCGCTGCGCGTCCCTGAGGGAGACCGATAGGGTCCCACCCTCGTCCCTCACACTTTGGGTGACGGAGGACCCGCGATACCCACAATAGTATACCTCAAAATAAATATAAAATAAATTAGAATTAATATATGACTTATCGTTTATGTGAATGTGTCTTAAATTGTTTAGATTCGTAAGCGGTTTGCATTAGACCTCGAGCGCGCGAGATCGAAAATAAGAAACTAGTCTAGGTAAGTGAGGAGCTTGCTTAATTATCAAATATGACATGTCATTAATTATTTTTATGACATTTGTTTTGAAAACTATAGACTTGGGTTATGGGTTTCGACTTGATATTGACTTGATCTTACTTATCTATGGTGGTATTATGTGATATGAACACTTGTGTTACTTGATCAAATGAATGGGTTTGAGTCGCCAAATGATAAATAAGTGGTTTGTGCCACTATAAATATTAATGTGTAAACTATTATAATATTATGGTTTGTGCCACTTGATTTGCACATTTCTTATCAAGATCACAAGTGGTCGTATATTGATGATGGCTTTGGAGAAACTTACTATTAACTTGGTGGGATTAATTGGAGGCCACATAAGGCCTTTGTGTCATCTAATGGTCACCATCACCTCAAGGGTAAGAGATTCGATCACCAAATCTTTGTCAATAACTAGTGTACATTAAATGAGACTACGACTTTATATTATTAATATTTCCTATGTATCTCTCTTTTGTGAACTCTACGCATGATGATGAGTTTTGACTTGAATATGTTTTATCAATCTTGTTGACATGGTTTATTTATGCTTTATAAATCCATGCGATGTCTTATTTTAAATGTTTCTTTATTCAATTTCAATTCATGCTAGTCTTGCATGCTTATTAAGTATTACTTGTGTATTTGGTGGTTGAGCGGGTTTTCCACATTACTGAGCTCTGTTAGTTCTTTTAGCTCACCCCACTTACATCTCATGACCATAAACATCGACGCAAGATCAAGACAAGGAAGAGGCGATAGCTTGAGGCCTTCTTTTGATTTAAGCCTTGTAATGATCTTATCTATTTATTTGATTTTGAAATTATCAAACTTGGGTTAAATTTAAATAGGTCTTCTGGGTAGAATGAACCTTACTCTCATTTAGTTTAAATAACTTGGTAGTATTTGAATGACTTAAGTTGTTGTGAGGATCTAAAAACCTAACGATAGTTTTATAGTACATCATATGGATTTCCCTTTATTTAATTCCAAAATTATTTATTCATATGTGATAGTTTGATATTCTAAGTTGTTTTAGGCATGCGTTAGACCGCTCTGCTCATTTCCCCGATTCGGTATTGGGCTTGGGAGGCCGTCGAGCCAGCGACCCGACCCTAAGTCAAAGTGAGGGTCTTCACAGTTCCATCCGGGTCACCCGTCGTGTCGACCCATACCTGGAGACATAAGTCTACTCATTTCTCATTTATTTTTAGTGTGTTATGCTTGTCACTATGCAAAGTGCTACGATTCCCAATCCATAACTACGTGAACTAGATATACTACGATATATAGAACAAATGATAAATGTAATTGAGTCTCACTTACCTGTGTTGAGATTTCCTAACTTTGGATGGAATTACACGATTCCCATAATCCTTAAACCTTTCCCGACGATCAAGAACCTAAAATAGATTAATCACCATCAATTTGTGTCTAATACTCATTGGTTAGAACCCCTAAACTAGTTCCATTTGAATCCAGAAATCCCGGGACCACACAAAACTCATGACCAATGTACGCTCGAGAGATATTTACAAAAAGAATACTTTATAACAATTTCAAAGTGCTATCAACTAGCCACTTAGAGTTAACTTTTTCACCTTGAAAACCTCAATATTTGTCATGATGACCAAGAAAAAGTTATAGTACTTATGTGTTACTTTCCATAAACTCTAATAAAACTCAAATCAGATCACAAGCGAAGAAGTTATGAATTTTCTAATATAGCCTATTGAATAGGCAAACTTTATTAATTTAGAATAACGAGACTTCACCAAATCAACATTTTTGCAATTATATCATCACGACTTGACACCAAATACCAGGAAATCGCTCAATACCACATTCAAAATATTTCCACAGCCCATGGAGTCAATTTGGACAAAAACCAATAATCTAATTTATCCAAAATCCTAATGTAAATCAGTATCAACTATAATACATCTTTGAAATAGTCATCAACTGAGTTGCATCAATTCAATTCACAAAAGTCCTAACCTATGATGGTGATATTTATTCCAAATTGGTGTAAATCAATCCAATACATCAATTCACAACAAATTCTACCAATTTCTATTAAAACCATGCTAAAGAAATCGAGAAATCATGAGAATTCAAATTGAATTAAAGAAAACTCTCTTAATTAGGTATTTACCAAATTGCGTGTCGAATACCTCATTTTGTCTTAGCTTGAACCGATCTCTCGCGATGCTCTACAATTTTGTGGAAAGAAACCGAATGAAAATCGACATAGGCCGAGAGCTAAGTGAGCGAAGAACAAATTAAGAGGTTTGAGAACGTTCTTTGTTGAAATGTTTTTTATCATTAAATATAAACCTTGAAAGTCGCTTAATTTCTTTTTATTTATTAATTCTTAAAATCCCTATTTTGATGTGCTTTGGCTTTTTGCACTCGTTTTTTATCCGATTTTTCACCGAATTGAGCCAAACTCTCGAAAAAATAGTTCATCTTCATAAAATGTCTATAACAAAACCCCAAAAATAATAACTTTGTCCATGACTTATCAAACTCTCATAGACCAATTCGCTTGCCATATTTAACCAATCTTGAACAAAATTAAACTCAATCTCAACCTCGACTACTGCCAACTGACACAAAATTCAAGGCAAGGTCTTGCACAAACTTCATTCTTATTTTACACTCGTTTACCGATTGAACTTGCATGAAAATCAAGGCAAAATCCCCACGTGATACTTATCACTTGATTTACGAGGTTTCGAGCAACTAATTATTTATTTATTTCACTATTATAGGTCTTATATTAATACATATTAATTGCATATAATTCAATTAATCAATTTTCATGCCAAACAAACACCATACATCACATCAACGCACTCACGCATTATTCAAGACAAGCATGGCTTAACCTCGAGCCTAACTCGAGTTAATTAAAATTTGATTAACACTAATCATATGCTTAAAGTAACGGGTCATTACAAAAGCTATGAGGAAAAGCATGATAATAAGACTATAAAATGAAATTACAACGAGAAATGAGTGTTAAAAGAAATAATTTGAGAAGCGCCTAAGTAGTCTAAGACCACCGAATGCGGTTGCCACAAGATGTCCGGGTCACAGAGTTGCATGTAGCGCCAAGCGCACTCGTGTCCTAGAATGCCGCAAAGACGTGCTATACCTAGATCGTCGCGAATGAGGATATCAACGGTGCCTTAGATAAAACATATCTCATTCAGACCAAACAATTCAAGAACTTGAGGTCATGGCCTCTGTGAGCAAGCCGACGACCACTCTATCGAGACACTCTCATGACTCACTTGGCCCTCAAACACTCACACAAGGGTGGGAATTCCAAGAAAGGGATACAATACAATATCGATAAAATATAATCTCAAATGAACTATCGTGCATTTCTTAGATGGTTTTACTTACCTCGACTCCACGCTATCATGCCCTCGCAGCTCTGACACGCTCCCCAAACTGATACCCAGTACCTGACAATAGTAGCCTATGTCCCTGGTAGTCATTTGGATCAATTTATATCGAGTTAGATTCTATTTGATAGTATTTAGATTTTTAAATCCCCAAATTGTGCAAAATAGGAAAATTATAGCGGTTGCATGCTTTTAAGGGGAGATTTTTGGTGTAGAAACCCCCAAAATCCCAAAGCCAACTTTCTTCTAATTTTTCTCAACTTTTTTTTTTCTATTTATTCATAATTTTTCCCTATTTTTGTTGAATTTTTTTTTTTGTATTAATTATTTGGTTTGGGTTGCTAGACCGGTCCAGCTCAAACTCGGCTCTATCGAACCGATTTTGTCCACCACCCTAGGGTGGCTTGACCAAATGGGCTAGGCCTAGGGATGGCTCAAATTTGGTTGGTCGACCCGTCTCTGCGTACACACGCGCATCACTTCCCCCTTCTTCAAGCAGAGAGCAAAAATTTGCTCTTTGTTAGTTCTTCATTTTTTTCCTTCTTCTTCTTATCTCTTTCTTTCCATCATCAAGTCTCCCATCACTATTAGAGAATTAACAATCATAACCATAAAAATGGATTAAACATGAATTTTGTTTCCAATAAAAAGATCTACACCACAATGAGTTGATCTCATCTAAACATAATCATGGGCTCTGCACATGCTCGGCCCGCCTAAGCCCATGAACAAATAACGGGGCTCGTGTAGACATTTCCAAGAAATTTCGGCCGTGCTCGAGCCCATTTAGGCCCACTTTAAAGTGGGTTGGGCTTGGGCCACCTTAAAAATCCCAAGCTCCGGCTCAATCTCAACCCGAACACAAGTTAGTAACTAATATATTTTAAAATAATAAGTGGTGGAGATGAAATCTGATCCTAGGACCCAATGCTCATATTAGTAGATACTTAACATTTGAGCTACTTCTCCTTTTTTGCACAACATTTGAATATATAATATATACATAGAATTACACATGGTATCGAAAAAGTCCATAAAATTTTATTAAATAAATAAATAATTTATTTTTTATATTTTTAATATTAAAATATTTATATATAGACTTGATGGGTCGGGCTTGGGCTTTGTATTTTTATTTGGGTCAAGCTTGGGCTCGCATGCATATGGTGGGCTGCTTGGGCTAATGTTCTTAGGCCCAAGCCCGACCAATGAGCATGTTTAATCCCATTTATTTGAGATCAAAAGCCTCAAATCCAACACATTTGCTACATAAAATTAAAGAAACGTAAAAGATTGATTGTGAGAGTAACTTACTAAGGAGTTTTCTTTCTTTTGTTCTTCTTCTCTTCTCCAACGAAAACCTAAACTCCTAATACACTACACACCCAACGATTTTTCTCTCTCTTATCTACTTTCACTTTCCACACTTACTTATCACACTCACTCAATCAACAAGTGATAAATATGTCCAATTTAGGAATTTTCTATTTTTCCCTCAACAATTAATTAATTCATTTACTCAAACCATCGGACACAATTTTAAACCTTATGTAACTTTTTGATTTATTGATCAAACTATAGTCCCATACCCTGCACCTAGAGAAGTTACATCACTTGTAAATTGGTGATTAAAATAAAATAATTAAATTACGTGCATTTTTATTTTAAATAGGTAATACACAAATCACCCCGAGTGTGCCACGTCACGACAAGTCTAGGTCAAACTCCAAAATGTCATGTGACACGGGTTAAAATTTTAGGGTCGTTACACATAAAGGGCTCTTATGAGTCAATGTGTTGTGTGGTTTAACATTGTTGTTGTCATTCTAGTATTGGAAATTGCATGAATTTTAAAGGACTTTTGTTTAAAATCTCTATGATGGAAGTCAAACAAGGTGACTTTACTAAAAGAAAAAGGTTCAATAGAGACAAAAATTAGTGAGAGTAATGAGTTCCTCTTATAAAAATAATTTATTAGTGCGGATATTATGTTTTCCTCATTTAAAACGACATTATTAACAACGTGATTGAAGTCTCTAACTATTGATACATCAATCCTATTGTTATTTGGAGTGTAATATTTTTAGCGCCTAACGTTTTTGCGCCACCTAACTTTCCTCTCACTAAAACTACATATGGTATACTACGTACTATAAGAGTATTTTTTAGTCGCTGCCTATCCCAAAACCTCTCATTATTGGCCTCCAGACACTACAAGAGAACTCATTTAAAAGTAGACTATTAGCGAGGATTTATATCTCTAGCTATTGATGCATCAATCCTTGTCGTTATTTGGGGTGTACTTTTTTTAGCGCCTAAAAAAATACTCATGATATGTTATACTACTAATTAGAGTATTTTTGGTCGCTACCTATACCCAAAGCCTTTTGTTATTAGCCTCCAAAATATTTTGCCGCTTAACTTTGGCGCTAATTGTTATATCAAACTTGAAAATAAAAAAGGCCTTAGACAAAAAAAACTTGAAAATCATAAAGTTCACATCACGAGGATAATCTTATTGGGTGAAGAAAAAACCTAGAAAAATAACTAATTATCAAATAACGCATGACTCCCAAAAAAAAAAAAGCAAGATAGTTGAAGCCTAAACTCTACGTCGTTGTGAGTCATTGTTAGCTAGGGCAAAGGTAAGATTGGAGAGGCAAGATTAGAGCATTGTTGTGAGTCGTTAAATCATTCTCGCCATTGATTGGGAGGAGTTGCAGAGATTTCTAGTCGTCATTAGAAGGTATGGTTCATCTTCTTTTTTTCGCTCTAACATTCTCGACATCATTTCGTTGTTGTGGTTGGGATTGGGATAGAGATGCATCGATGGTCATCACTTTCTTTTCCTCTCGCATCACAATACCCCTCCGCTTCACTTAGCCGAGCATCTGTATATCTCTGTGCGTTCTTTTTTTGTGCATTCATGCCTCTATTATGTGCCTCTATTTGTGATTTCTCGATCTTGTGCGTTCTTCAAATCCCCAATGTTCGTGTACATATGCAGATTTAACTCTTTGTTCCTTCACAATTGATTCAGTCCCATTGGTATCCAAGTCCAACCACATCTAACCCATGTGTGTTCTCATTGGAATAAAAAAAGGAAGCGGCTAAACGAACCCCATTAATTGCCTAGAGGACCCCGTTTTAAAATTTTAGAGCAGTTCCAAAACTGCCCTCATAGTAAATGACATTCTTACCCTTCATATAAAAGGGTTTTTTCTTCCCCAAACCCTACCCTCACTTCTCTTTCCTCACTGTACACTTCAAAGAGCACGAATCACCCTCACACTCTTCGACGCCATGTAGAACGATAAATGCCGATTTTACCCGTAATCGACACTGCAAGTCTCGTTCTCTCCTCGTTTATGCTTGGTTTGTGGATGATTTCGACATTTTTAGGCTTCATTTGAATGAATGTTGTTTAATCCCGTTTTTTATTTTTAGGGCTTTCGAGTTCTTGTTGTTTTCGACTGATTTGGATTGAAATGTCAAAGGATTCCTCAAAACGAAGCCATCCCGACAATGAAGAGGTATTTTTTTTTCAATTTTTATTGGGTTTTGTTGATTAGGGAAGAACCTCCATTAAAGTTTACAAAACCCGTGCTCTGCGGAGTAACAAGGCTGAGACGGTACTGCACATCTAGGCCCATCAACTCTGAAAGTTACGGTACCTTTCGGTAGATTATTCAACCGAAAGGTCACCTATGGTTACGCACATGTATGCCGTTAGTCATACTTAACTTTCGGCTATACCCAATCGATACATTAAGCACGCATGCTTAAAGTATCGGACATGTTGAACTGACACACTCTTTTTTTGGTCTAAAATGTATTTTTGCTTCAGTTCTTGATTATTTTTTGGTTTTTGTAGGTTGGTACGAGCGACACAGTAGGTACATCTGGCGGGTCTTTCCTGGACATCACATGTATATTTACACCGGATGTGACATTTAAGAGGAGAGATGAGGTAGTGTCTTGGGCTCAGGAGACTGCCAGATGATGTGGTTTTGTAGTAATCATATTGAATTCTAATTCGAGTGGGATTGGCCAGGGTAGGCGAGCTAGGTTGTCAATAGGTTGTGAGATGTATGGGGCATTTGAAGTGAAAGTTTCAAAAACTAAGCAACTATTGAAAAGAATGGAATATAAGGCGAGCAGGGAGAAGAAAAAATTGACTGGATCCAAAAAGTGTGGATGCTTGTTTAAAATATGGGTCAAGCACGAGCTTGATGGATTATGGCACGTCCGGGTTGTATGTAGGGTACACAACCATAGCTTCACTAATTCTTTGTTTGGGCACTCTTATGTCGGGAGACTTAGTAAGGATGAGAAAGAAATAGTGCGCGACATGAGCAAGACTAGTGCCCGCCATCGGGATATCTTAAGTAACCTCAAGAACAAGAATAAGGGCAATGTGACTGTTATGAAGACAATATACAATGAAAGGTCTAAGTTGAGAAAGATTGAAGCTGACGGGAAGAGTAAGATGCAGCTTCTACTCCACCAGCTGGACGACCACAAATACATTGAGCAACATTTTTTTTTTGGCCAGGCACGTATAGCGTGAGGGGATCTATTCTTTGCCTACCCTAATTTCGTGCAACTCCTTTGGTGTTTTCCTCATGTATTGATCATGGATTGCACTTACAAGACAAATCGGTTCAAGCACCCGCTACTTGAAATTGTCTGGGTCACCTCAACCACATGACCTTCCCAAGTAGCACATGTTTTTTTAGCTAAGGAGATTAGGTCTGATTATACGTGGGCACTTAGACAGTTGAAGTCATTATTGGATGGGTGGCAACTCCCAAGTGTTGTTTTGACAGATAGGGACTTAGGTTTGGTTGCAGCAATAGAGGAGGAGCTCCCGACGCAACCCATTTGCTTTGTTCATGGCACGTGAACAAGAACATTGTCGCGAAGACAAAGGATTTATTTTCCGAGGAAGAGGAATACAACACTTGGTATGGGATGTGGATTAACTTAGTGCAGTCCCAAACTGAGTCAACTTACAATGGTTGCCTTGCGGAACTAGAGGTGAAATATGGTGGAGTCCCGGGGTTGTTGGACTAGGTTAAGGACACATGGTTGTGTCAAAAGAGAAGTTTGTGTATGCATGGACCAACACCGTATTGCACTTTGGGAATGCGACAACTAATCGAGCTAAGTGGTGCACATAATATATCAAGAGAGCTCGAGACATCACAAGGTCATTTTGGAGATGCTTTCAAGTCAATACACGATGTTCTTACCCATCAACAACATAACTTAGAGACCTCATTAAATCGATCAATGCACTTAGTGGCACATGAGTATCAACACCACTTGTACAGTAACATCATAGGCTTCGTAGCCCAACATGCATTGGATGTGATTTGTAAGGAGGCACGAACAGTTAGTAATGGTGTTGGCCTTGATAAGGTCATTTGTAGGTGTGTTGTGCGGGCCACTCACGGCCTCCCATGTGTGCATGAGATCGCGCTACATTTGCTTAACGGTAGCCCAATCACTCTCGATGAAGTCCACCTGCATTGGAAGAAATTGAACATGACCCCAATTAAGCCTTCATTAAATGGGGAGTTATATTATTTATACCAAGTTCAAATGGAAGAAGTTGAGGCTAAATATAGGGGTAGTGGTCCTGACATGAGGACAAAGATTGTACAGAAGTTAAGGGAAATCACCTGCCCTGCATCGACTATTATTTCTACACCTGAAGAGAAGATTACAACAAAGGGTCGCCGAAAAAATAGCAAGATGCATATCAGTAAGAGGAAGTTGAAGAGCAAGAGGGAGCGAGTTAACAGCCCACCAAGAGAACTCCATCTACTTTCGAGTATGTAGAGGCCAAAGCTGCAAAAGAGTCTCTGACGTAGGTTTCCAAAAGAATGAAACCAAGTCAAAATAGCCAGCAAAGCCAACTAAGCCAGGGAACCCAACCAATCCAAACAAGTCATCCAGACTTGCCAACTTAGGCAAGTCAAACCCCTCAAGAAATTGTTGCTAGCCATATTGGTGATATAATGCATCCATTTTAGCCAAGTATGCCAAGTGAGGGACTTAATGAGGTATCAACTAATGTTGTACCCTCGGGAGCAAGTGAGGGACATGAGGGGGCTTGTGAGGAACCTCATTCAACATGTGGACAAGGAAAGGGTCGTCGAAAGGTTCGTGGAAAGGGAAGAGCAATCCCATACGAAGCACCAAGGCGTTCTAGGACCCGAAATCAGGCTGCTGGGGGGTACATTGATGAGATACCTCAAATATGGAGCACATATCGTATAAAAACTGTGGATGTTAATCCTAATGGGAATTGTTGGTTTCGAGCGATAACCAATGCTTTGGGCTATGAATTAGTGATGAAGGATGGATGAGGGTGCGATGCGAGATGTTTGAAGAGATGGTAAGCAGCGAGGCCTTGTACAGAAACATGTTTCAAGACACTCGAGTATGAAAGAATCAAGGATGCCATTAATGTGTACGAGAGCCCCGCCTCGGGATCTTCTTGGCTTACATTACTAGATATGGGGTTGGTCGTTGGGACCCGTTTTCGATAGGTTTTGCGGTGTTAGCTAAGAGAGGCTCCGATCTTTTGCTACCCATCATAAATTCAGTCCACTTTTATCCGAGAGGAAATTCATATGGTTGTGCTTCGTCAATGATAATCATTTTGTTAGAGTGAGTTACTTCACATGGAAGATCAAGTTCTTTTTAACTTTTATTATGATTATCATTATCCACTACAAACCGTTACTTTCATTTTCCTTTGTAGATTCTAATGAGAGATGACGCTCCTTTACCACCAACTATGAGACAATGGGAGGTGTTTTCGAGACACATAGTAGAGAATAGGAGGTCGCCCGAACATTATATCGCGACCACAATCAAGTGGTCCCGCGTACGTCATTTCACTTGATTAGATGCAATATGCACCCATTTTTGAGAATGTAAGCAACATAAATTGTTGATATATACATTATATACGGGCGTACATGGGGTATATGGGATATGTGAACTTAATTTGGTTTTCATTGGTTACCTTGTTAAAATTGATATTGCATTGGTTCTATTTTTGGTAACATGATTTTGGATGAGGCACATCATTTGTTGCTCTCCCATGATTGTACATCATTTGTGGATATTGTTGTGTTATGTTGGTCATAATTTTACACTATTTGTTGAACTTTGTTGCACTCCAATAATTGTACATCATTTGTGGATTATGTTATGTTGGTCACGATTTTGGAGCATCGTTGTGTAACTTTACTTGGAAGTTTATTGGTAGTGTTGGGCTCCGTAAAACCGAGAGCAACACATCTCGTGTCTCGCACGTAATAAACCAAAACAGTTGCTCTGTCTCAGACATGTTGTGCCGTTATACTTTCCATACCTTAATAATACACCATATGTACCCCACATTAACTAATTCAAAATAGGTTCTTACGTTAGTCCAACAATTGAGATACAATATCGAATCAAATTTGTTGTACATAGGAACATACCCCACCTTTTAGTTGATCGTACCCATTGGAAAACTACTTGTTTGTGTACGCACCGTATCAGTGCTATTGAACCGAAATATGTCCGATACTTTTACTTTGTTTGGACCGTTAGTTATCTGTTACTCTCGGTCGAAATGGTCTGTAATACCTGTTGTACCCCACATTTGAACTGCACATACCCCACTCGTATCTCATTCGTTAACGTATGATTTTGAATTTTGAAAAATTTCGGACCAACATGTCCGAAATATTTATGAGACTTTCGACAAAAAACAACCGTGACAACATTGTTGCTCTCGGATCTTCATGACCGTCAGGCACATATGAAGCACCAAAAGTAAGATAATTTGGACATCTGTTTGGGCAGAATAAAAACATAGCATATACCTTATATGCATGACTCCATATTTTTGTTAAAAAAAGGAACAAAGAATGTAATCCAAAGTTAACCAACCACACAACAATTGTACATGAACAAAGCATTGTTTTGAAAATGCACAAAGGCATTCTATGCACGCATGCATATTGTTTCAACTTCAAATAATTTTGGTTAATTCATTGAAAAGTCCTAAGGCTCCACTCTTAGTCAATGTTTGTCTTCCGGCCATATTGACGAGCGCCACGGTAGATGTTGTTCCTCCTTCGCTTTGAGTGGCAGTCCCGATGGATTCGTATGTGTCCTCAGCTCCCAAAAGGAAGGCGATGACACGATCAACCATGTCAAACGCATCGACAACTGTAACACTGTCCCTATCCATGCACCGGAACTACAATGCAACATTTAGCGCCCGGCGATTGCGCTGTATACATATAAGTCAAAAAGTATTAATATACTTTAGGAATTATCATGAATACGATACGATAGGAGATATAAGAGACAAAAATTATCAATGTTGCAAAATAATTCTTACCAAAGAGTTCTCATCTTCATGGACCACTCCCAAAACATGTTCAGGATTCACCGCAAAAGGATGTCCGATATTGTGAAACCATTCCATATAGTCTGGGTGATGCCTCGATAAGGATAGTCTCGACTTCTCTCAACGTCTGGCCGACATATTCAAGATACCCCTTCCAATCCTTCCAAAATCGGGCTTCATATGAGTACTTGACGTTGTACAAATTAGCCACGCTATTCCGTTAGCGTCAATTGGTCGTAAGGTTCTCTCGAATCCGTTGAACGTATCACATTTGTCGCAAAGACCCTTGTGGAATCGTGTGGTTCCACAATATCCATAAACCATATGTGGCCAAAGTAAAAGGCAATATCATGAATAGGTGCGGCCTTGAAAGTATTATTCCAAATCACCTACAACAAATAATATTACTTGTCAATAAACATAAGGGCATATAATTGAATAAGCCAATTTGGTTCTCGCATCATAAGATCTCACTGTCGAGGCGGCGTCTAAAAGATACAAGATGATCCAACGCTCTCCTTTGGTCCTTCTTATGAGCCTCGAACTCCTTCTTGTGGTGCCACTTCATTACCCGGGGTGTATCATAGGAGAAGTCGCTACGCAACCGGGCTCAATGAATAGAATGCGATCATACATCCACCGCTGCAAAAAATAGTATGGATGACATATAGAACAAATTAAATGCGACACTAATGTAATAAATTTAAATACAGTATTATACCTTTAGCAACGTCATATAACCACCAATTTCAGTAACTTTAGCACGACTCGCAATGCCAAGTTGACGGTACATGTATGCAAGTGTTGCGACTCCCCATGAGTAAGAACCAATCTTTTCAACGTGTTTCAAAAGCTTGAGGAGGGAAAGGGAGACTCTTGTACCAGACTTGTTTGCAAAAAGTGTCCCTCCAAGGAAATACAAAAGGTAGGCATGCACCAAGACCTTGGGACTAGGATATACATCGCAACCTCTTTTGTCGTCATGTCCTTCTCATTTCTTCGGTTCAGAGAACCGATCCTTCAACCATAATGCACCAACGGTCAGCCGGCCCTGGTCCTAATCTCCTCGCCAAAGATCACTAACACCCCTAACAACCTACTAACCATTGATGTTGTGACGACCCCCTCTCCTAATCTAGGCACCGCCCACTTAATCGCATAATTAAGCCCTAATCCTATACACGCAGGACTCAACTACGTATTAGTCGCCTTTACAACCTAAACTCATCTTTTCTCGTATTCAGATAAGTAATACACTAGTCCTACTAGTTTATAAAATTTAGAGTTAATTAAAACTTTTTTATTAAAGTAATTATTTAACTAAGTCTTATTGATTATGCGGAAGCAATTAGTAACTTACGTGGAAGCCATTTATAAAATCCTAAGTGTGGAAAACCAAGAAATGTCATCACATATATAAAGTCCTCAAAATGCGGTGAAACAAGAAAATAGTCTACGCTCAAGTCTGGGAACTAACGCTCAACCCAATTCACAACCTCAAATAGTATCTCGAAAGACATATAACATATACCATCAAAATACCAAAAAAAGACCTACAATCGATGCGTGTGACGCGCCGCGGCTCGGGATGATCGCCGATCTTCTCTTGCCCGCCTACCATCAGGTGGTGCTCGCACCCACCGTCATAAAAAAGACGGTGAGTACAATAATAAAACAATAATCCCCGATGACAAGTTTAATTTGCATTTCCAAATATTCAAATTGTATTTAAAAGCATATAAATGGGAAAACTGGAAAATAAACTATATGCGAGTAAATACGTGAGTTAAACAAGTGATATTGACACTAGGCTAAGTAGTGGTGATTTAGGTCCTGGCCTAGCATGAAACATGTCACTCCGACTCAATAATCATATAGCACAAGGGACTCTAACCCAAGTGTTACCAGGGACTCTAACCCTGTGTAGACCACCTCAGGGACTCTAACCCCGAGTGTCATACAATGTGTAACATGTGCCGACATCTCCAGGGACTCTAACCTCGTGAGTCGCGCACACCTCGGTCGAGTATGGGACCTAAATGCGAAAACTACTTTTAAAATTTCAAGAAATACCAAGTAGGGATTGTCAAGGCATAGGCACATCTACACACCTAAACAAATAAGGAGTACAAGTCCTCTTAAACATTTATAAGATATTCACTAGCCTAATAGCATGCTATTTATCATTCAATTCACATTTAAAACAACAAGAATAGACATAGCATGGGATAAAATCAATGAATCAAATCAAATGAATGAATATCATGCAAACTAGACTCATCAAGTGAGCATAGACACAAAGAACACATGATATAATAATACAAAGGCAAAATAGTCAAAAGGACTATGCAAGGACAACAATTAATAGAAATGAAATGCCAAGTAAAGTTGCCATTGGGTATACTCACAACAACAAAGTAAAGCTCTAGCTTTACTGGCCTCCCGATACTCCAAATCTTGAATTCGCTCTCCGCACTTTTTCTAGGTTCCCGAGTTTGGTGTCTCATTAGCTCAAATATAGTGAGTTTAAACTCAATTTAGTGGTGTTTATTGTGTATTCAAATTGGTTCAATAGACTTTAAATCAATCTTCCTAAATCATCCCCTAAAGACTAATTAAGTTTCAATTTTAGTCCTAAATTTTAATGTAATTTTAGGCATGAAATGGTCCAAATATCGTAATCCTCCATCAAGTACAATTATTGTTGTTCTCTCTCTTAGATTTTCGTAAAGGTTTAGTTTGCAAAAGTCCGATTTAAAATGAAAGAGATGTCATGATTTTACTAAATATAGGTCTAATAGGGATTTAATTCGACCAAATGGACTTAGAAAATCTATTTCTCCCAATCTATAGTTTCTAAAAATCTGACCTTTGGTTACAAGGCAGAACATATATCCAAATACAACAAATTAAAAGATCATCTCATTTCAATAAGTATTTAGGGATTTATGCCCTTAACAAGGTTAGTTTCAAAACTTTCCTTTTTAGTTCCAGCACCTAATTGTAGAGCATGTTTGGACATAAAAATATTTGAATCTAAATATCTTCAGTTAAGTAAAGTTATTCCTCTTTAAATAATCTTTCAAATGCCACTGGTTTGGATCAATTTGGATCTAAAATGAGCAGATTATGACCAAATTACCCATGTTGATTCCTAATACAACATGCAGAATTCTAGTTTTGGTGTTGCAACTTCAAAAATTCATATCTTTATGATTTGAAAACCAAATTAAGAACTTCAATATAGCTGGATTATCAGCTTGAAATGAGGAATCTAAATATATAAATCAATTGCAAATACTCAATCATCTACCATCTGAAATTAGCCTAAAACCAAAACTTGTTCTAATTTTAACTAAAAAGATATGTACCTAGTTGATGTAGCACCCTAGCTTGAGAATTTCTCACCAACTCCCATGGATTACGTCAAAACCTTGATGATTCACTCCTCTACAGCAATTCCTTCTTCTTCTCCAGCAAAAATGAATGAGTGATTTGGTTTGCATGTTGTTTGATCACTAATATTATATATTAATGTGATGTTCCTTTCTAGCCCTTGATCTCCATGGATTTATGTTTCCCGAGGAATATGTAATGATCCACCTCTTGCCATATATCCCACTAACTCCCTCTAACTCAACCTCAAGTGACACTATTTCATTACTCACCTAGTTCCTAGATGTGCCAATGTGTATCTCTAGACCAATCTTATGCTTTCCATTTAATTTACTCAACTATAGGCCTTTAATTTGATTTACATTAACAAATACAACCATAGCTTATAAGTAATTCCTTATTTCATATTAGTATTAAATAAGACTTACCAAAATGATAACTACCCGGCTCCCCTCGCCGCACGCTACTCGAGGAGTGTCTCCGCTCTCGTCTCGACGCCACAATCGTACAAACCGACTTAGTAAGCCTACACAATAGATAACACCAGGAATACATCAATACAAAAATACAATATACCTCGCCACGTGCCTCGATAGTGCACGTATCACGGTGTAGGTCCCACGTCAAGGGTTGGTGATTCTAATTGAGGAATTAAAACGGGGGTTAGAGATTTGGGTCGTGACAAGTATTCCCTAACAAAATGAAAATTTCGTCTCGAAATTAAGTTTAAGTTACTGCTCTACCCGACTCGAACAGTACGAGAATCTATCTCGGATGTAGTCCTCCCGCTCTTTAGTGAGTTCCGTGTCATCGTCGAATCGCCACTTGATGAGTACCTTCGGGATGGACTTACTCGTCAACCGTCGTACCTTCTTATCTAGATCCGAATGGGTCTGCTCTCGTAAGAGATGTCCACGCCAGTCGATCTAACTCAAGTTAACTATCGGTTGCACGCCTGCCTTCGACTCAGCTAGTCGAAGCATTGAAATGTGGAACACTAGATGGACCCCTGACATCTGTGGTGGCAGTTCAAGCTTGTATGCCACTTTCTCGACCCGTTTCTTAATCATGAAAGGCCCGATGTACCTCGGTGCAAGCTTGCCTTTTACCTCAAATCTTCGAAGACCCTTCCGAGGTGAAACCTTTAATAGATAAAGGCTCCTCGAATACGCAAATCGATCGCGATACTTATCTCGCATATTTCTTATGTCTCTCATGTGCTCCTCTCGAGTCTCTCGACGGATCGCTTGACCTTTTTCATGTGGTCAACAACAATATCAGCCCCACTATCTCTCGGTCCTCTAGCTCAGCCCAACACGATGGCGAGCGACATGGGCTGCCATACAAAGCCTCAAATGGTGCCATCTCAATGCTAGCCTGATAATTGTATTTGTAAGTGAACTCACACAACGGTAGGTACTCCGCCCAAGATCCGCCAAACTCCAACACGCATGCCCGCAACATGTCCTCGATGACCTTTATCAATCTTTCGGGCCGCCCGTTTGGCCCGAGGTGGAAAGCCGATCGAACTATAAGCGCGTACCGCATCGTTTCTTGCATATTTCGCCACATCCTGAACGTATACGTAGCATCTCGATCTGATGTGATCGTCAATAGTACCCCATGCATCCTGATAATCTCTCTCTCGAATAGTACGCTCAGCTGATCGAACGTGTAATGCGACGCCACTGGCAGGAAATGAGCAGACTTCGTCAGTCTGTCAACTATCACCCAGATCGAGTCATGTCTCCTCGCGGTCCTCGACGCCTCCTCCGACAAAATCTATAGAGATGTATTCCCACTTCCATCAAGGAATGGGAAACAGCTGTAGTAATCCCCGGGTCTACGATGCTCGGACTTCACTTGCTGACAAATACCACAGTTCCTGATGAATCTAGACACGTCGCTTCTTCATCTGTGCCACTAAAAATGTCACCTTTTGTCGTGGTACATCTTAATCGCCTCGGATGTACGGTAAATCTAGAACACTCGCGACTCCCGAAGGATCTCATCTCTCGCCTCCGACACCTCTAGTATCCACAACCTCGCCCCGGTATCTCGTACACCGATCCGTCGTTCGCCCAATCTGTACACTCGCACTCTCCACTAACTCGTGAATCTCGAGTACAATCGGTCTGGTCCTTTAACCCTCTCGACACTCGCTCGTGTAGACACGATCTCGTAGTCTCATATGTGCGCAAATCATCACCCGAGTATCGTAGGAACCTCTCTCGACATGCCGTCGCCGCTACCTCGAGTAATCCGTACTCATGCATCATGTGACATCCGACCACCTCGCATCTCTAGTCGGTCACATACTCGCCGCATTTGCGATTACGTTGGCTTTTCGTGGGTGATACTCCAAGGAAAAGTCGTAGTCCTTCAAGAACTCCGACCATTTGTGCTGTCTCATGTTCAGCTCTTTCTGTGTGAAGAGATATTTCAGACTCTTGTGATCAGTGAAGAGTGTGAATCTCTCTCCATATAAAAGGTGTCTCCAAGTCTTCAGCGCAAATACAACCACTTCAAACTCTAGGTCGTGCGTGGGGTAGTTCTTCTCATGTATCTTTAACTATCTCGATGCGTATGCCACGACACCGCTACCCTGCATCAACACACAACCTAGACCCGTATGAGAAACATCTGTGTACACTAAAAATCCATGTCCACCCTCTAGCAGTAATAACACTAGCGCGGTAGTTAATGACCTCTTCAACTGAGTAAATGCAGCCTCGCACTTCTCAGTCCACTCATAAGGAACATTTTTCTGTGTTGGCCTCGTCATTGGTGAAGCGATCTTCAAGAAATCATTAACGAACCTACGGTAGTATACTCGTTAACCCTGTAAAAGCTCCCGATCTCCGCATCGATGTCGGTCTTGCCGGCTAATCCATGATCGTCGAATCTTGGCCGGATCTACGCAATCCCCGCCGCTCCAACAATGTGTCCCAAGAACTTGACCTCTCGCAAGCCATAATTCACACTTGCCGACCTTAGCAAAAAGCTCGGTGTTCCTTCAATGTCCGCAACGTCTCTCTCGAGGTGCCGTCGTGATCCTCACGTGTCCTCGAGTATACTAAGATGTCGTCGATGAAAACTATCAGGAAGCGATCGAGATATGGTTTAAGTACCTGGTGCATCAAATCCATGAATACGGCGGGTGTTGGTCAGCCCAAATGGCATGACCGTGAATTTGTAGTGTCCGTATCTAGTGCTGAATGTTATCTTGGACCTATCCTCATCCCTGATCCTAAGCTTATGATACCTCAATCTCAGGTCTATCTTGGAGAAAAACTGTGTTCCTCTCAGTTGATCAAATAAATCATCTATCCGCTAAGTGAGTACTTGTTTCGATCGTCACTCTGTTCAACCGCCTATAGTCGATGCATAGTCTCGCATCGCGTCCTTTTTCTTCACAAACGAAATGGCATTCCCCACTTGACATCGAAGGTGTGATGAACCCCTTCTCCCTAAAATCCTTAAGCCGAGTCCTCAACTCCTCTAACTCCCCGGAGCCTGGGGTATGGCGGTATCGCGATCGCCCGGTACTCGATACTAGGTCGATGATGAAGTCTAGCTCTCGCGGTGGCTGTAATTAATGTAAATCCTCCGGGAAAACATCTCGGGAAGTCTTGAACAACCGCATCTCCTCTAGCCCGGGTCTCGTGACTCTCCGCTATCGCAGATAACGCTACCTAGAGTCTTCATCTCTCTACTAGATGCAAGTTCGAACTCTCGTAGTGTCGAGTCTCATGGTCGGGGGTGTTGTAGTAGCTGTGGTGACGGGGGGCGGTCGAAACCATTCATAGCCATCTCGCGCCGACATGTAAGCGATGAAATCGACAACTGTCGCTTCCCGAATGGTCGTCGGTAAGACATCCTCTAAAATTTGTCAACTGATACGGTGGGAGGCTGACTGCCGCTAGCTCCGGTGTCTCCAGCCTCGCGCGAATCCCCCATCGGTGTCTTCAAATGGATAGCGAACGTGAATCAGCTACTACGTGGCATAACGCATATATATACATATAGAAACTAACACATACATATAAGAAATCCCCATCTCACCTTCACTTAATTTCCAACAAAATAGTTCCTAGGCTATGATCATTTAGTTTCCACTTCTAAGGTTTGTGTTTTATACGAGTTCGTGTTTTTCTTATTTATCCATATGGTTATAATACCTAGGCTCTGATACCAACTGTAACGACCCCCTCTCCTAATCTAGGGCACCGCCTGACCTAATCCCGTAATTAAGCCCTAAGCCTATCCACGCAGGACTCAACTATGTATTAGTCAGCATTTACAACCTAAACGCCTATTTTCTCGTATTCAGGATAAGTAATACACTAGTCCTACTAGTTTATAAAATTTAGAGTTAATTAATTTTTTTTATTAAAGTAATTATTTAACGGAAGTCTTTATTGATTATGCGGAAGCAATAAGTAATTTATGTGGAAGCCATTTATAAAATCTTAAGTGTGGAAAACCAGGAAATGACATCACATATATAAAGTCCTCAAAATGCAGTGAAATAGTAAAATAGTCTAAGTCAAGTCGGGGAACTAACGCTCAACCCAATATACAACCCCAAATAGTATATGAAAAACATATAACATATACCATCAAAATACCAAAAGAAGACCTACAATCGATGCAGTGACGCACCGCGGGCTCTGGGATGATCGCCGATCTTCTCCTTGCCCAGCCTGCTGGTAGGCGGCTCTGCACCCACCTTCATAAAAAGGACGGTGAGTAAAAGAATAAAATAGTAATCCCCGATGACAAGTTTAATTTGCATTTCCAAATATTCAAATTGTATTTAAAAGCATATAAATGGGAAAACTGGAAAATAAACCATATGCGAGTAAATATCGAGTTAAACAAGTGATACCGACACTAGGCTAAGTAGTGGTGATTTAGGTCCGGTCGGCAGTGAAACATGTCACTCCGACTCAATAATCATATAGCACAAGGGACTCTAACCCAAGTGTTACCAGGGACTCTAACCCCGGTGTGTAGACCACCTCAGGGACTCTAACCCCGAGTGTCATACAATGTCAGGTAACATGTGCCGACATCTCCAGGGACTCTAACCCCGTGAGTCGCGCACACCTCGATCGAGTACGAGACCTAAATGCGAAAACTACTTTTTAAATTTCAAGAAATACCAAGTAGGGATTGTCAAGGCATAGGCACATCTACACACCTAAACAAATAAGGAATACAAGTCCTCTTAAACATTTATAAGATATTCACTAGCCTAATAGCATGCTATTTATCATTCAATTCACATTTAAAACAACAATAATAGCATGGGATAAAATCAATGAATCAAATCAAATGAATGAATATCATGCAAACTAGACTCATCAAGTGAGCATAGACACAAAGAACACATGATATAATAATACAAAGGCAAAATAGTCAAAAGGACTATGCAAGGACAACAATTAATAGAAATGAAATGCCAAGTAAAGTTGCCATTGGGTATACTCACAACAACAAAGTAAAGCCCTAGGTTTACTGGCCTCCCGATACTCCAAATCTTGAATTCGCTCTCCCGTACCCTTTTTCTAGGTTCCTGAGTTTGGTGTCTCATTAGTTCAAATATAGTGAGTTTAAACTCAATTTAGTGGTGTTTATTGTGTATTCAAATTGGTTCAATAGACTTTAAATCAATCTTCCTAAATCATCCCCTAAAGACTAATTAAGTTTCAATTTTAGTCCTAAATTTTAATGTAATTTTAGGCATGAAATGGTCCAAATATCATAATCCTCCATCAGTACAATTATTGTTGTTCTCTCTCTTAGATTTCCGTAAAGGTTTAGTTTGCAAAAGTCCGATTTAAAATGAAAGAGATGTCATGATTTTACTAAATATAGGTCTAATAGGGATTTACTTCGACCAGCGGACTTAGAAAATCTATTTCTCCCAATCTATAGTTTCTAAAAATCTGACCTTTGGTCACAAGGCAGAACATATATCCAAATACAACAAATTAAAAGATCATCTCATTTCAATAAGTATTTAGGGATTTATGCCCTTAACAAGGTTAGTTTCAAAACTTTCCTTTTTAGTTCCAGCACCTAATTGTAGAGCATGCTTGGACATAAAAATATTTGAATCTAAATATCTTCAGTTAAGTAAAGTTATCCCTCTTTAAATAATCTTTCAAATGCCACTGGTTTGGATCAATTTAGATCTAAAATGAGCAGATTATGACCAAATTACCCATGTTGATTCCTAATACAACATGCAGAATTCTAGTTTTGGTGTTGCAACTTCAAAAATTCATATCTTTATGATTTGAAAACCAAATTAAGAACTTCAATATAGCTGGATTATCAGCTTGAAATGAGGAATCTAAATATATAAATCAATTGCAAATACTCAATCATCTACCATCTGAAATTAGCCTAAAACCAAAACTTGTTCTAATTTTAACTAAAAAGATATGTACCTAGTTGATGTAGCACCCTAGCTTGAGAATTTCTCACCAACTCCCATGGATTACGTCAAAACCTTGATGATTCACTCCTCTACAAAGCAATTCCTTCTTCTTCTCCAGCAAAAATGAATGAGTGATTTGGTTTGCATGTTGTTTGATCACTAATATTATATATTAATGTGATGTTCCTTTCTAGCCCTTGATCTCCATGGATTTATGTTTCCCGAGGAATATGTAATGATCCACCTCTTGCCATATATCCCACTAACTCCCTCTAACTCAACCTCAAGTGACACTATTTCATTACTCACCTAGTTCCTAGATGTGCCAATGTGTATCTCTAGACCAATCTTATGCTTTCCATTTAATTTACTCAACTATAGGCCTTTAATTTGATTTACATTAACCAATACAACCATAGGCTTATAAGTAATTCCTTATTTCATATTAGTATTAAATAAGACTTACCAAAATGATAACTACCCGGTTCCCCGGCCCGCACGCTACTCGAGGAGTGTCTCCGCTCTCGTCTCGACGCCTACAACTGTACAAACCGACTTAGTAAGCCTACACAATAGATAACACCAGGCATACATCAATACAAAAATACAATATACCTCGGCCACATGCCTCGGTAGGTGCACGTATCACGGTGTAGGTCCCACGTCAAGGGTTGGTGATTCTAATTGAGGAATTAAAACGGGGGTTAGAGATTTGGGTCGTGACAAGTATTCCCAACAAAATGAAAATTTCGTCCTCGAAATTAAGTTTAAGTTACGGTTCTACCTGACTCGAACAGGTACGAGAATCTATCTCGGATGTAGTCCTTCCGCTCCTTAGTGAGTTCCGTGTCATCGTCGAACTGCCACTTGATGAGTACCTTCGGGATGGACTTACTCGTCAACTGCTGTACCTTCTTATCTGGATCCGAATGGGTCGCTCCTCGTAAGAGATGTCCACGCTTAGGTCGATCTAACTCAAGTTAACTATCGGTTGCACGCCCGCTTCGACTCGCCTAGTCGAAGCATTGAAATGTGGAACACTAGATGGACCCCTCGACATCCGTGGTGGCGTTCAAGCTTGTATGCCACTTTCTCGACCCGTTTCTTAATCATGAAAGGCCCGATGTACCCGGTGCAAGCTTGCCTTTTACCTCAAATCTTCGAAGACCCTTCCGAGTGAAACCTTTTAATAGATAAAGGCTCCCTCGAATACGCAAATCGCGATGCGATACTTATCGCATATTTCTTATGTCTCTCATGTGCTCCTCTCGAGTCTCCGACGATCGGTTTGACCTTTTTCATGTGGTCAACAACAATATCGTGCCCCACTATCTCTCGGTCCTCTAGCTCAGCCCAACACGATGGCGAGCGACATGGGCTGCCATACAAAGCCTCAAATGGTGCCATCTCAATGCTAGCCTGATAATTGTTTTTGTAAGTGAACTCACACAACGGTAGGTACTCCGCCCAAGATCCGCCAAACTCCAACACGCATGCCCGCAACATGTCCTCGATGACCTTTATCAATATTTCAGTCTGCCCGTCGGTCTGAGGGTGGAAAGCCGTACTGAACTATAGGCGCGTACCGTACTGCTCTTGCATATTTCGCCACATCCTGAACGTATACGTAGCATCTCGATCTGATGTGATCGTCAATGGTACCCCATGCAGCCTGATAATCTCTCTCGAATAGTACGCTCAGCTGATCGAACGTGTAATGCGACGCCACTGGCAGGAAATGAGCAGACTTCGTCGTCTCATCAACTATCACCTGCATCGAGTCATGTCTCCTCGCGGTCCTCGATAGTCCTCTGACAAAATCTATAGAGATGTATTCCCACTTCCATCAAGGAATGTGAAACAGCTGTAGTAATTCTCGGGTCTACGATGCTCGGACTTCACTTGCTGACAAATACCACAGTTCCTGATGAATCTAGACACGTCTGCCTTCATCTCAGGCCACCAAAAATGTCACCTTTTGTCGTGGTACATCTTAATCCTGCCTGGATGTACGGTAAATCTAGAACACTGCGACTCCTGAAGGATCTCATCTCTCAGCTCCGACACCTCTAGTATCCACAACCTGCCATGGTATCTCAGACACCGATCTGTCGTCTCTGCCCAATCTGTACACTCTGCACTCTCCGCTAACTCGCTGAATCTCGAGTACAATCGGTCGGTCCTTTAACCCTCTGACACTCGCTGTGTAGACACGATCTGTAGTCTCATATGTGCGCAAATCATCACCTGAGTATCAGTAGGAACCTCTGTCTGACATGTTGTCGCCGCTACCTCGAGTAATCCGTACTCATACATCATGTGACATCTGACCACCTCGGCATCTCTAGTCAGTCACATACTCAGCGCATTTGCGATTACGTTGGCTTTTCGTGGGTGATACTCCAAGGAAAAGTCGTAGTCCTTCAAGAACTCCGACCATTTGCGCTGTCTCATGTTCAGCTCTTTCTGTGTGAAGAGATATTTCAGACTCTTGTGATCAGTGAAGAGTGTGAATCTCTCTCCATATAAAAGGTGTCTCCAAGTCTTCAGCGCAAATACAACCGCTTCAAACTCTAGGTCGTGCGTGGGGTAGTTCTTCTCATGTATCTTTAACTGTCTTGATGCGTATGCCACGACACCGCTACCCTGCATCAACACACAACCTAGACCCGTATGAGAAACATCTGTGTACACTAGAAATCCATGTCCAGCCTCTAGCAGTAATAACACTAGCGCGGTAGTTAATGACCTCTTCAACTGAGTAAATGCAGCCTCGCACTTCTCAGTCCACTCATAAGGAACATTTTTCTGTGTTAGCCTCGTCATTGGTGAAGCGATCTTCAAGAAATCATTAACGAACCTACGGTAGTATACTGCTAACCCTGTAAAGCTCCCGATCTCCAGATCGATGTTTGGCCTCTTGGCTAATCCATGATCGTCTGAATCTTGGCCGGATCTACTGCAATCCCTGCTGCTCCAACAATGTGCCCAAGAACTTGACCTCTGCAAGCCATAATTCACACTTGTTGACCTTAGCAAAAAGTCGGTGTTCCTTCAATGTCTGCAACGTCTCTCTGAGGTGCTGCTCGTGATCCTCACGTGTCCTCGAGTATACTAAGATGTCGTCGATGAAAACTATCAGGAAGCGATCGAGATATGGTTTAAGTACCTGGTGCATCAAATCCATGAATACGACGAGGTGTTGGTCAGCCCAAATGGCATGACCGTGAATTTGTAGTGTCCGTATCTAGTGCTGAATGTTATCTTGGACCTATCCTCATCCCTGATCCTAAGCTTATGATACCTCAATCTCAGGTCTATCTTGGAGAAAAACTGTGTTCCTCTCAGTTGATCAAATAAATCATCTATCCGCGGAAGTGGGTACTTGTTTCTGACTGTCACTCTGTTCAACTGCCTATAGTCGATGCATAGTCTCGCATCGCCGTCCTTCTTCTTCACAAACGTAAATGGCATTCCCACGGTGACATCGAAGGTGTGATGAACCCTTCTCCCTAAAATCCTTGCTCGAGTCCTCAACTCCTCTAACTCCCTTGGAGCCATGAGGTATGGCGGTATCGCGATCAGCCTGGTACTCGATACTAGGTCGATGATGAAGTCTAGCTCTCGCGGTGGCGGTAATTAAGGTAAATCCTCTGGGAAAACATCTGGGAAGTCTTGAACAACCAATATCTCCTCTAGTCTGGGTCTCTAACTCTCCGCGCGTACAACGCTACCTAGAGTCTTCATCTCTCTACTAGATGCAAGCCGAACTCTCGTAGTGCGTTGAGTCTCATGGTCGGGGGTGTTGTAGTAGCTGTGGTGACGGGGGCGGTCGAAACCATTGCAGTCATCTGCGCCGACATGTAAGCGATGAAATCGACAATCTGTCGCTCCTGAGCGGTCGTCTGGTAAGACATCCTCTAAAATTTGTCAACTGATACGGTGGGAGGCTAACTGCCGCTAGCTCCGGTGTCTCCAGCCTCGCGCGAATCCCCCATCGGTGTCTTCAAATGGATAGCGAACGCGAATCAGCTACTACGTGGCATAACGCATATATATACATATAGAAACTAACACATACATATAAGAAATCCCCATCTCACCTTCACTAAATTTCCAACAAAATAGTTCCTAGGCTATGATCATTTAGTTTCCACTTCTAAGGTTTGTGTTTTATACGAGTTCGTGCTTTTCTTATTTATCCATATGGTTATAATACCTAGGCTCTGTTACCAACTGTAACGGCCCCCTCTCCTAATCTAGGGCACCGCCCGACCTAATCCCGTAATTAAGCCCTAAGCCTATCCACGCAGGACTCAACTACGTATTAGTCAGCATTTACAACCTAAACGCCTATTTTCTCGTATTCAGGATAAGTAATACACTAGTCCTACTAGTTTATAAAATTTAGAGTTAATTAAATTTTTTTTATTAAAGTAATTATTTAACGGAAGTCTTTATTGATTATGCGGAAGCAATAAGTAACTTATGTGGAAGCCATTTATAAAATCTTAAGTGTGGAAAACCAGGAAATGACATCACATATATAAAGTCCTCAAAATGCAGTGAAATAGTAAAATAGTCTAAGTCAAGTCAGGGAACTAACGCTCAACCCAATATACAACCCCAAATAGTATATGAAAGACATATAACATATACCATCAAAATAACAAAGGAAGACCTACAATCGATGCAGTGACGCACCGCGGGCTCTGGGATGATCGCCGATCTTCTCCTTGCCCAGCCTGCTGGTAGGCGGCTCTGCACCCACCTTCATAAAAAGGACGGTGAGTAAAAGAATAAAATAGTAATCCCCGATGACAAGTTTAATTTGCATTTCCAAATATTCAAATTGTATTTAAAAGCATATAAATGGGAAAACTGGAAAATAAACCATATGCGAGTAAATATCAGAGTTAAACAAGTGATACTGACACTAGGCTAAGTAGTGGTGATTTAGGTCCCATTCGGCAAAGTGAAACATGTCACTCCGACTCAATAATCATATAGCACAAGGGACTCTAACCCAAGTGTTACCAGGGACTCTAACCCCGGTGTGTAGACCTCCTCGGGTGGACTCTAACCCCGAGTGTCATACAATGTCGGGTAACATGTGCCGACATCTCCAGGGACTCTAACCCCCCGTGAGTCGCGCACACCTCGATCGAGTACGAGACCTAAATGCGAAAACTACTTTTTAAATTTCAAGAAATACCAAGTAGGATTGTCAAGGCATATACACATCTACACACCTAAACAAATAAGGAATACAAGTCCTCTTAAACATTTATAAGATATTCACTAGCCTAATAGCATGCTATTTATCATTCAATTCACATTTAAAACAACAAGAATAGACATAGCATGGGATATAATCAATGAATCAAATCAAATAAATGGATATCATGCAAACTAGACTCATCAATTGAGCATAGACACAAAGAACACATGATATAATAATACAAAGGCAAAATAGTCAAAAGGACTATGCAAGGACAACAATTAATAGAAATGAAATGCCAAGTAAAGTAGCCATTGTGTATACTCACAACAACAAAGTAAAGCCCTAACTTTACTGGCCTCCCGATACTCCAAATCTTGAATTCGCTCTCCCGTATCCTTTTTCTAGGTTCCTGAGTTTGGTGTCTCATTAGTTCAAATATAGTAGGTTTAAACTCAATTTAGTGGTGTTTATTGTGTATTCAAATTGGTTCAATAGACTTTAAATCAATCTTCCTAAATCAGCCCCTAAAGACTAAATTAAGTTTAAATTTCAGTCCTAAATTTTAATGTTCTTTTAGGCATGAAATGGTCCAAATATCGAAATCCTCCATTAGTACAATTATTGTTGGTCTCTCTATTAGCTTTCCAAAAAGGTTTAGTTTACAAAATTATGATTTAAAATGAAAGAGATGTCATGATTTTACTAAACATAGGTCTAATTGGTATTTAATCCAACTAGCGGATTTAGAAAATCTATTTCTCCCAATCTATAGTTCCTAAAAAATTGATTTTGGTTACAAGGCAGAAAATATATCCAAATACAACATACAAAAATATCAGCTCATTTAGATAAGTAGTTAGGGAGTTATGCCCTAAACAAAGTTAGTTTCAAAACTTTCCTTTTTAGTTCCAACACCTAATTGTAGAGCATGTTTGGACATAAAAGCATTTGAATCAAAATACCTTCAGTGTGCTCTATAAGAGGAGAGGTTTGGGGAGGAAGAAATCATCTCGAAATTCACCAGCAACTGCTCTTGTTTTCATCTTTCACTACTGCAAAGTGAAATGTGGGTTTACTTCATCGTATCCTTTAGGATATTTGCTGACTCTTACAGTTTAAAGAGCAAAACTTCCTTTAGGAAAGTGGCAGTGTTACACGCTTTGAAGTCATTGCAAGTCCCTCTGGTCTAACATAAAATTGCTACAAAGTTCTCGAAGTCCTTCAGACACCCAAAGGAAACACGTTAGTCACTCCAACAACCATTGAACAAATGTATCACCAAAAGTACGACCCACAAACTTTTCACAAACATCAAATCAACATATAACATGACATGTTATCAACGTTAAAGATAGATCGAGACATATAATTACATGGCAATAAAAGATGAGTATATAGATTTTATTCTGGGAACATAAAATGATATAGTTAGTGATATAATGATGCCAACGAGGACAGAATGGAATGTGGAGCTGATTCAAGACATATTTGAACAGAGAGACGCTGACTTAATCTGTCGTATTACTTTGAATTTGTTCGCCGAACATAAGCATATTTGGCATTTTGATAAGGATGGTGATAATTTGGTTAAATTAGGTTATAGGAAGGCATTAAGATTGCAGGAGAATGAATATCACAACAACAACAACAACAACAACAACAACAACAACAACAACAAAGCCTCGATTCCAAGCAATTTTACATAGACATGATAATAAAATGGTAACCACCAGTTACTAGGCTTTGATTTTCCTTATTAGCACTACTCTCCCATGTTCTTGGCACTGTTGGTTGTGGGATTTGGATCTCAACTAGCACCAATATTGTATCTACTTGAACACTTGGTTCTAGAAAATCCTTGAGCCCAATAGTGGGGTTTCACTCTAACCCTAATCAACTCCTAATTGGTAGGTTTCAGTTTGCAATCCTGGAAACATAAATTAAGTAAAACAAACAACATAAGTTCTTCTTAAGACTATTAAAAAATTAGCTACGTTTTCAATCAATGCCAATGCAAGAGTATCATTTACAAGCCCGCATATATGACTACGTTTCAAATAACCCAATAATAAAACCCCTTTTTGGAAGAATTAGATTATTATAGGAACTTCAACAAATAAAATGAACTTGAGAGAAAAAAAAAACATATTAATCAATTTATTGAAGAGAAAACATACTTGCTTGATGAGGTCTTATTGGGGAGAGAACCAAGATTGGATCCGCGAGTTGGGAAGTGTTAGCTGTTAATAGAGAGCCATTTTGTTCCTAGGAGAGCTCTTAGCCCCTCCTCCATCTGCATCAGTAACATGAAGCCTTGGAAACAAAACAACTCCATGCACAAAATCATGGAAAAGAAGTCCCACTTTTCAAGTATTAAAATAAGGTCAATGATTACAACATCTTAACAAAACAAAACAGAAAAAAAAAAAAAAGCAAGAAAACTTGACATTTGAATTGTCAAAGAATTTGATCAACTAGTCTTGTAAAAAGCACATCCCATTGTCTGCAAGCACAAAACCAAGTTCAGAGTTAAAAAACGAATCAAAATTTAATTTGCAATGCTTTCAAAAGCACCATTTATACATCTAAACACATCTTACTGGATCACGTACCAACTGTAGTCCTAACTTCCTGCAACATAAAAGTTTAAAATGGTTATTCAAATAATAATTCATTGACGCAATTTTGCTAATTTATTTTAGTAAGCAACAAGTGGTAGGAATGCACTTTTCTCAAATGGAGGGAATCGATGTGCTCTTTGGGCCATGGAATTGATTTGCCCAAAGCCTTCTCCATTGTCCTCATATTGATTTGAGACCTCCATATTAAAGCATTACAGGTCAATGACTTTCTCCACCCACAACATATAAGCACTAATCCCAATAGGTGCACCCTCCACTATATGAATTGGATCATCAATCCCAATCTCCTTTTGCAACTATTGTGCTAGCAAGACCCAATCAATTAGCTTACATTTCATTCCACGTCTAATTAAAGGGTTTCTATTTTGTGGTTGCAATAAAAAATAATTAAGTTCTATTATTTGTATAACTTGTAAAGCGCAATTAGGCCTACTATGCTTTTATGGAAGTAAATGTTGGGCGATAAAGAAACTACATGAAATAAATGTAGTGGAAATTAAAATGAGTATTTGGATATATGGTAAAGCTGGTAAAGATAGAATGAGAAACACAAACACAACTACATAAAATAAAAGTAGGAATGACACCAATTCGACGCAAAGATCAAAGAAGTGTGTTAGAGTTAATCATCGAGATGTTGTATAGTGTGTAACTCGAGAAGTATTTATGGTAGTTTTATGAGTCGGTGTTGTATGAGTGTGTCAAATGTGTATGTAAATGAAGGGTCACGGTGTGATCAAATGAACAGTTGACAAGTAATGTTACAGATTGATATAAATGGGATGAAATGAACATGTAGACTCAACAATTATGTTGGAGAGCTGTGAATTTCGATGAGATGATAATGGAGCTTCTCTAGAGCTCTAACATGGTATCAGAGCATCAAAGCTAACGCTAGAGAAAGTTCAATCAAGACTGTGGAGACTGGATCTGTGGAGCCAGGTGAAAATTTTGCAGTCACGCGACGAAGATCTCACGATTACAAAGTTCGGTAGTTTACATCTTGATCTGAAGGCAAGAAATCGTAGATCTGGGAGAGAGATCACTAGATCTGAGGTAGTACGATCAAGATTGGTGGTTTGCAACAACAGATCTAAGGATTCTTGAAGTTTCTCGCTTCAAGATAGTATATCCGGTCAAGAAATCACGAGATCTGGAAGGTTTGAACAACGGATCTAAGGAATCTTGAAGTTTCTCGCTCAAGATAGTAGATCTGGTCAAGCAATCACGAGATCCTGGAAGGTTTTGATAATCAATCGAAAAAGTGCTGGTGTAGATCTCAAGAGATGACGTTGAGATCTGGAGTTATGGAACATGGATCTTCTTCGTCGACATCAATCTCATGTGGAAGTTCGTGTTTGCATTCGGATCTCCATTCACTCCTTTGGGAATTCATTAAGTCAGTTTGTTACTGTTAAACTTGATGAATCTAATTTTCTTCTATGGAAGTCTATCGTCGTACCTGCAATTCAAGGTTTCGATCTAGATGGTTACTTGTTTGGAACATTATCTCCTCCTGATAAGATCTTGACTGATGGTTCATCTAATCTAGAGTACAAAATATGATTCAGTTGAGATAGATTTCTATTAGGATGGTTGATAAATGCTATGGTACCAGATACGGTAATGCAAATTATAGGCAATATACCCAAGCAAACCGCAAATGAGTTATGGATAGCAATTGAGGCATACTGTGGATCTAACAATAGAGTTCACATTCAATCACTCAAGAAGGCTCTTCATACAACTCGTAAAAGTACCATGAAGATGAGTGAATACCTATCTAAGATGAAAGGAATATCAGATAATCTGGCTATTGCTGGATCTATTGTGAGCATGGATGACTTGATTTCAAGTGTTCTTATTGGGTTAGATCGAGATTATCTACCAATCACAACCTTCTTACAAGGCAGATCTGAACTGCAGTGGCAAGAACTATATTCCACCTTGCTAGGGTTTGAAGAAACATTGGATCAGTACAATGTTACTCAAGGTCTTAATTCTTTGGTGATACAAGATTCACAATCTGTGAATGCTGCTGAATTGAAAGGAAGTGGTTCTAAGTCCAATTTCAATAGTAACAATTTTACTTCTCAAAACTGGAACAATAATGGTACTGGAAATAGAGGAAGTGGTGGATCCAGAGGCCATGGAAGTGGTCGTTCTCGTGGCAGAGGAGGTTTTCGCTCATCAAGCAGTAACAGTAAACCTACCTGTCAGATTTGTGGTAAATTTGGTCACTCTGCAGCAGTCTGTTATTACAGAGCTGATATGAAGTATATGGGTACTCAAAATGGGAATCTTCAACAACAACAAATGAGGTTGTCTAATCCTACTCCTCCAACACCTTCATCATTCTTTACTACATCAGAAACTGGACATGATGGATTGTGGTACATGGACAGTGGTGCAACCTCACATGTCACTGGATATCCTTCTCAAATGGTGAATAATTCAAAGCATATTCAGGTACACGGTCTTTAATGGTTGGTAATGGTCAATTGCTAAACATTGCTAGTATTGGGTTTGCTTGCATTCCATGCTCTAGCTCTAGATTGTCATTTCACAACACTCTGTGTGTACCTAACATCAAGAAGAACTCGCTAAGTGTCTCTCAATTAGCAAAAGACAACAATGTGCTGATTGAGTTTCATCCTCATGTTTGTTTCGTGAAGGATATCCAAACCAATGAGATTCTTCTTCATGGAACTCTACAAAATGGTCTCTATCGCATCTCTGGTCCACCTACACAGTCGTCTACATCTCAGGCTGATTTGTTTGTGTCTAATAAAGGTTCGTCCAAATTATGGCACTCCAGACTTGGTCACCCAGCACAAAAGACTATTCAACAGGTTATGCATCATAATCTTCATCTTCCATTCAGTTCAATCATCGATACGTGTCATCATGTCCCTCGGGAAAGAGTCATGCATTACCATTTCATTCATCTAGTAAAATGTCAAATAATGTCTTGGATTTAATCCATACTGATTTGTGGGTTCCAGCACCAATTACTTCTCCCAGTTGGTTCAACTATTACATTCATTTTATCGATGATTCTACTAGATTCACCTGGTTGTATCCTTTAAAACTGAAGTCCGATGCATTGAAAGCTTTCATACATTTTAAGTATATGGTTGAAAATCATTCAAGATTACTATTAAAAGAGTTCAATCTGATCTGGGGAGAGTATCGATCTTTCCGAGCCTACTCTTGACTCTTGTGGTATAATTTTTCAACATCCATGTCCTCACACACATGAACAAAATGGTAGAGATGAACGTAAACATCGACATATAGTATAGATGAGTCTTACATTGTTGGCCCATGGAAAATTACCTTTGAAGTATGGGTGGGATGCTTGTGCTACAGCAGTGTTTCTTATCAATCGTCTTCCTACCAAAACATTGCATGGATTGTCTCCTTATGAAAAATTGTATAAAGTTTTTCCAGATTATACCCTTCTCAGGGTGTTTGGGTGTGGTTGTTATCCATACTTGAGACCATACAATCATCACAAATATCAGTTCAGATCTCAACAGTGTGTTTTTCTGGGGTATAGCAGTCAACATAAAGGCTATAAGTGCTTAAGTCCATCTGGTCGAGTTTATATCACTAGAAATGTTGTCTTTCATGAAAATGAGTTTCCTTATAACTCATTGTTCTCCACTGGGGTTTCTACAACAACAAATTCTTCTCCTGAGTATTTTACTGGTTTTCCTTTACCTATTCCTAGCCACTCTGTGTCTAAGTCTGGCTCTGGGTCTTCTCAGTTACCGGAGTATGAATATGTTTCTCATTCATCATCTTCTGATGCTTCATCTACACCTTCTTCTACTGATAAGGAGTTAGTGTCTGAGGTTCCTGGTGTTAGTGTTCCACAAAACACCTTCTTCTACTGGAATCAGTCTAAAGAAAGTGTTTTTAACTACTTCTTCACATTCTGAGGATGATAATCCTAATTCAGTGGCTGATGCTCTTAAGCATTCTCACTAGAAGGCAACCATGGATCATGAATATCAGGCTCTTATAAGAACTGGCACTTGGTCTCTTGTTCTTGCGTCTCCTAATCAGAATATAGTGGGCAATAAGTGGATTTTTCTGTGAAAAAGAAGTCTGATGGGTCTATCAATCGATATAAGGCTAGACTAGTGGCCAAAGGGTTTAAACAAGTACCCGGGATCGATTTTGATGAGACATATGGCCCTGTGGTTAAGGCTTCTACCATTAGAGTCATCTTGTCATTAACTGTATAGTTTGGTTGGTATTTGAGACAGATTGATATCAATAATACTTTTTTAAATGGTCATTTGGTTGAAGAAGTATACACAAATCAACCTTTGGGATTTGTCGATACTTCTCATCCTACTGCTGTCTGTAAATTGCATATAGCATGTATGGTTTTCGTCAAGCTCCCAGAGCATTGTTTGATCAATTAAAAACTACACTCATTGCTGTCTTGGGGTTTCCGTAATTCCAAAGCTGACAACTTTTTATTCATATTTCATCATGAACAAGTTGTGTTGTATGTGTTAGTGTATGTGGATGACATTATAATTACAGGCTCAGACACTACTACCATTCAATCCTTCATTAATAGGCTGAATGGTCAGTTTGCTTTAAAGGATATTGGAGAACTCAATTTATTTCTGGGTATGGGCAGTGCTTCATTCAGTGAAAAAACTCTTTATCAGAGTTTACTTGGTGGTCTCCAATATCGTTTCAATACTCGGCCTGACATTGCATTCATTGTAAACAAACTAAGTCAGTTCCAGCAGTATCAACTGTTGTCCACTGGCAAGCTCTTAAGAGGGGTGTTGAGATATCTAAAGGGCACTGCTGATTTAAGTTTATGGTTCAAGCCGAGTTCATCAATGTACATTACTGGCTATTCAGATGTTGATTGGGTACCTCTCTCGTGGATGATAGGAAATCTGTGGCTGGTTATGCAGTTTTTCTGGGTACTAACTTGGTTGCTTGGTAATCCAAAAAGCAACAAGTGGTTGCTCGTTCCAGTACTGAGTCCGAATATAGAGCTTTAGCTCAAAGGTGGTCTTGAAATTAGTTGGTTGCGTCGTTGCTTTTTAATTGAAGATTCCTATTTGTGCTACTCCTACAGTGTGGTGTGATAATATGAGTGCTGCTGCTTTGGCCAAGAATCCAGTCTATCATTCTCGCACAAAGCATATTAAGTTGGATATTCACTATGTACGAGATAAGGTGTTATCTGGGCTACTGGATGTTCATCATGTTCCATCGGTTGATCAAGTTGCTGACGTATTTACTAAAGCTTTTCCAGCTTCTCGATTTCACTATTTGAGGGACAAACTAAGTCTCATTTCGCTTCCCCTTAGTTTGAAGGGGGATGTTAGAGTTAATCATTGAGATGTTGTCTAGTGCGTAACTCGAGAAGTATTTGTGGTAGTGTTATGAGTCGTTGTTGTATGAGTGTGTCAAATGTGTATGTAAATGAAGGGTCACGATGTGATCAAATGAACTAGTTGACATGTAATGTTACAAATTGATATAAATGGGATGAAATGAACACCGTAGTTGAGCCACAGAAATTTCGATGAGATGATAATGGAGCTTCTCCTGGAGCTCTAACAAAGTGCGATTGTGGTGCTTTCATAGTTATTATAATCCCGATTTGAATCTTTGAATCCCACGATTCACGATTCGAATCCTTGCTCAAATATTCGATTCTTTGTACCGAATCTCACTACCAGTAAATCTTACGATATTTTTATGATTCATGCTCCGAGCCTCGCTTAATTCAAAGCGATTCAAGATACAAACCTCATACTATTCAATGATTTACAATAATCTAGGTGTTTTTTTATGTTAGTTTTAGGGTTCATTAATTTGAATCTTTTAATGTTTGTAGATTGTTATTTTAGCATTTGTGGACTTCTCATCATATTTCGATTTCAATTTTTACATATGTGACACCTCTCTCAATTTGTATATAAGTTTTTAATATTAATCACATATTCATAGATTTCAATTTCTACATTTGTGAAATCATTTTACCATATTATAAATAATAGTATGGTGAGAAAAATAAGTTTCTATATGATTCACTATATCTTGAATCATACGACTCAAATGATTCGAATCCCAGTTAAATTCAGTTTAACCCTCAACGATTTGCTTCCAATTCACGATTCTGACAACTATGGGTGGTTTGGACACCTTAAAAGACAGCATACAAATGCCCTCGCTAGAAAACTTGACTCAATAGAGATTGAAAAAATTAGAAGACGCAAAGGTAGACTGAAATTAACTTGGGACGTATCGATTACGAGGGATTTAAAGGACTTGGAAAGCACACTATCCACTTCACTAAATCGAGCGCAATGGAAGAGTATGATCCCTATAGCCGACCCTACAAAATAAGGGATTAAGGCTTAATAGTTGTTGTTGTTGTTCTATTTGTAACACTTATGACCAATAAATTAATAGCCAACCCTAACTAATTTATGATTGAGGCTAAGTTGTTGTTGTAAGCTCAATAAATTAATAATTTTTTACCCGATGTGTAGGAGTGTGCGCATTCTCTCCTTGCTGGCCTTATCATAAAAATAACCACACAATTTAGAAATGAGTATTGTTCGTCATTTACATGTATATATATATATATATTAAAAATACAATTTTGTACCTGTATTTGTTGATTGCAAACAAAGGAAGCCAACTCGTCACATTTATCTCTCAAATGGGTGATTTCACCAAGAAGTTCTTCAACGGGAATGGTATTATTAGCTGTCGCACCCATGCTGGAAGGAGTTGCTTCGACACTAAGACCTCTGACTCGACGTTGGCGTTGAGGACCAAAAACTTGCAAGATGGGGTCATTGTTAATTGGTAGAGCACTGGAACCCGACCATTGACTTTGACATTCATTAAGTTTTTCCTTCATCGATACGCAATTAATGTTTATATCAAATTGAAGAAGAAAATTTGATTAAAATAGAAGAACAACATATTCCTTAATTTACCACAATTTTAGCAACTTTTTCATTGTGTGGTCCCTTGCTACAACTACAATGCCCTCGAACCCATAAATCGTTCTAGAAACATTAGCTCCACCTCTTTCTTGTCTCTCTTCTTCGAGACGAGCATATCCTTTTTGACTCATTGTGTGTTTAATTGTTTGCTTCGCTCTAATTTCCTTACTTTGTGCAATGAAGCTTGTTGATTTCCTTTGTCTTTTAAACTTTCTCCATTGGTTTTGATCAATCTGCTGTGTTTCTTCTTATTCCTTGACTTAAGGTGATGGTGAGCCTTGATTTCCATGCCCTAAACAAGTTCCTAATTCTTTGCATTACATGTTTTTCATGAGATTTTCTATCAATTATAAATATTTCCTACAATGAGAATAAAATACAATCAAATAAAGTAACTTAATAATTAACTTTACTCCAAAAATAGAAGTCTAACCTCAATACATTTCCACAATTGAAGGAATCTTTGTTGGGCGCATCTTCTTTCTTTGTTGGTGTTCTTCGGCCTCTTCATCACCATCACCACCACCAACTTCTTTTTGTTATTCTCGCTGCCCAATTCTCTACATTACATGTCTCTCATAAGATGTTCTATCAATAATAAAATGCAATCAAATGGGAGTAACGAAATAATTAATTTTATTATAAAAATTGAAAGTCTAACCTCATCATCATCATTATCATTATCATCATCATCTACTTCTTCTTGTCATTGTTGTCCAATTCTCTGTGTTGGAGAAAATCAAAGAGAAGTAAAATTGAATAGAGGAGAGAAGAAAAATTGATCTATATAAAAGGAAGAAAAACAATAACTGAAATCTGGTTATTTTATTTCTTGATCTTTCGCGATTTGTATAAAAACAGATTTGCATGTGTATTTTAATACACTTTAAGTAACAAGAACTAAAGTTGGAATAAAACTCTTATCCTAAAAAATAGAAACTTGTATCCTAATCTAACTTATCAACAACTAAAGGATAACTTAAAGAGCAAGAAACATAATAACGAAAAATAGATAATTGAATGTTGATGTCCCTAATACGTTAAATGCAGTTAAAAGCAATATCGTTAATACTCCTCCTTGCTTTGGTTGCTGCAAACTCCAAGCTTTTCTCTAAGAAATTCGAACTTGCTTCTTGACAGAGGTTTTGTTAATATATCAGCTAGTTGAAGATCAGACTTGCAATACTTCAATTTAACTAAACCTTCCTTCTGCACTTCTCTAAGAAAGAATAATTTGATGTTGAAGTGCTTTGTTTTCCCATGAAAAACGGGATTATTAGAGATAGCGATGGCAGCTTGATTGTCAACAAACAACTTTGTGCATTCCTTTTGCTTCAAATGTAAATCTTCTAACATTTTCCTTAACCATAAAGCCTGATTTGCAGCCGTTGTTGCTGCGATAAATTCAGTTTATGCTGTAGATTGAGCCATTGTACTTTGCTTTTTAGAACTCCAAGAGAACACTCCCTGAATCAAACTTGAAACAATAACCGAGATGTACTTTTCATATCATCAAGTGAGCCTCGCCCAATCTTTATCGAGTAGCCATGCAACACATAATTCGACTTGCACAAAATTTGATTCCAAAATTCAATGTCCCCTTCACATATCTAAGGACTCTTTTAGAAGCTTTGAGATGCGTTTCAGTCGCACAATTTGTAAATCTAGATAATAGACTTACGGAATATAGGATATCAGGCCTTGTAGCAGTTAGATACATAAGACAACCTACTAAGCTTCTATAGTAGGTTTCATCAACCTTTTCAGCTTCGTCTTCTTTGCATAGCTTTTTTTTTGACACATGGGAGTATCAACACTCTTGCATTCATCCATTCTAAATTTCTTCAAAATCTCCTTGGCATACTTTCTTTGACAAATGAAGACTTCTCCTTTCTTTTGTTTTGTTTCCATCCCTAGAAAGTAAGACATCTCTCCAAGATTTGTCATCTCGAAAGTTTGCATAATTTCTTCTTTGAACTTTCTCACAAGTTCTTCATTACTTCATGTGATCAACAAGTCATCAACATAAAGTGAAATAACCACAAAACTGATTTCATCACCTTTGATGTAGAGAGTCAATTCATTGAGGCTTTTGTTAAAACCCAACTCAAATCAAGTGCTCATCAATTCTACTATTCCGAAGCTTTTGGAGCTTATTTCAGGCCATACAAGGCCTTCTTAAGAAGGTACTCATCATCTTCTTTTCCTTTTGCAACAAATCTTTCATGTTGCTCTACATAGATCTCCTCCTCCAATAAGTCATTCAAGAAAGCTGATTTGACATCAAGTTGATAAACTTTCCAGCTATTTTGTGCGGCTATTGCAAGCAACAACCTGATTGTCTCCAATATAGCAACATGAGCGAAAGTATCAGAAAAATCAACACCAAGAATCTGAGCATAGCCTTTCACAACAAACCTAGCTTTATGCTTGTTGATTGAACCATCAGGATTCAGCTTAGTTCTAAACACCCATTTTACGCCTATCACTTTTCTATCTTCAGGCCTTTTCACCAATTGCCAAGTTTGATTTTTCTCAATCATGCTTATCTCCTCCTCCATGGCAGCAACCCATCTTGAATCTTTTGCAGCTTCCCAGAAGTTTGAAGGTTCAAGTAAAGCTACATTGCATGATTGATAAATTTCGAAAAGTGATCTCATACCTCTAACTGGTACATCATCAACCAACTTATCTGGATTGAGTTGTAATTTTAAAACATGGATAGGTTCTGAAATTGGATGCTTTCTTTTCCAATCCCACTCATCATTTTCCATGAAATACACATCTCTGCTGGTCAGGATTTTCTTGGTGTTTGGTTGGAAAATTTTGTATGCTTTAGAAGTTAGGCTATAACCTATAAAGATCCCTTCTTCTGCCTTTTTGTTTAGTTTGTCCCTTTTAATTTGAGGAACATAAACAAAACAAAGACATCCAAATACTTTGAGATTTTTCAAAAAAGGTTTGAGTCCAAACCATACTTCATATGGAGTTCTTCCAACTACTGCTTTTGTAGGCAGCCTATTTAGAAGAAAGACTGCAGTATGTGATGCTTCTGCACAATACTCTCTCGGAAAATTCTTCTCAAACATCAAGCATCTGGCCGTCTCCATTATGGTACGATTTTTCCTCTCACTAACTCCATTTTGTTGTGGAGTATATGGAGCAGTGAGTTGATGTTCAATTCCAGCTTCTTCACAAAATAGATTGAACTGATTTGAGGTATATTCCTTGCCATTATCTGATCTCAAGACTTGAATTTTGTGACCACTTTGTGTTTCAATCCATTGCTTGAATTTCCAGAACACACCAGCAACTTCTGATTTGAATTTAAGAAAATAGATCCAACACATTCTTGAGTAGCCATCAATGAAAATTAAGAAATACTTACTCCCATTTAAAGATGGAGTATTATAAGGTCCAGACACATCAGTATGAATCAGCTTCAACTTCTCGGTGGCTCTCGGGTTACTGTTTAAAGGGAAGTCTTGTTTGCTTTCCTTGTTGACAAGCAATGCAATCTCGAATATCTAGTTCAAGATGAGGAAGTCCTTGAACCATATTCTTCTTCTCGCAAAGTCATCACAGCTTTATGATTGAAGTGTCAAGCCTTTTGTGCCACAATTTCGCATTAGTTTTCATGGTGAATAGGTCGCATTTTCCTCCTCCAAAGGATCTAATGCAAAGCTTTTCCCTTCATGTTAACTTTAAACACATCTTCACCTTTCGAATCTTTGATCAAACATTGATTGTTTTCAAAGATTATTTTGAAACCTCTCTCAAGAAGCTGGCCAACACTTAACAAGTTTTGGCTTATTTTAGGTACAAATAATACATCTTTGATCAGTTTTGTACCCAAAATACTTTCAATTTCAACTGTGCCTTTTCCATTGACCGCAAGGTACTCGCCATTGCCAATTCGAACTTTGGAGGTTACAGAAGTGTTCAATTCTCGGAAGAGGTCTCGATCGAAAGTCATGTGGTTTGTGCAACCACTATCTACAAGCCACTTATCACTTGTACTACTTGTTGCAAAACAAGATGCAACAAAAAGATGCTCATCCTCTTCGATCCGCAACTTGTGCAAAGATTCTTTTGTTGAAGGTTGACTTGAGTCACTTGTCTTTGTTGTGGATTGCTTCTACATATTTTCTGATGATGTCCCAACTTCTGACATTTCTCACATTGTTGATCCGGTCGCTTCCAACATTTAGAAGGGTGATGACCCTTTCTTCCACAGTGCTTACAAGGAGGAAAATCATATTTTGTTCCCTTATTAGTGTTAGGAGAATCAAAACCTGAATTTCCTTTCTTGTTCTTCTCAACTTTCTTCCCTTTTTGTCCTTGAATGAATTTAGCTCTCGCAGCTAATGCACCTTCAACAGACCTTCAGATCTAATGAGGTTTCTTTGTTCCTGTGCTTGCATAGCACTCAACAATTCCGCCAAACTAACGTTGGCCAAATTTCTTGTATTTTCAAGTGATGAAATAGTAGCATCAAACCTTGCCGGGGTGGTTACAAGGATTTTTTGCACAATCCTAGAGTCTGAAAATTTAGAACCGAGTAATCTCACTTTATTCGCGATCCCAAGTAATCTATCAGAATATTCCTTCACTGTCTCTGAGTCCTTCATTCTCTGAAGCTCGAATTCTTTGATTAAGTTGAGAACCTTCATTCATTCGATGTTTTCATCTCCTTCGTACTTCTTCTTTAGGTAGTTCCATACTTCAAAGGCCGACTTTAATGACATAATCCTTACGAAGACTTCAGAAGAGACTGCAGCAAATGACATAGCTCTTGCCTTAGATTTTCTTGACTTTCTCTCTTTGTAATACTTGATTTGCGCCATTGTTGGATTTGCGGGTAAGGGAAGAACTTCGTAGTCTTCCTCAACGGCTTCCCAGAGATCATTCGCCTCCAGATGTGCCTTCATCCTGGCTGCCCATATATGATAACCCTCACCATCGAACAGCAGTGGTGCAAGTGAGGTGAAAGGATTTCCAAGAATTGAATCTGAATCCATGGAAGTTCTTGGATGCAAAAAAAAAAGTTTCTCTCAACCACAAGTCCCTTAAGAAAATAAGGGCTCTGATACCAATTTGTTGGAGAAAATCAAAGAGAAATAAAATTGAATAGAGGAGAGAAGAAAAACTGATCTATATATAAGGAAGAAAAACAAGAACTTAAATGTGGTTCTTTTATTTCTTGATGCTGCGATCTGTATAAAAACAGATTTGCATGTGTATTTTAATACACTTTAAGTAACAAGAACTAAAGTTGGAATAAAACTCTTATCCTAAAAAATAGAAACTTGTATCATAATCTAACTTATCAACAACTAAAGGATAACTTAAAGAGCAAGAAACATAATAACGAAAAATAGATAATTGAATGTTGATGTCCCTAATACGTTGCAGCAGTTAAAAACAATATCGTTAATACTCTGCATGACATGCCTTCCATGAGATGTTCTATCAAGTAGAAATATTTCCTGCAATGAGAATAAAACACAATCAAATAGAGTAACTTAATAATTTTATTAAAAAAAATGAAAAACCAACCTCAATACACTTCCATAATTTGTTCTTTTCAGCTTCCAATGTTTTGCACCGATTATGCATATTATTTGGCACCATCTGACGTGATAAGGATCCCAAGAGAGAAGCAAAGGCTTCTGAATCTTCAAAAGGGGTTGACCCCTCTCATTGAAATTACTGTTAATTTTCTTCTTGGTGGCAATTGAAGAAAGTTCTGTTGGGTCCTTTTTCTTTCTTTGTCCTCGTTGTCTAATTCCATGCATTGCATGCCTTTCATGAGATGTTCTATCAAGTATAAATCTTTCCTACAATGAGAATAAAGCACAATCAAACAGAGTAACTTAATAATTAACTATATTATAAAAATTAGAAGTATAACCTCAATACATTTTCATAATTTGTTGTTTCCAGCGTCCATGATTTTGCGCCGATTATGCAAAGCAATTGGCACCATCTCATGTAACAAGGACCCCAAGAAAGAAGTGAATGCTTCTGAATCTTCACCGAGGGGTCGAACCCCCCTCATTAAAATTACTTTTTATTTTCTTATTGGAGCCAATTAAAGGAAGCTTTGTTACGCCCCTCTTCTTTCTTTGTTGTTGTCTCCGTTGTTGTTTTTCTTGTCGTCGTTGTTGACCAAAGCTCTTTGTTGATTGAGAATGAAAATCAAATGATGAACCTTCATCTTCTTCATCTTCTTCTTCTTCTTCTTCTACTTCATTTTTTGCTTGTTGTCGTTGTTGACTTGATTGGAAATAAGAATATCACTTGATGAACCTGGTGATTCATGTGTAAACCTGTGTGGAGATCATATCCTCTCACCAATATTTTGATTTCAACTCAACATTGCTTCTATAGCTAGTCTTGCTCTTTCTGCTTTTTTTTTTCTACAGCTTTTGAATTCTTTTAAAAATTCAAAATTTTCAGTTAGGCAAAAGAGATGTCATAATCGAGTAACAAACCAACATAAATAAAATTCATCAACCTTAAATAGACTAACTAAATTATTTTTGCCTCTCCCTTGGACATTTTTTTTCCTCCACTACCATCTCTCGGATGCATCTTGTATATAAATGTTCCTCAACCTGATCTATACACCATGACTACGTTATGATAGGAAGTACCGCAAAAAGGATTGTTTCACAGTCTATATAATGCATAACCACCATCTCTAAAGCAAATAGATATGCACATACATGTATTTTGAACAATCACTATTGACAACAATTCTCCACGCCCGCATCATTCTCAAAGACTATACATGGATTTGCGTTTATGGGGTTAGTAGTTGTCGCTAGATTTTATTTCATAGCTACTTATTTTCTTTCCCTATTGAAATGTTAACTTTTTCTTCCCTCGTTGGAAGTTTGAGGTTTACTACCGTTGTTAGAAGTTTTATTTTGTTATGGTTCTAAATTTGTAATAGCCAACTTAATGTAGTTGAATGTTCATTTGAACAATTAAGATTAGCAAATCAATTTGCTAAGGTGATTGATTTTATGTCTCATTCTGTTCCATCAAATATATTGAGAGTCATTCATGATTAATGAAATTTCTATTTCTTCAAAAAAAAAAAACACCAAAACTACAACAAAAGCCACAAAACTCATTGAAGTCTTCCAATACATGCACATATTAATTTACTAAGTCTTGTCATTTAATAATAAAGGAATGAGACTAGCCGAGAGGGGTGGCGGAGTGACGTTTGTACTATGAGGGTTTCTTCACAAGAAGAAGGTTGTGTTCAAATTCTTACGTCAACAATGAAACTATTTCCTGGTGGTTTCTCCCGGTCAATGAGTTTGATGGGACCGACTTGATTCTATAGAACTAGTCGTACTCGAAAGGTGCGGATACCCATAATTATCAATAATAATAATAATAATAATAATAATAATAATAATAATAATAAAGGAATGAGAATTTCTCGCCAAGCTCCAATATATGAAATACATAAAATGCTGGAAAAACCATAAAATACATGGATATATAAGCTCCACAAATTGCTCTCCATACACATACAACCTATTATATATACTCTGATAATGCATCATAGCAGGGCTGCAACATATTCACCTATTAAGACCACTAGGTGAGTACAACTCCCCTTTTGTTTTGGTCTCAAACATTGTGAGGTGATCGAGAACTACTCTCAACACTTGGCTGTCACAAGCAAGAGTAGGGCCAGCATCACATTGAGGAAAGGCATCCAAGTGGCTCAAATTCTTTGGAGGGATGAGGTGTGCAAAGTGGGAGATGTTGGGATTGGTTTGGTGAGATGTTGAAATGGAGAAGCAGGGCACTTGCACAAATTCTTTTGTGTTTGGTGGAGTTTGGTCAAAAATGATGTAAGAATCTGTTGGTGTTAATGGAGGCAGAGATGGGGATGGGGAGCTTCTTGTAGGAACATCAACTTCATCATAGTTGTCTTTCTTAGCATCACTAGAATTGGTTGAATCTCTATTCCCCTTGTAGTATACTTTGCATAAGACCCAATCTCCCTGTTATCATACATATATATAGAGAAAGAGAGAAATTAGGGAATCATAGAGGATTATATAATGTCAAGTTTGTGACATAAATTGTATCATAAAAATGAGAAGAGCTACATCATTTTAAATAGGTAAATAATGGAACTCCAATCCCTTGACCTCAAGTCTTAGGTTCAAGTCTTAAGCACGAAGAAAATTGTATTGGAAGATCAAACCTCTTAATTTATACGTCTAAAACAAGGTTGGTTTGGGATTAGTCAAGTCTAAGTAATGAGCTAGGAAATGGAGAAAAGGTTTAGAGTCTTTAGACACCACAATTATCCTAAAAACAACGCAGGTTTCTACCTCATGATGACATCAAGGCCAATCTATGTGTAGCATTTGAAGTCACACACTAAGTCACACACCTATTTGGTAACCGCGCGATGCACTAGCTTCGAAATCTATGCAATATATTTTAACATATGAGTACATGCATCTCAAGATGCATCACGCGGCTTTGTCAAAATATCGTTTCCCTATAACTAACTAAATGTAGGGGTAGAACTAATAAGTGCAGGAAAGTTAGAAGACCTGGAAAGTGTGCAGAGTAGAAGGCCTGGACGGTCCATGTATCCGGTGCTCATGCATCACCCAGTTAGACTTTTTTCCTTTTGGTGCTCTGCCTTGGTAGAAAACTAGGGTTTTCTTCATGCCCACCAACAGCCCTTCTTTCACAATTCTTCTATCCTTACCCGTAGCTTTCCAGTACCCAGATGTTGTTGCTCTATTTGTTCTTGCTCCAGTTGCATATTTTCTATCAAGTTGGTTGTAGAAGTACCATTCTCTTCCCCCAACACATGCTGCTTCTGACCATATTCAAGGTACACGTACATGCAAGCAACTTTCAATAAGTTGTGATTTATTAGTGGAATAACTGAACCTGAAATTAATGATGCTCCCATACAGTGGCGGAATTAAAAAAATTTGTTAGGAGGATGAACTTTATACGGAACTACAAGGGTTCTCGAGATTTGGGGGGCGACCGTATGAAAAATTATACACCTTGCGTGTGATCCTCCGAGCGCGTGTGTCTATATATATAGTTGATCAAAAAAAAAAATTATAGAAAATGCTTAGGCTAGCCACCCCTTAAAGTACTGCCTAGAATATCTTTGATTTAGCTAAGGGAGCTTGAAATCTTGGCTCCACCTCTGCCTTTAAAGAAAGAAATCAAAACGAAATTTTACTTTAATTAGCGGAACAGCAAACTCAGGACAAACAACGGTGATGTAGATATTATCAACGGCGCAACTAACAACAAAGAAGGGACTTATTGCTCATTTTCTAGTTGTAGTTATTTAGACCTATTAAGCAACAATGCTTCGTTTCAAATAAAGATTAATATCTCAACGGTGATGTAAATATTATCAACGGTACAAAGACAACAAAACATGTGAAAATTACTCATCCTTTCTTTTTAGGAGCGCAAATTTTTACTAAATTAAGATATTAACAATAAGCTTTATTTGTTAAATGTTAGGGACTATTGATATTTCTGACAAATATCAATTTTTTTTTTTACCAACAAATATCAATTAGTAGTGTTGAAGTCATTTATTTAATTGGTAACTCAAATGGAACTGTTAAAAAGAATACTTACTGACCAACTGTTTGACCAGTAGGCAATTAAGATAATCAAGTAGTAATACATGAAAAATTATGAAAGTTCTTAATATATAATTGACTAATTAAAACAAGGAAATAAGAAATCCAAACACAAGAGGGAAAACAAGAAATGGCCTCATTTTTCCCATTATTTACCTTTTTTTTTGTCAAAGTTTAGCAATGTTAACAAGTTGGTTTTATTTTTTTTTGAGCAATTAACAAGTTGGTTAAAAGTAAATTAACGATGAAAAGAGATTAGGTAGCATTTGTAACAAACTTATCAACACAGTCATAGAGGATCCATTGGATTATACATTGAAAGGCACACGTATGTACGTCATGATGAATATTTAGTGGGTTCTCGACAAGTGACGGGTAGCTGGTATTAATGTATATCTATTGTTGGTTACTTTAATGACTATTTTAACTTAAGATTGATATAGTGTTCGAATTAAGTATAGTATAGTACACTATCAAAATCATGATAGCCAAAAAGTCAGAGACCATGTACATATATATATTGAGGTACATTAAAGGATCTCCAAAGAGGAACTTATGAAATGCGAGAAAATGTCATTGTAGAAATCTGCCTTTTTAAATTCACATCAACATCAAAATGATTCCAATTCAAACCTAAACTTAAATATTATAAGGCTCCACCATGGAAATATGAAAGAAAGAACTCTAAGACTTAAGAATATAACTAATCTAGCCAGTTAAATACTTATTAAGACTTGTCAACTATCTTTGTTAAAAAAAGTACTGATTAAAGTCCTGCAAAAGTTTGAGATTAGATACCCTACAGTGTTATACATCTATTCAAACTTATGAACAACTCAAATGACCATTCATCATATTCTAAAAGATCAAAGCAAATAATCGGAACGAAAATAATAAAAGTTAATAACTTAGAGCGGTGCTAAATACACCCCCACTGATATGAGGGGGCACCCCTTTGATTTGGGCGCCCAGCGAATCTCGAAGGGCACCCATAATCTTTACTAAAATACCCATGATGTCAACCAATGCACCTCACCACTCAAAACACAAATTAAAGTTGTATCTGTCATGTCTTGCTGAGACCCGTATTAAAGTGTCGATCTATACCAACAAACACCCTAATAAAGTGCTCAGATACCCAACTCATTGGGTCAACATCGAGACTGTACAAGTGATCTCGGTGGCATTCTGCGAGACATCTCGGTCATGTATGTTTGAGACCATAAGTTTGCTCAAACGTAGTGTCGAGCTTTGACATCCCAGTACTGCATAAGGCCACCCCATTTTTTGAGAGGGCAAATCTGTCATTTCCTTTTAGAACCAACATTAATTAAAAAAACAATATGAATGAAGTATCTAAATTCAAGAACATGAGCTGGATGAAGTATCTAAATTCAAGAACATGAGAATTAGTAGCAATGAAGGTGAATTCTAATGAAGAAATTTAATATGGCAATAACATCAACGGAAACTTCTTATCAAAAAAAAAAACATCAACGGAAACGATGATTAAGTAGTCTTACCTGCAGGAAGGTCCCAAGGCTCGCAACTGTTCAAGTCGACTTCCATTAGAAGAGGAAAGGCTTGAGAATTCTCAGTCATGCCCATCACCTTCTTCATCAAATAATCACACACAAGCTCTTCATCTCTTGGATGAAACCTAAACCCTGGAGGCAACTTAGCCTCCACCATGCTCAACAAGTTCAGCATCTCTTCAACTTTCACTCAATTTTTGAGATTGCGTGTTTGTTTTTGTGTAGAGAGAGAGAGAACAAATAAGCCTCCAAATAAGAGCCTCAAGAGGAGAATATAAATAGAGTAGGAGAGAGAAGTCAACTGAGATATGTAAAGGAAGGATTTCATTAGACCTTCTATTTCATTTATTTAAATTTGAATACATTTTTTTGTTATTATAATAGATAATGAGGAAGGACACGTGTCGGTATGACGTTATTTCATCATTTAATTTCAAATTGCTGACCTAGAACTTTTTGGACTATATTAGAGGTTGGACCCATAAAGATGATAGTGAAGCTTTTGTGGCCATTTGGAGAAATTAGATCTGTAAATCTGGACTGAGAATTTCCGAGTCAACACGCCGAGTCGGTCATGGAAGCCAACATGTTCTTCCACTAGAACTTCAGCTCATAGTTCAGGGGCTGACAACCTCCTCAGGTCTCTCTTCTTTTGCATGTTAGAAGCCCAAATGCCTATTTCAAAGGATAGGAAGGTAAAAGAAGAAAACATAATAACAAACAAAGAAAGCACTTCACAACAACCCTACTTTTCATGCTCTAATTCTTCCATTTAATTCTATACACAACGACATTTATCTCGTTTGTTTGATTCTTTCATAAAAAGTGACAAAAGATTTATGTCGGCTATCAACTTACCCTCCTCCATTATCCTGAAATAGAAAATGGGTTTTGGAGTCTCCGGACTTGAAATCGACTATATAACGCACATAATATTTTACATGAGTGTTCACTTAATTCTATGTGGAAGATCGATCAAAAATGATTATTACCTCCATAATTAAGCATTTTCAACTTCACATTGTATTTTCAAAACACCACACTTTCAATTACCAATGAAAAGATCTAAGCTTACTACCTGTTAGTTTCTGAATGAAATAAGTTTATTGTGTTTTATCTTGTATACATAGTACCCTATTTATATAGGCAAGTCTAGAATACAAGAAATGAAAGTAATCACACTTTGCTATATGTCCGTCGTCGACTCCGTCGACTCTGATATCCGTCGTTCTACAGTTCTGTTGTTCTGACTCTGCCACATCAGAATCTGTTTTCTGCCGTCTTCGGTGGTCGTTGATCTGCTCCGCAACGAACCTTAAATTTGTCGAGTTCTGGATTCGATTGACAACCTCAAGTTGAACCAACTTGAGTTTGAGGGAGGGTGTTAAGGAAACTGAATATTGTATCCAACTGTTAAGGAAACTAGTATCCTCCGATATCTCGTAGGTTCCTTTTGTGATTACTTTCCTTTCTTGTATTCTAGACTTGCCTATATAAATAGGGTACTATGTATACAAGATAAAACACAATAAACTTATTTCATTCAGAAACTAACATGGTATCAGAGCCAGGTTCCTAGTTTTAGGTCGGTCGACTCTCGAGTCGACGACCGCTTCATGATTGTTTCTGTCGCGCCCGCCCGCGCCTTTGCCCGAGGCTGCTCCGCCGCAACCACCAGATCCGCCAGATTCCTCCGTTGCCGCTCCCACCCGCCACGGATCGCGCGCGCGCGCGGGCAGTGCGCCCGCCCGCCCGCACCTGCCCGAGGCCGCTCCGCCGCCCCCACCTGATCCGCCGAGCCTCCCGATCTCCCGCTCACACCACTGCCGCTACTAGATCCGTCACCGCCGCCACTGCTTCGCGCCCGCGCCGTGCAACCGGACCGCCACCACCGGATCCGCCAACGCTCTGTTCTCTCTGTTCTCTGATACCATGTTAGTTTCTGAATGGAATAAGTTTATTGTGTTTTATCTTGTATACATAGTACCCTATTTATATAGGCAAGTCTAGAATACAAGAAAGAAAAGTAATCACAAAAGGAACCTACGAGATATCGGGGATACTAGTTTCCTTAACACTACCTATGTTTACCGATTATTCGTATGCAAAATGGATAAAAAAAAAAAAAAAAAAAAAAAAAATCGTATGCAAAACAAACCTTACTGCAATTGAACTATCATGATATAAATTCAAACTTTCCCTTTTCAATTACGAATGAGTAAGAACAGAAACGCCCTAGTACTTTTCTTTTTTTTCTTTCTTTACCAAACGCAGAAACCCCAATACCAGAAATTGTGGGGCATTTTATTTTTTATTTTTTTTCCAAGATTCTGCCTATTAGACAATAGAATTGTTCTGTTCCAATAGGGCAAATGGATGCGCAACATACTTTTTACACACATTCGCGGCATAATATATCAATAATGCCTACCAAATATACACAGAGAAAGAGCGCATCCGTCTGCATAATCCGGCATATTTCAACAACTATATAACAAATGCGTGTGCCAACAGCCAACAGCCAACATGAAAGTAAATAGCCCAATTTTTTTCCAATTCAATACAAATGCTTTTTCATGCAGAGACTCCTACCTTCCAATTTTTTTATTTTTAAAAAAGTACTGATAAAAAAAAAAAAAAGTAAACAAAAAATCCTCAAGACAAATATTTCTTATGGGAACAAGATTTCAGATTTGCATGGCCCAGTTTTTTGACCAAATAATAAACATTGAAGAATTGAATGATCCAAGCATAACAGTAGGAGTGATGTACAAAAATTAAGAAAACAACAGTAATCTTGTGTTGCAGGAAACATGAAAGCAAACAATTAAATGAGGTCCACATGCCACAATTTCGATTTGAAATATAATAAACAGCTCATTCTAGTAATCAACGATTGAGATTTTAACCCTTTTATCAGAGCATATTTTATCTCATTATAACACCTGCATTTAATCGAGCACAATGAAAAAGTTTGATCCATGTAGCCGACCTCAATTAATTTGAGATTGAGGCTATGTTGTTGTTGTTGTTGTTGTTGTTGTATAACACCTGCCGACAGGCCATCGAGTCAAATAAACACTCTCATTTTGCATTTCACCTAACTTCACAGGGTTATAATTTTGTTATTCAAGCCCATTTCTCTTGGTTTATTTAGTCATCCCAACTCACATAGTTTAACGTGGGCAAAGCTCTTAAACTAATCCTTCTAGGAGCTATTCTTCTTGACTAATTAATAATGAGATCACCATCTACATCTGCAGTAAGTATTATAAAGAGTCATGCGAGTTGCAATGCCTTTCACAGTATGTGCTCCACTAAAGATAAAAAGTCAGCTTGGCATATTACCAAAAGAATCCAATGGGCTAAGCTAAGCATTTGACTTGAAGAAACAGCTAATCAAAATAGCTGTTTCCCATAAAAATAATTAGGAGCAAATAGAATAAAAAGAGAGAAAAAAGAGGAATTTAAGAATCCCCAAAACATAATGAAATCTCACCTCACATGAAGCATGAGAATGCAAGGTTGTTACAGGACCTTTTTCCTCTAACAAAGCAAATAAAAATGGATCGAGCAAACAAAATCAATATGGATGATCTGATGATGAAATAATATTAATTAGAATGTCAATAAGATGCTGAAAGAACACTAGTAATTTAAAATATATTTCTTTGATTGGAAACGACCTTTGTCTTTACTTATTTTAAATATATAAAACAATTGTTTAAAAAAGCACGAGGCGTAACTAAGGCGTTTTGTCCAAAAGAGCAGAATGAGGCGTAAGCCTCAGTATATTTTTGCAAAACCATGTAAAATATTGTCAAAAACTCAATAAACATAAATACATTCACGAATACAACTATTGTAAACAAATAATAGCACTCAATAAGATAAAAACGAAGTAAAATAAGTAAATTTGATGTACCTAACCTTATCACTCAAATGCAACTATCGAACATGCTTATTAACAATGTTTACAACAAATATCTGTATAAATTTTTGAAATAAAAATGAGAATTTACCCAATAATCTAAAACATTCTTGAATCAAAATTTTCAAACAATAAAAGTAAAGTTTTAACTTAAAAGTTCAAACTTCAAACTAGTGATATAAATCTAATGATTCGTGAAAGGCATGCTCATTTATATATAGAGTCAAAATCCGATATTAAGGTTCAAAACTTTAAAGTGAAATCTGTAGAGGCTTACAACAATGCATTGTTTTTGTAACAACAACCCTAAAAAAAAAGGAGAATTAAGGAGAAGGAGATGGAAGAACCACCACACAAGTTTTGTCGAGATGAAGCGCCCAACCACACAAATAAGATTTGGGTTTTAGGGCTTGGGCGTGATCCTTTTATTGTGGAAAACACGTAATGACATTTCGATAAATAACTTGTACTTTAAATTAAAAAATAAAACATAAAAATACACGATTTAGTGAGGCTTAAGCCTCATAGCGCCTCAGTACGCATTGTACTGAGGTGCGCCTCACTGAAAGTTTGCGCTTTTTTAAACATAATAAAACTGAAGAAGAGTGCAAACTCACTATTTTGCACAACAAATAGAACAGTGAAAATTTCATGTGATGGTAAATACTAAACCGGACCTTTGTTCAACTTTCTAGTGGTTGAACACTTGAATAACTGAAGACAGCACAGCTTCTCATCAATTTTTCAAATGCAGAAGATTTTTTTTTTTTTTTTTTTTTCCAATTTGACTCGAATGAATCAAATATACTAAATATTATCAAGAAAAAGCTCAGTAAACCAAGTTATTCCTATGCAATAAGAAGTCCGTTTAGATACTACGAGGATTTTCGTTACATAAAAAAAAAAAATGTTTAGGAAGGAAAAGTTCAAGTAAGACGGCGTTGGAACTGTGAGAAGAAGACTTGACCTCCTAGCTGCAAGCAAATATCTAGAAAAAACTTACTCTTGCATCAATCAGTGGATGCGGAATGAGACCTCCCCTGTCCTGCTCTCCACTTTTTTTTTTGTTTCTATTATCATCACTATAACCCAACTAATTTGGGATTGAGGCTTTGTTGTTGTATTATTATTATCACTAATTCACTATAAATAAAGCTATATATAGATGTGGAAATTTTGAAGAGGGCCGCTAAGGGCACCCCACCTATTAATGAAGGCACCCAGTTAATGTGGGCACAAATTGATTTACCTGGGGCACCCGAAAATTAAACCCAAAATACCAAAAATACCCCTAGTGCAAAAACCCTTACACCCCACCACCACTACCACCACTACCGCCACCACCACCGCCACCACCATCACCGAACCCCGAGCACCCGACCACCCCCACCACCACCTTCACCGAACCCGAGCACCCCACCACCTTCACCGAGCTGTTGTGCAAGAACCCATTTAGTTTGAATCGACCGGTGAGAGGAATCTCCAAAATCGTGTTTTCGTGTCTCGCCTTGTGTTTCTCCTTTGGTTTACGGCTTTTTGAGGTTCGTAGGGTCGTGGTGTGAGCCGATTTCGTCTCCAAGTTAGGGTTCGGTTGAATAGTTAAAGAAATGAGAATTCGCGGTTCTCGGCCACACACAGCCGAGAGGCGCAGCTGCACGAGTCTCGGCCTCGCATGGCCGAGACAAAGCTACTGGTTTTGGGAACTCGAAGTCTCGCCACAAAGGCGGAAGAGTTCACGGTGTCGCGCGATTACGCATGGCCGAAAGTACTCTAGTTCTCTCGGCGAGACATGACGAGAGCTACAATTAGTGGTAGGTAATGTGGTGTCGGTGGTGTACAATCGAGAATGTGCTCATACTCTCGGTTGTACATCGGCGTACCATACCGTGACCTAAGTACACCTCTCGGTCCTTTGGGACCGAGACATCACCATACATCTCGGTCTGCGAGGCCGATACAATCGCGCACCCAGACAAAAACTTCTCCCAACCGCATAAAAAACACAAAAAATCTCGCAAAATTACCTCAAGGACGACTTCATCCGCACCGAAGCATTACAATCCTCCATTATATAGTGGAAACAACTTCGGATTTGAAGAAATTACCAAACCCTACGTTGACAAACAAATCATCATTTTCTTTGTTTTCCACAACTAAACAGTTCTAATAAACTATCATATGGTTGTCAAACATTGTTTACTCGCTGTCGGATGATGTCAATCCGCAAGAATCGATAAAAAGTCGACAAACGCGGTGTGGATTTGTGGTTCAACCTTGTGGTGGGGTGCCTTTTTTTCTTTGTCAAAATGATTTGTGAGGTTTGAATCACTATATATACAAGGGCAAAATAGTCTTTTCCACTTTTGCTGAAATTTTTACAAAAACTTTGGGTGCCTTCATTAAATGGTGGGGTGCCCTTAGCGGCCCTCATTTTGAAAAGACAGATGCAATGGTACCTATCTATAAAGTGTAAGCATGCAAGATTAGCATATAATAGAAAATACATATAATCATTACATATAAGTTTTGGGAGAAGAATAGGGAGTAAAATTTACAATGTTATTTAGAATTTAAAATATTTTAGTAACCTAATGGACATATAAGATGAAGAAATTGACTCAAACGGTATGAGAGATAAGCCAAGAAGATAGCCGTTAGAGCATAGAGGTGATAAGGAAGAATAGCGAAAAAGAAATGCTAGAAATGAAAATAGAGAGATAGTGTGAAAGATAAAGCTATCAATAATATGACTCTAGATTCGGCCAATGATAGAGTAGAGTGGACAAACCGCAGGTAAAAGACTTTATCAAGTTGAGTTTAAAATTACATTTTCTTCACCTTCGAAAAAGAAAAAGATTTGAGTTCGCACATGTAACTGCAAGTTAGCAAAATGTTCCCTCTTGCCAGTTGTATGGAGGATTACAAATAATAAGAGTAGGAAAATCATTCATATTGCAACTTAAAATATTGTCTTAAATAGATAAATAGTGAACATGATTTTTCCATGAAATCAAAGATACTCATTATTTATCAAAAACAAAGCTCGTACTTTTCAACAAAAAGAAAAAAGCCCGTACCAGATGTCACTTTATAATTATCAAAACTTGAGCCAACAGCTTGTGTCATCACATCGGCTTTTCCTAAATTCAACTATAAATGAAGTTTTTGTAGACACGCCTCATAAATGATCCAATGATACATCATTCATAAACTTCTGCTCTATGTCCTGTGCAAACTCTTTCTCAATGAGCTAATAGAATAGTATTCTGATGACTTTCACGCTACGAATACAATGAACGATCCAGTGTTTCACGTTAGAACAATATACACAAAATTGGAGTCCAGAATGTCATTTTGTTCAAGAGAGAGTGACTTCTAAAACTTTCCAAGATTTTTGCAGGTTCTACAGATTTTTTTTTATATAAATAACTGTATGTAAATTGCTCACTATCCCGCTTTTTACATAATCCACCATGTAATCTTGAAGCATAAATAAAGAACGATAATCTTTCTTGTGCTCCTTCACCAATCGAAAACTTCAAACAATTATCATAAACTCTAGGTGGAATTCTAAGAATAAGTAATAAGCATATTTGTCCCTATTGGCTTGCAGACACTGGCATACTGCCAAGTACCCACATATTGAAACGTTGCATAGGTTTATGTGGAGATAGCTACTAATGAAACTATAAACTCTCATATCCGTGTCATTACAGGTTATTCACAAGAAATTAATCCAAGAGTTGAGGATGAAAGATGAAATACCCAATACTAATTCAGTCAATTAAGTTACAAACTTATAACGGATTAGATTTTCTATGGCAATGATAAATGGAATTTATTGTACACCTATCAATCAAAACCTTCGAGTAAACCTTGGACTGGATAAGGAATACAGAGCAAAATCAAATTTAAGCGCTTGCCGGTGCAAGTGTGTGATTCCGTATGTTTCCGAGAGAGAGATAGTACCATACTGCGCCTTAAAAGTCAAGATCTTCCTCGAACCTTCTGAGCAAGTATGGCCACATTTCTTGGCGATAATCTAGGATTAAAAATGGGCAACATCACTGCTTCAGCTAAATTACCATGCTCCTGTAGGAACAACAACCTATCGAGCAGAAGTAACGTTTCCACTACAGGCCCTAGCGCAGCCCTAAGAGACCAGAAAGGCCCAACCAATTCCTACATGAGCAAATATCCATAAATGTCATGCAATAGTCAATGTATTCAATGATGGTAAGATGTAATAGCTTACATATTCAATGAACATTCTGCATCATAATTCAAAAATGTATAGATTCCAAAAAACAACACGGCACCAATTATGACAGTTAATTATACCTGCTTAAGAACAATGGTCTTGATCAACCATATTGAATGATAAAATCTAGGGTTTTGAAATTAACCATAATATCATGTTAATTCACAACATGAGTATGCAATAGAGACATTAGATTTCCCACTTAAAGTACATGAGTATGCAATAGAGACATTAGATTTCCCACTTAAAGTGAAAGTAGCATGATGAACGCATTAGAAATTCGCCAGTCACTCTCTACAGAATTAGGTATAAACACAACGAAATCCAAAACTTGGAAACCATAAATTAATCTAGTAAGACCCCGGTTGTTCAATCATTTGATAACCAGAGTCATTCTTTGATAAATGATCACTATGAGTCAGACTCAATAGAATTTGATTTCAATATGTTATTCTTATAATTGTACCCCTAAAAAACTCAGTGAACAGTGAGCATTAATTCCATTATTAATTCTTGATCTAGGGAGCTAGTTTCAAAGAAAAACTTACAGCAAAACGTTCAGTTTCCATCCATATTTGAAAATAATCAACCTCATCATTGACTGTTAGTCCAAGACGACCCAATCCAGAACAGCAAAATTGTTTGAAAGTTGAGAATCTATCAGAAGGCCTAGTCTCTTCACATCTGGTAGTGCAATCAGAAGATACTCCCATGCTTACAGTTGACTGCATCTTCACATCTGCAATGCAAAGTCAAACAGTAAGTACAGTTATCCATAAGGCAGGCACAGGCCAGCTGAAGTTGCACGCAATAAAGAAAGTGACACGTATTCTTTGGAGAAAAGGGAAGGGGCAAAATTCACATCACAGAACACACCTAAACAAGTCAACCAACAGCAAAGCCATGGATGTGTAACAAAACTAAGTAAATATCATTACGGAGAGCTAACAAGGGAATATGTGGCAGCTAATTGCCCAGGTACCAAAATGTCTGAAGATAAATAAATAAATAAAAACATTTTGCTTTTTGGCTGCTGCACGCAATAATATGTCCAGGTTAGTCAGTGGGATTGGTGAACTCCCTATGAGATGTTCCTATTTCCTGATTCCAGAAAGGAAGGGTAAATTACTGTGTTAAATGGTATATTGATGGAAAGAAAACCTCATACCTGTAGAGGTGTCAAAATGGGACATGACATAAATAAGAAAAAATGCTTAACATCGAAAATTGGCGTCAGGATTGGGCTTATTTAGGTTCATGTCATAAATGGGTGGACTCATTGATCCACCCATTTATTATGCGCAACAAATGGGTTGTGCCACCCGTTTAAGACACATCTAATACAAGCAGATAGCATTTTCAATTATGATCATCTTACACTCTTCGTGCTTAGTGTTCGTGCTTAGTGTAAAGGGCTTAGTAGGTGATGTAGCAAAAAGAAAAAATGTATTTTGCAGAACATAAATGAGTTAAATGCATTGAATGAATGGTGCTGGAATAAAAACATTTATGCTTCTTGGGTGAAATGCGCTATGTTGATTTTTCATTTCAGTAAAGGGTGGTGCTGCATGGAGTCATGATTCCATGGAGTCGCAACTTTTAAAATTAGTGGTTGATCCCTGAACTCCCTTTAATGTCTAATTGATGTGTCCGAAAAAACAATTTCAGAACAACAGTTATTAGTGGTGCTACATGTGGCACCACCCTTATTAGTAGTTGATCTCTAGACTTAATTAATTATTAAAAAAAACTCTATGAGTCCGAACTCATGATTTCGGACAGCTTTATTGTTCAATAAAACCCATCTAACCAAATATTTTACACAAGTCATGTCGGGCCAACCTCGTTAACTTGTGACATGTCATGTAGTGTCAAGTCATTCATTATATGGGCTATGTCTGTAATGATTCTAATCGTGTTAGCGAAGTATTTGACCCGACGAGAACATGATATGCCAACCCATTTTGACACCCCTACCTACACGTTAAATCCTTAATGGTTCCTTTAATCAATAAAGCTGTCCGGAATCATGAGTCCGGACTCATAGGGTTTTTTAATAATTAATATAAGTCCAGAGATCAACCACTAATAAGGGTGGTGCCACATGTAGCACCACTAATAATTAATATAAGTCCAGGGATCAACCACTAATTTTAAAAGTTGTGACCCCATGGAATCATGAATCCATGTAGCACCAACACCACCCTCCTTTAATATACCAAACTTCCATAGATACCATTACTGAACAACCTTTTTCCATTTTCGAACATTGCTCAGATGAAGGGGAATCAGAAAATTGTTCGACATCCAAATGGCCCTTGATAGCCTTCAATTGTTGCTGGCGACGCATAGCTTTCCCTTGTCTCCCTACTGAGGGACTTCCCGCTAAGACTTCGGATGATATCTAAAAAGAACCCGCAAAGTGGGAAATAAAGTGACGATACGATAATAAATGCAGCATATAAATTAAGGTGTTTTACCAACATGCCTAGACGCAACTAAATTGCAAGTGACAAGTTCTTTGGGATGATAGTACAAGTCAAAGATGACGAGTTACCAAGCATATTTCTCATGGTTTCTATCTTAAGAAACCTGTATTCTTCACTTGTTTATAGAAAATAGTCCGGCCAAAGGGTTAAGAATGCTTGCGAAACAAAAGAGAAAAGACACCAACACAATGTATGTGTCATACTCCAATAAGGAAATCCATTAAGAATTTAAGAGAGAAGGTTGTCGATAGAAAACACTGAGACCCAGTTTCAAGAGGAGTAACAGCCACATAATATGTTGATATTCTTTGTTAGAAAACCCTATAATATACATATATATATATATATATATATATATATTGAAAATTCTACAATGGTGACTTTTTTAAATCACCATGGATGGCGATTTAAAATTCCCACCATAAGATTAGATCTAATGGTGAATATGAAAGATACATTTATGACTCTTAAATGTGTGCACAAGTTCTAAGAAGCCATATTCACAATTGGATCTAAATCCAGTAGCCAAAATTTAAAATCACCATTAATGGTGATTTTTCCCAATCACCATAGTAGAACTACTATATATATATATATATATATATATATATATATATATATACATGACAGATCGGGAACGACAGGTTATACAATCGGGGTTGGACATCGACAACCCTCTTATGGTTTTGAAACGTTAAGAGTACCCAACAAAACCTTCAAGGAAAGAGAGAAGTGTTGGAGTCCCACAATCGACTAGTTGAGATCAAAGACAAAGGCTTATAATTTTACTATGGGATCTCTATCGCCTTATTGGCATTTTGGAGAACTCAACCACTTCTAAACTTAAGCCTACACATAAACCAGTCCCTCCATACAATTGGATCGGGCCTTACATATACAAAACTTTACAAAAACAAATGCGCAATGGTTGCATGAGTAAGGTGTTGAAAGGAATGGGAAAAGAAGTAAGAGAACTTTCGAAAGTTAGCTCGATCATACAAAAGTATGCAATATTTAATATTGAGCACCTCTGGCATGAATACAACATACATGCTAATAGCAAACCTCATAGAAAATATCACTGACAGGTATATTTAAAAAATCTAAACAATAATCTAAATTATAAATAAAGTACATAAACATGAAATTAAGCACACCCAAAAAAACATGATATTGAACATAAGAATACAACATAATAGTTATGTATTAAATGGCAGTTGAATGTTCTTTTTAACAATTAGGATTAGTGAATCAATTTGCCAAGGTGATTGGTTATGTCTCGGCCTGTTACATTGAATGTATTGAGAGCCATTGATGATTAATGAAATTTCTATTTCTTAAAAAAAAAAAAAAAACCATAGACACAAATAGAGACATGTACCATCTGAAAGGACGCACGGAAAGAATGTAACTCAAAATTCTGAAGAGCAGTATCTTTGGTCAACAGGCTCCACCTTACAAACACTACGACATAGAAAAATCTGATGAGTAATTATGTGAAATTACATAAAATACACAAAATGAATATAGCGGAAATGAGAATGCGTTGGCGGATGTGTGGTAAAACTCGTAAAGATAGAATAAGGTATACAAAAGTTCAAAGAAAAGTAAGAGTAACATCAATTGATGCAAAGATTAGAGAAGGGCGGTTATGGTGGTTAGGACACCTCCAGAGAAGGCCTAAAAATGTCCCTGCTAGAAAAGTTAACTCAATAGAAACTAAAGAAATCCGGCGATGTAGGGGTAGACTCAAGCTAACTTGGGATACATTGATTAAGAAGGATTAGAAAAACACACCATCAATTGCACTAAATCGAGCGCAATAAAAGAGTTTGATCAATGTAGCATTGTAGCCAGATTTTAAGAAAACTTACTGGAGCTTACGTGCTAAGGCTTGCCATAGCTATTTTTTGAGATTTTCACACTAAGGCTTAAGCCTTTGTGTAAGGGGCTGCTAAAGGCACACCCAAAATTGCCTCTCTCTCTCTCTCTCTCTCTCTCTCTCTCTCTCTCTCACACACACACACACACACACACACACACACACACACCACATTTCTCACCCACACACACCGCCACCACCTTCTTCCACCCTCACTGCGTCCCTTCACCGTCCCCGTCATTGCCACCATCGCCTCTGTATCTCTATTGTGATTTGTGGGGGAGATGGGCTAGATATTGTGATGGGATCCTAAGCAAATGGAGCAAGAGGGGGTCGCCTCTGATTTTTTTGATGAACAAAAATAGGTAGATACAACGTAGAGAGCATAATATACCCAGAGATAGAGTGACTCACTCTTCTCTTCCTCAAGACCGAAAGATCTGAACCAGAAACAGAAATTACAGAATGCTTACTACAAGTACGATGACAACTAATATACTCAATTACCCACCCCACCTATTGCTCTCACACGCATGGACACTTAATATCACAGAAGACTCTAGACCTATTAGTGGGACCCTCCCAAACTAACTCTGAGCTGGCTGTACTTGGGCTAGCTTCTTACCATTTGAACGCTTCCTTTGATAAACTTTCATAGTGGGCTTTGGTGTGGGCTTATCCATTTGGGCATGGGCTGTTAGTTTGCTAACATTTCATCACCTCGCTCACCACGTTCGGTCCAGTGTGGCCGAACATGGTGAGGGAGGTGGGTCAGCAGCCCCTCCCCACCTCTCTCTTAAAGGGCATCTCTTTGGCCAAATCTGGCCATGATGGGGGAGAGCATCTCTCCGGTAAGATCTGGCCAAGATGGGGAGGGCGGTGGCGGACCATGAAGGATCAGAGGAGGCGGCGACGTCAGCGAGGGTGGCGACAATGTATCGGAGAGGGCACAAGGCGGCGACGTCAACAGTGAAGGGAGGCGGTGGCGGCAGTGAGGGCGGAAGAAGGAGGCGGTAATGTGTTAGGGTGAGAAATGTGGTGCGTGTGTGAGGGCAAATGGGCCAAAAATTAAAAAAAAAAAAAAGTGCAAAGCAATTTTGGGTGTGCGTTTAGCAAGCCCCTTATGTAATTATGCGAGCCTTATGCCTCACTTAACTAAGACTTATGTGAGGCTTACGCCTCACTTTTGCGTTTTTTAAGCGTAAAGATCTTTCTTTTGGGTTATGTTTTGACCTAAAACTTCAAGTTAATATATAAGTAATCGTTATTAAATACATATGAAGACCTCATGTTGTTCATGCCGTAATCGAAAAATGAGCTTGAAGCCTTATTTATTGGTTTGAGGCTCTGTTTGAGGTATGTTTTTCTCTTTTTTTTTTCTTTTTTCTAAAAAAAGGAAACAATTGTTATTCGAACAACAACATTCAAGTTAATATATAAGTAATCGTTATTAAATACATATGAAGACCTTATGTTGTTCATGCCCTAATCGAAAAATGAGCGAAGCCTTATTTATTGGTTTGAGGTTCTGTTTGAGGTATGTTTTTCTTTTTCTTTTTTGTTCTTTTTTTTTAAAAAAGGAAACAATTGTTATTCGAACAACAACAAAGACGTTGTTCACCCAACATTAAGCCTCGAAATGCAAAGATGTTGCTTGAACACCACTTGCTTCTCGAACAACAAAAACAATTATGTTCAGTAACACCCATTCTAGCAACACGAAACAAGAAGGAAAAAAATTGCTATTACAGAGCTTAAATAAATTGTTTGAATTGCAGAAAATATTATTGCTTGAACAACATCTCTGAACAGAGTGGGGGCAAGCACTGCCTGTGTAGATTTTATTTTATTTTTTGATCGGAAAAAGCTTTTGTATTGTAATAAGAGTTTACAATTACAAAAGCGAGGACAAGATCAAAATAAAGAAAATACAATACTTTTTCACCCCATCCCAACTAACTGCGGTGACATTCTCATCCAACAATTGTATTCCAATTTCTACACCAATCATTTATGGAAAAAATAATTTTTTTTAGAAGTCACCAACCAAGATGCCACATGATGTTTGATTCAATCCCACAAATCCTCTTTTCTCTAGTTACAATAGCTCTATATATATAGTTACAAAGATATTCACAATTATGGAAACTTCCAATCAATCAACCAGTCAATCATCAATAAATCAATCAATCAATTCTTTCCTTCTTTGCAACACTCCCCCTCAAACTGGTGAATAAAGGTTTGCAATTCCCAACTTGGAAACATTTATTTGAAATGAAAAATGTTCAAACTTTTAGTAACCACGTCGCAAGCAGATTTTGACTTGAGACATAAGAATACAAATAAGCTCACTATCCAATTTCTCTTTAATAAATTGTTGATTAATCTCGATGTGCTTGGTTTGATCATGTTGAACCGGATTTTAGCTCATTTGCACATCTGAGAATGAGCCCGCTATCTCAATAGAAATATATTACAGATCTTAAGGAGATGGGGAAGCTAGCATGCAGACCGGCTAGTGCACCCATTGATTCAAATCACAAACTTGGAGAGGCAAAATAAGCTACAATCGTGGATCGAAATATGTATCAAAGACCGGTTGGAAAACTAATTTACCTATCACGCGATAGACCCGAAATTGCATATGTAGTGAATGTAATTAGTCAATTTATGCACAATCCTATGGAAACCCATTTACCGACTGCATATAGAGTGCTGTAATATTTAAAGGAAACTCTAGGACAGTGGACAGGGTTTTTTTTTTTGTTTAAAAGACTTCCAATGATAGCATTTGAAGCTTATACAGATGTTGACTATGCTGGCTCAATGGTTGGCAGAGGATCAACTACCGGATACTTACACATTTATTGGTGGAAACTAGGTGACTTGGCACAAGTAAAGAGTAGAATGCGGTAACTAGATCAAGTGTTGAAGCAGAATTTCAGGCAATAGCTCAAGGAATCTGTGAGTTTTTATGGTTGAAGACTGTCCTAGAAGATCTCAAAATCAATTGGAATGACTCTATGAGACTTTACTATGATAACAAGTTTGCAATCAATATAGCTCGTAATCCGGTGCAACATGATCGAACCAAGCACATCGAGATTGATTAGCATTTTATCAAAAGGAAATTGTATAGTGGAATCATTTGTATTCCTTACGTCTCAAGTTAAAACCAGCTTGCAGATCTGCTTACTAAAGGTCTGAACAATTCTTCATTTCAAATAAATGTTTCAAAGAAGGAAAGAATCGATTAATGATTGATTGATTTATTTATTGACTAATTTATGATTTATTGGTTGGTTGGTTGATTGGTAGGAAGATCTTTGTGGAAGTTTCCATAATTGTGAATATCTCGGTAACTCTATAAATATTAAATATGGAGCTATTGTAACTAGAGAAGCTTGAATGAAATCATTCCCTCTCCTTTCTCCCGTCAATGTAGGTCATAGAACCAAAACAAATCATTGTCTACCTTTTATTTCTCTATTTTGAATTTTGTTACGTATCATTACCATTTTCATTATCAAAGGCTGCTAGGACTTACAAAGACTATTGAACGGAGTCAAATGAACTTGTGATTTTCCTTGGATAAACTCCATTCCTGAATTTCCCATTTTAGCGGACTTGTAATCTTCCTCCACCAAATATAATCAAATTGTGTGTTAGATCAATTGACCCTATGACCTTTGCCACTCTTTTTGTCAGGATCAACGAAAAGTGAGTCAAGGCAGAACTAACTAGGTTGTAGCATCATGATCATGGCTTAATTTTATCAATCATGGAGGTTTACAAGCTGGGATCAAATTAATGCGGAGTGATGACCGTACAACCCAAAGCAAATGAAGATAACGCCTTCAACCGACTAAATCAAAATTTGGTTGCAAGATCTTAACCGGTAATTAAGCAAAACATAGGAATCAAACACTACAAGTTCTGAGCTTCAGAGTGCAAAGGGAGAAAAATCCATGTTAGATTTTAATTCCCAGCCTATCAATACATACCAATTGTACTACTTTTGTGTACACTTGACACAGAAAGAGAAATATCCTTTCATCTTATAATCCTAAGGTCATTAGGTGTACACTTGACTAGTCCTCAAAAGGCCATGATAGCACAACTGGGAAAGCATTTTCCCCCTTATCCACATTGGTATAGGGGGTCTCTGGAGGGGATGACCAACAACATTTGATGAGAGGAATTACACCTATATCATCGTGACTACCAACTAATACACATAGCCTCAATTCCAAATTAGTTAGGGTCGGCTACATGGATCAAACTCTTCTATTGCGCTCTATTTAGTGACTACCAACTAATGCAAAGACAAATTAAAGTGCTTACTGTTAGAAATTATCGAGGGACGTTAACGATCCTGCATCAATGTAAGAAAGAGATTGTAAAATGCAAAAGCAAACAGTTGCTTAATTTATATCAAATCAAAGTTACCTGGCAAGCAAGATCACGAGCACTCTTTCCAAGAGATAATCCAATCGATTTAACACCACCACTCAATGGAAAACCGCATTCATTCCTTGCCTTTCCAACGCCTTCTTCAGTCAGTAAGTTGTAGCAACAGCCTATGCTAACCACTGCTTTAATCTCTTCACACTCTGCAAACGACCTAAAAATCAACATAATACCACTAGGTTTTACGTTACATTAAGTGAACAAGGTATGTCATAAATTACCATCAATATATAGCATTTCTATCAGAAATAAGCATAAAAAAATTATTTTCATAATTGAAATTACCTAAGCATGGTAACGGAAAGGTCCCCACAAGCATGAAGTCCGGCAAGAACTAATCCTGAATTCATATTGCATGAAGGTTCTTCCCTAAATCCAGTTCCCAGCCTTCACAAGGTTTGTCTAAACCAGATCTAATCCCATCTGACAATTCAACATAACCCCTTCGTGATAAGGTGCTGCTCAAGTCTTTTAACATTTCAGTGGACAAGACATGGCAAGTAATAGTTTGCGGCACATGCACATGTGTTGATCCTGTTCTGACAAAATCAAGCATTATATCACAGAAGCATTAAATAGAATGTGAGAAAGCAACTTCCTTTTAGCAAAGAAAAGTCTACAATATCACTGTTCGCACAACATGGAATGTTCAAGGTATAATACAAATATGGTACAGATGCGGGGGAGAAGAAATATGAATTTGATAGATCCCAGTAGCAAAGTCATTATTTAGAGATCTACAAGGTTCAACACAGCATCTTATTATAGGATGCAAAGGAAGGAAAATTGTTTGCCAAACACAAACCTACAACTCTCTTGTCTAAACAACCATACAAGCAGCTAATATTTGGACATAACAGTACCTGTGCATTTTAGCCACATAATGCTTCTTAATTCGATCTGCACGGGCACTTGTAACATCTCCATGATGAGAAGAAGAGTCTATCGCAGTCACATAAAGCTGGTATTGGAATGACAGTACTTGTGCAAGATAACCCTAAAAGATAGCATTAAGTAAGAAAATATAGTCATTCAAACAATCTCACACAATAGAGACTTAAAAAGAAAACCGTGATATTAGACAATCGAGATCTATTGATAGGAGGAGCGCATTTGGGAACTCAAAGGACAAATCTTTAGCAAGAAGAAAGTGTCATATTCGCAGAGAATTATATGTAAGCATGCTAGTTATTCAGTTAACTCCGCGCTACATAGCCAGTCCCAATTCTGGACAAAGGAGGACTTTGACACCCATTTTTCATACCGAAAAATGGGTAAGGGACGACCCAAACCCATTTTCATACCCGAAAAAGGGGGAGGGAGGCCCCAAGCCCATTTTTCATTTTTGGAAAATGGAGGAGGGTTGCGATAGGTTGACAACCAGCGTAAAACTTTTGTCACTCTTTATGAAATGCTAATTATTCATTTGTTGCCAATCAAGTGGTAGCTCCGGTAATTTGGCGTGTGCTCCCCTCAAAATTGAGAGTTCCAATCTCCCTAAATGGGAGTTGAACTGTGCTTGGGGGGTGGTGCAAGAGCAAGTTTTTTATCAAAAAAAAGTTTACATAGTAGCTTTTTTTTTTTGGTATTCGTGATTTAGTTTTGTTTTAATGAATATGAACATTTTTTTTCTTGGAATTAATATGAATATCATTTTTTTATCTCGGAATAAATATGAACATCATTTAGCAACTTTTGGGGATTAACTTCTACAAAGCAATTTGATCGGTAAAGTGAATTTTACAAAAAAGGCACATATGTGAGCCATAGAATAAAGAAAATTTCTTCAAGAGCAATATGTACCAATCTATGTAGTTGGGAAGAGGCTTTCTGGAGTAAAAGTTGAATTGTGTTCATTTCACACGCACAAAAAAAAAAAAAGCACTATGAAGCATTATCAATAGCATGTAACCCGTCCAATTGAATCAACCTAAGAAGAATCAATCTTAGTTAAATTGATATTTATTTATGAGGCCCCATGTTCAAAAACATTCAAGTGTTCAGTTATATGCCTCAACAGCTCTATGAGGCTTACACCTCCCTCTTGCTCAACGAAATTTCAATTTATGTGAAGTCCTTTCAATTCTTTTATCGCATTTATCCATTTATAGTGTAAGAAAATATATTCTGATTTTGTTACAGTTTTCTTTGTTCCATTTTTATTCAGAGTATTAAGATTTTGCACAGGAATTCACGCACAATGGACACCATTCTCCACTATTATCTTCTTCAACTGCGTATTTACTGAGCTTATGGTTTGTATGCTAATCAGAACCAAAAATGATACGTACTCGATTTGATAAGAAAAGGATCCGGTGGTGGCTTGGTTTATGCAATGGCCAAATAAATAGGTTGTGAATATGACTGTGAACATGGTCATAAAACAGCACATAAAACAAGGGTAGTTATTCAGGGTGGAGCAAACATTACATTTCGGCTCTATTTTTGTTGGATTTCTTTCTCATCTTTTTTACCAAATTTATTCATCAGTTAATTCTCTTAAAAACACAGCAGAAGGAAGCATAGCCATAGGAGATGACTAATCGTGTATACTTACTATAGTAAGCACTAGCTTTTATAAACGAAAACTATGGACGATGTATACATTCCTATTTCTGTTTCTTTCTATTGAATCAACTCATAAGGGTGAAAATGTGGTAAGCTTAATAGTCATATAATTGAAATATCCTAGCCAATTTGGAATGAAGGGATAACAATAAAGAACCAGAAGCACCTGACCAGCACCGACATCAATTATTGCATGAGCCCCGGCATTTCTCGCAACTGAATTTACAATTGCAGAAAGAGTTTCCACCTGAACCAGTGAAACATGTTATGAACAGTACCAAACCTTCAATAAAATCCTGACCCTCCCCACCCAAAGCAAAAGGGAAGAAGGAAAGAAGGGTGAGGAAAACAAAGAAGGATATCAAAACTATACATTCAAATGATTCTTCATGTTCCGACTTTCTCAATAAGGACATCTGGTGAACACAAATTAAACAATAATATTAAGCATGACAAAGATCCATCCATTACAAACACATAATATTTCATTCAAGGGATCTTCTATGAACTTCACATCATATTTTGTGACTTTGCATGAGAGTTCTAGGGCTCTAGTGTCTTCTTTTTTTAGCAAAAGTGTCGCCCTCTGGTTCCTGCCCATTTTCTTACATTAACTCATATGGTAATGCTTTAAAGCTCTTTGTGCATATATATATATATATATGGTAGTTCTAAATCACTATAGATTGGTTGTTGGAGATAAGGGAATAATCCCACATCGACTACTTGAGAAAAAACAAATATGGCTTATAAGTTTAGAGTGGGAACTCCAACTTTCCTTAGCATTTTGGAGAACTCTCCCACTTCCAAACTTAAGCCCACACATACAACTAGTATCCCCACTCTCTCATGACTTGGACTTAGGCCTATTACAAAAGAATAACATGGCATTAGAGCCCAAAGTGAACTACGGCCCATTAAAGATTCAAAGTCCAAGAAAAATAAGACAAATTGAAAGGGCTAGCAAAAAAAAATGATGAAGTTAGACCCCATGTTGGAAGACCAGAGGCCTCTGAGGTTCGAAAAGAAGCTATATTATCCATTGGATCTAAATCTAATGGTTACGAAGAAAAATCATCATCTATGGTGATTATCCCCAATCACCATGGTAGAATCACCATAGTGTATATATATATAACACTTGGGGCACTTTCCATGGAGAAGCCTTTTTGGCCACCGTCCATCCGAATGTGCCCATAAATCCCTTTTTCTCATTGGTTAAAACAATTTAGTAAAGGTTAAAATATGGAAAAACGCATAAATTTAAGAAACTTTTTCAAACAGCTAAATAATAGGCATTGTGGCTTTTACTTTGCCACCTCATTTTCTCAAATACGGTTTCCTATATTGTTTCCCACAAAAAAGGCACAACTTTAGTCATAGAGATACCATTTGAAATCGTTTGAGATACATTCTCCGAACCATTTTTTTTCGGTTTTGATGTAGCAAGAAGAAATGTAAAATAGGTTAATGTAAGTAATTTACTCTTATTAAAAGGATACTTTGAGAAGACTTTCTATTTTCTTTTAAAAAAGTACTACTTTACGTAAAAATAGGCGCTCCATTTTGACACGCACCACGAATTTAGTTTTTTCAATATACAGTTTCCTTCTTAAAAGACCATAATTTTAGCAAAACCGCTCCCTAATATATGGGATATTGATATGGTTATTTCCTCTCACTTTCTCCCTCTCTTTTCTATCGTCCCTCCCTTCGCTTTGTAGGCAGAGCATACCAATGGGGAATAATCACAAGAGAGTGCGATTTTCAAAAGCGAGTAAACGTGCTTAACTTTTTTTTCTTCTTTTTTTAGTTAGAACTTATCTTTTTTTTTTCTTAAGGAAAAAAAGTGCGCGTGACTTTTTTAATTTGTTTCTTTTGTTTTTTTTTTTTTAGTTTGTTTAACCTTTCTTTGTTTTCCTGGAACTAATATGTGATAGGGTTTTTACCGTGTGTAGTAGAGGATTATGTAATTGATTCAAGGATTCGTGCTTGACAAAGTAACACAACTATATATGTAGACTAAAAGATACTCTTAAGTCTCAACTATATATTTATTTCCTTGCTTTTTTCATGTTGAAGAGACAGGGATATGTTGCTTGATGACTAATATTCGCAATGGGTGACACCAAGAGGATAATGATTATGACTGTTTGAGGAGAGAAGAGAAAAAAGTTGAGGATCATTTCAAACAAAAGACAACTAGAAGGATCTTTGAGGAAATGCACATGGCAACAATATCATTTAGCCAATAGTGGCCCACTTAGTATATCGAATTCAGTTATAAACTATAGCTTGATGCATTGGGAATTCGCGAGTCTCTACCTATGGGCATTGAAATAACTTGTATATACTATAATTTTGTTTTTAATGTGTTTTTTGAAAGGGTAAACGTTTTTTTGGAACCATTTGTTGAGAGGTGCTTAGTGTTGTTGGAAGAAAATCATAATTATTGTTTTTGCTTTCTTCAATGACATGCCCATAGTAAAAAGGTTTTTTTTTTTTTTTTTCATGTTTCTTTTCGTTTCCTTATACACTTTTTTCATTATTTTCAGTGCATTTTAGTTTTTTTTTTTTGGGTGAGTGCATTTCATGGTAGTTCATTGTAAGATGATTTTTTCAGTTTTTCAAAATTATAGATTATTATTGTCTGATGGATTTTTTCTAGGCAAGGAAATGTCTATTCATTTCATATTAGGTTCGTGGTGTGGGAATGCCACCAATAGGTGGTGTTGGTTGGTACGTGGTCACGCAAAAATCTAATCCACTCTATTTTGTCATATAGCATTCTACAATTTATACTGCTACACCTAGGTAACAAAATTAATAATTTAACAATATCTTTTGGCCAAAGAATAATGCAATGTTGAATTTGAAATAAATGCAGTAATATAAGCCTATTCAATAGCATATCCATAGCTTATATGCTGAGATAAAATCATTCTACATAAAACATCAATGGAACTATGGAATACTATTTAAAGCCACGCCTAAAAAATAAGTGAAATTATGACATTTTTATTGTAAAAAATGGCCTCTTTTTTCAGTCTAAAAAGAAATGGCCTCTTTTATTATAAAAAAAAGGAAAAAAATAAAAAGGTGGCTTACGTTAGAGCACGTACCCCGCTTGTGCGCGGATGGAGGAGAAAAGTTAGGAACTTAAAAATAGAATTACATAGATATCCCCACATTGTCCTATTTTGTATATTAACTATGGAAGGGAATTCGGGGTAGTTTGGCTTCACTACATTCCAAGAAGTGTTGGCATTATAGTGTGTGTGTGTACACGCTAAAAGAAGCCCTTTTGGTTTTGAAATAGTATACATAGATTTCCTCATTCCATAGCAAGTGAAAAGTAGATAAGCAATTGGGAAGAAGATAAAGGGGAAGACAACTTGGACACCTAGCAAATAAAAATGTTGAAATTGTTCATCTCCACGTTAATAATTTCACATATATAGGAATAGGATATGTAGGAAACTACAGCCTTTACTTTAAAAGCAAACAGCCCAAACTATATTAGCGATTGCAAGGTGGGAGGTGCCCTTAAATAACTTTCAGAAATTGTAGGGGCTAATTACAATTAAGTTTGATACTATTAATACCTTTCCAATAAAACCTTAAACATGATTAATATTATATGGGGACCTAAAGGCTTATTAATATCCTTGAAGAATATATTGATTATGGATATATTGACCAATAGAAAATTATTGTTAATTAAGAACCAATAAGTAAATAAATAATAATTCAAGGGATGCTAAATAAAATATTATTTTGTTCGCCTAGGGTAGGGAAATTGCCTTGAGATCGCCTTGGCGCATTGCAATCCTTGAACAATTTGGAGTGAATGAAGGAAATATAATCTATCTTACACCAAAAAAAAAAAAAAAAAAAAATCACAAATTTGTCAAATAATTAGTTCTTATCCAACAAACAGGAAATATTTGATTAATAAACAATGATTGGAATTTATACAATTTGAAGAAAAAAAAAATATTAGACTTCTGTAATTAGATATTTTCTACGTAAAAAAATGGAATCAATTTGAGATATACAATAAAGCATGATAGAGGACTAAGTAATTATATAAATAAGCATAAACATACTTCATGCTTTTTCTTCAGGCTCATTCCTTGGGCAAGAACAGTACTGAGAGGAGTCACATTCAAGTTCGGTAACATCTGCAAAAGATGAGGACAAATTCAATCTAAAATGAAAACAAAACCATTTAGTGTGTAGCATTTGACATCTTAATTTACTTGGGAAAAACCTCATACCGAAAAAGCAAGACAAAGACAGGTAACCACTTTCATTTTCCTTTTTTCTTTAATCTTTTCAAATATACACTTTACTAGAAAGGTTGCAAAAAAAGAGAAAAAGAGGATGAAAAAACACCTCCTATCAATGAGAGAGTGAGAGAGCGAGAGAGAAGCCATCAAGAAACAATGACTTTTTATCTTATCTACAAAGAATAACCATCAGCAAAAATACACACACTGTCAACCAACTAGAAGCATGGAAATAGATCAATCCCAAAAGTTTGACACTCAATCCTCATGATGATCCCAAAAGTTCCAAGTTTTGCCCAAACCAAATTGACCACCATAGCGTGACACCAAAGATCTCAACTCTAGTCTCGACGCCAAGGAGAAATCAAGATGATTGCTATGGAGAGATATGCTGACAATCGATACGTAATCCATCAATGAAAAGGTAAGTGGTGCTTTTGTGTAGACTGTAATTTGAAATCATAGTTGATGATGTGAATCTTAAGAACATTGAGGGATATATCTATGTATAGGACAACCATGAACTCATAATCACAAGATCAATAAACATAACATAAATGGGGTAAGAGAAACAATAAATCAATGGTCAAGCTACAACATTACCAAGAGTACAATGCATACCATAGTCCACAAAACATGGAAGTTGGAACTATAGAGGCATTCAAGTGCTCACCTCTTTTCCATACTTGGAAAATGGGGAAGGATTGTGATAGGTTGACGACTAGCAAAAAGCTTTTGTCACTTTTGAAATGGAACCCCAATTAATTTAGGATTGAGGCCACGTTGTTGTTAACTTGTTATATCTCATCCTCTTAATAAAGAAAGACCCTTGAAGCAGCAGATCCATGAAAAGTAATGTAGGGATGAACAAAAATGACCTTAATAGTCTAGTGTGTAATCACCTTAAAAAGAGGATGAGACTCGATGAGAATATGTGAAAATTTGCAAAACCCTCAAAAAGATTTATCGTGCATGTAAAACCATGGTTTTATCTTTTTTTACATAATTATGATTTGTTTGCTTCCATGATTCCATCCCTCATACTAGCCTTGAGGCACTTGAATTTTTAGGCTACATGTTAGAATATGCTTTTGCTAACACTTAGAATGAAGCCAGTATTTTCTCTCAATGTTCATGTATTTTGTAGCTTGCTATCTCTAGTTATCTATGAGACTCGATGTGCCACTTTCACAACTGGGGCCCGATGCCTCACACCTTTCATTGTTGCAGGGCCTTGTATAACAAGGATGCTAGTTTTTTTTTTTATGTCGACACCACCATAAGATGTTTCTCAATGAAGAAATTAATTTTTATCTTTTATTTCATCTAGGAAAGTGTTAGGACACCAATATTGATCTATTGATTTGTAAACTCAACAATGATTACATGAACAAGAACACATGTGTAACCTTAGAGAAGAGTCTTAAAATTTTATCAATCCCAATTCCTAAGAGTTCCCAAATTACATTCCAGATTCAAGATGCATTTCACTCTCTTACCACCTCTACTTATATTACAACTTCGGAATTACTTCACTACCATTGTAATTAATTTGGACTCACACCAATAGCATTGTGATGGTCCCCTAGCCTCTATCATTACTCCCCCCTTTAACAATTCACCTTGTCCTCAAGGTGGTAAAGAGAGAACGATTCAGGCGGGATCATGGATCTATGTGAAGAAATGAGCTTGTGCTATCAAAAGAAAATGACCAAGCAATGATCCATAGCAGTCGAGGAATGCTTAGTGGAACAAACAGGTACTCCAGTGAAATATTGAATGAAGGCGCTGAACCCTTAGCCCAACAAGTGCATAGCGCTGAAATGCTCAAAACCTCAACCAAAAACAGAGATGGCAGCGCCCAATAACATTCTGAAATCGCAGTGCTTGCCACTATACAAAAGAGCGTAGTGCAGGAGGATGACAATGTAGCCAAATAGATGACGGCACCATGAGTACCCATTAGTATTAAATCCAAATTAGTGTTGACAGCACAAGGCTTCAAAAACCCCAAAATGGATTTCCCATGAAGCACATATTGTTCAGTCGCATAAATGATCGGCCAATAACCTTCGCCAAAAATTAAAGACATTGTCGAAGAATTGTGATGAAACCGTAGACTCCATGAAGATCCCCAAAAATGTGCTAATGAATGGCTTTTTGTCAAGTGATATGAAGAAATAGTGTGTTGAATAATTGCCGCCCAAGATTTACCAAAAACCTTCTTCAAATTGATGAAATAGTGAAAGACCTGCATGGTCTGTAGTTGTGTAGTTGTACTGTGAAGCATAGAAGAGAAGGACACATGCCCGATGTGGAAGAAGAAACAAAATCCATATGATATTCCTCGATTGATATATCACTTAAGTAGGCCTTCAACTTAAAAAGAAATAAAAAAACACACGCACCTCGAGGACAGTCATGTGGCCAAATACAACACACATAAACGCCAGAACTGCTTTCCTGCATAAAGAAGCCTTGATAAACACATATATGATGTGTCACTCCTCTCACCCTCAGATTTTTCGATACACCCATCGACCTAACAAATGCTTTCTCCCCAAATCAAGTGCTTCAACTAAGTCACGCACAACTGATCCAGAAGAAGAAATAACTCGATGATGGAGGAAGACCTCCGAATCGAGAATGAAGCACCCTAACAGAGAGGATAATGGCGATGGCCATGGAGGTGGTGCGATTGTACAAACATGCCTCTTCAAAGCCAAAGGAGATCGCAACCGAAGACCTTCCTTCCAACTCGAGGTTGCATATCGTTGAACTTTGATATGATGAAACCGGATTTGGCCATGTTGAAATCTTGTGAACAATCCTTCCAACAAGATGAAGTTGGATCTGGAGAATATCCTTGGTCAGGTATGAGGTAGATTTGGTGGATATTGTGGCAATGGGGGTGGAGGAGTATTGAAATCGAGGTGCATTGGAGTTGGAGTTGTAATTGAAGGTGTGATCTCAAGAATAAGTAAATCTGATTTATCTAGATTCATAGTGCATGAGGCAAACCCTCCATTGTGAGATGAAACATGTGAGATTGATTTAACATAGCACAAAAGAGATTGAGAACCTGGTAGCTGAACTTGTGGAGGACGAGTTATTTTCCATTTGTTTCGCTGACGATGGATGAAAATCTAGCGCAACAAACTCCTTCAACGATGAAATCGCGTTCATCATTATGGTTGGGATGTGCTGCAGAAAAACTGTTGCAACAACTCCTCAATCATTTGAGCCAAACCTTGGAACATTAACTTCATTTCAAATCTGAGCTCTTTCATTGAATCCTCAATGGCTGAAATCCTATTCACCTCCTTTTCAATTCAACCCATTCGAGTTTCCATATCATCCAATCAAGCTTCCATCTTTAAAGATTGCTCTGATACCATTGTTATGACACCGATATTGATCAATTGATTTGTAAACTCAACAACGATTACATGAACAAGAACACAAGTGTAACCCTAGAGAAGAGTCTTAAAACTCTCTCAATCCCAACTCCTAAGAGTTTCCAAATTACATTCCAGATTTAAGATGCCTTTCACTCTCTTACCATCTCTACTTATACTACAACTTCGGAATTACTTAACTACCCTTGTAACTAATTTGGACTCACACCAATAGCATTGTGGTCGTCCCCTAGCCTCTATCAGAAAGTTATATACAAAAAGCTCGTGATACAACAACAACAACAACATAGCCTCAGCCCCTACAAAAAGCTCGTGATATAGTAGATTATTAATAACAATGTTTTAATTGAATGCTCAAGTCATGGATGTCTAGAATTGTCTATGTTTGTGGACTAATTTATGCAAATATATATAAATATATAATATATATACACACAAACATATATTTGATATAGTGGAGTTCAAGATTACTCCTGACTATTCCATGGGAGACACACCTCTCTACAAGAGATATGCCTCCAAAATAGTAGATTCTAACATATGACCTCAAAAGGGCCCAAGTGAATAACTAGTAGGTCCCGACCATATGCAAATATATTTGGTAATAGTATATGTTGGTCATTACTTCACTTGCATCTTTGGGAGATTGAATGATCATTTGGCCATATCCTCCTATCATGATTTGAAAATTCTCTGAACTTCTCCCAATTAATTAGATTTTTTGAAGCACCGAATTAAGAATTAGATCAAGATGTAAACAAGATTTTGCAAAACTTCCATCAAAGTTAAAGAAAAATGATAACATTTCCAAGTTTTACTACTTGTATTTGTAAGAAAAATGAATTACAATTGGTGTCACTTTTTGTTGAAAAAACTATACTATAATAAAAAAAGGAGAATGGAAGACATTGTTCATTGTACAGTGTGTTTGCAATTTTTCCCTCCATCTAAATTGTTATCAAGTTTGTTAGATGAGTGTAATCCCATGATGCCACGTACGAGCGTATGGCGTCAAATTTGAAGCACCGAATTTGGGTGGCACACGTTGCTACGTACAAAGTTGTTTGTCCACCATTGATGTTTGCATCGAGATGCGTGCACACATATAAGAAAGAGAATCCGAAGAACTACTACAAATGTGTAGCAAATGTATGTGGAAAAAGTATATTACCCAATCAGTGTCATTTGAAAATAGAAAATGCTTTTGTAACTAGGAAAGACGTGCACTTATCCGGCGGCCCTTGACTTTTGGCACGCACGCATCTCAAGGCCATCGAACGGACGTTAAAAAGTGCATATCGTTTGTGCGTGTATTTCGAATTACAGGCAGTGGTCCTTTGAACATTTCTCGCAATTTCACTAACAAAGGTTTAAATTTTACTATTTGCTTCATCATCTTACTTTCAAAGGCAGAAGTTACAAAAAAAAAAAAAAAAAAGATGAAAGGTGTCAGCATGATCTAAAAAACACAACTTAGATATCTAGGACTCAACATCAAACATAAATTAAAAAATCAACTAATCCAAGGAGATAATTATCAAATAATCAACTTAGAATTTATCTAATCCGAAGATATGAATATCAAATATAACCCAAAACATATCTGGCGAGATGGATGAGGCTGTCACTTACCAAAAGACAATGTTTAAGGAGGTCATGGGTTCGACTCTCGTTGAAGTCAAAAAATAAAATAAAATAAAATATTATATAAAATAAACTTGAAAATGAGGACTATACAAGTGAATAAACTCTTGTAGAACATCATCTCCCGCTTAATTCATAATTGTAGCATCTTAGTTGACTACTAGACTCTACATCAACTTTCCTCATTGTTCAAATTTGTTAATGAAATTTAAAGTGTTTTTAGAAAAAAATGAGAGGAATCACATCTGTTTTTTTGTACTATTAGGTATTTAGAATAAGTCATCTAACTGCTTCTACATAACAAGTTAAAGCTTATCTCAAAAAGGAAATAAATATCAAATCCTAACTAATTCCTAATTTAAAAGAAAATTTAAAAAACAAATCTTATACAAAGATAGATGTGAACTAAAATGCCAATACTCCTCCTTGGCATTTTTGTGAAGAACGCCAATCCTTTTCCTCAGCTCTTCAAACTTGTCCTTTGGCAAAGCTTTTGTAAGCAGATCGGCAAGCTGATCTTCAGATGAACAATAAACCGAACTCACTTCATTAGACTGTTGAGCTTCCATAACAAAGTGAAATTTGATCTTTATGTGTTTCGTTCTGCCATGAAAAACAAGATTTTAATGCGTTGGCATTTTAGTTCACATCTATCTTTGAATAAGATTAGTTTTTAAAATTTTCTTTTAAATTAGGAATTAGTTAGGAATTGATATTTATCTCCTTTTGAGATAAACTTTGACTTGTTATGTAGAAGCAGTTAGATGACTTATTCTAAATATCTAATAGTATGAAAAAACAGATGTAATTACTCTCATTTTTTTCTAAAAAAACTTTTAATTTTATCAACAAGTGGTATCGTGAGCCGACTGGTTCGGTTGGGACTGTCGCGAAAAAAAAACCCTTCGATGGATTTCGGTCCAAGGTGGAGTGTTGAGATGTGTGGACCGAAATAATAGTCTCACATCGATTAAATGAAACTTCATAATGAAGTATATATGTGATGATCTCCCTCAATTAGTATCGAGGCCTTTTGAGTTAAAACCTCACACCTAAGAGTTGAAGGTGGTTAAGTTGGGGACGATATTGGTGTTGGCGGAGATCTACGAGCTCACGCTCGCGTGTGGCGAGCCGAAAAATTTAACAAAATTATTACATTTTTTATACAATATAAAATGTTCTTGTGATTAAACATTATTTTGCACTTTTCTAATTTATGATTCGTCATATATCAATGGAGTTGTATCCAGATCCTTGTTCTATTAATTTTCTTTCACTTTTTTTGGGTAACCTTCTTGATCCTTGGATTGAGACGAGAACGAGATAGTGTGAAATTAACAAGTATGTTGAATAAACTAAACATAAGTTACTTACAAATTGTTTTTTACCTCATCCTTATATTTTCAATATATGAATAATTCTTATCTAAATCTAAATTTATAAATAATATCAAATTCTAAAATAAACCATCAGGAAACAAATAAAGAATGCATGCGAAAATAAAGTTCACATATAGAACGTGCGAAGCACGTCCTTGACTAGTTTTTTATAGAATGATAACATGTTAGAAAAATTAGAACATAACTCAATCTCACTTATAAGAAACGAATACTAATTTCTAACATATTTCCTAATGAAGAAAGTAATAATATCCAAAATGATTCATCCCACCAAAATTGAAGTTTTTTAAAACTTAAGATCAAGTATAGAAAGAGAAAACTTATGAATTATTATTAAAAGCATACTCTTTTAATAGCCGACCCCAGTTAATTTGGGACTGAGGCTATGTTGTTGTTGTTGTTATACTCTTTTAATGTCTTTTGACAACACTTGGATGTTCTCTAGCACTGAGATGAAGTTCTTCATATTTCTCCACAATGTCAAAGTTTTCCCAAAATTTCTCACATCAAATTACACTTCCCTAAATTAATTTCGAATTTGAACTGAGCGAAATCATAGGCGAAGTCGAATCTTCAATCCTTGTCACCTATTTCCATGAGATTTTCATCACAGCTAATGATTTTGAATTGGGATGCGACAATTCATCTTACTTTTTCCCTCCAAAATAAATAAATAAATGAGTTTCCACCAGTACCCTGTCTAAAAGTGTGTGTTATAAATTTCAATGGAGATGAGTCAGACTTCTTAATGCCAAAAATCCCACTTCCTTTCCTTGATATTGGTAATAAATAAGCACTCATGTCATTTCTTGTCTTTCTTTTTATGAAACATAAGCAATGCTTAAGGGGAAAAAAAAAAAAAAAAAAGAATCTACAAACAATTTTAACAATTAAGTGGAGGTCTTGGAAACACAAAATGGTTGAGAGCAAGGCAAATCAAAGATACTAATGCAGTTAAATGCAATTAAGGGGATTCAGCCCAATGGTTCAACAAACAATAGCAAGAGTCTTATGAATCGATATAGCCAAATATTGTGAATTTCCTGAGTTCAAATCAATGTAACCTTTCAAATTCCTAAAGTCAACCTTTCAAGTTCTTAAAGTACTTTATAGCATTATTCTCTTCTATTTCTCAGACATTAAAGTGAAAAAGCTAGACCGTCATAACAATGACTTTCCAAACAAAAGGGAAAATGCCTTTTCTTCCTTAACTTTTTTTTGGATGAAATACATCATATAGAAACAAAGTATTTATCCCACATTCTTTGTTTGTGAGAATGCTTCAGTTTTTGTTGAGATTTTGTTCAAGCTATCTATAGAGCACAGATTTTTAGCTTGAAGTATCTTGTTAATGAGCTACAGACAGCAATACAGGCCAAATAACTTGTCTATCAGCTAAATGTCATGTCGTGGTAGTAATCGAAACTGCTAAAGCAAAGGAAAAATTGCATAGACATTTATGTAAACTTCCTACACATTATCACTAATGGCACACAAGTACATGTTAAAAAAATTCTGCAGAATTTACATACCTAAGCCCATGAACATGCAAGTCCTTGTTAAGAAAATTCATGCAATTAGCACATATAAGTCAATTATCACTAAACAATATACTCATGCATATAAAAATAAGGGTGCAATGATCAGTTGGTTAATCAGTTGCGATAAAGGGTCTCAAACGACTAGGAAACTTTGTGTTAGTGCATTAAGCATTTCCAAATTGATCTAATAATGCAAATTCATATTGAAATGGGCGTCTCTTAAATTGGGGAAAAAGGTAAAATAAAGATTTTAAAAATGAAAGAATATAATTGAAGCACAAGAAATAGTTGTCTTTCAAATTTTAAAAAACAAAACCAAATGTAACAACAAAGGACTAACCAAAGTACGAAAACAATTGAATGCACAATTAATTGTTCATTTCATTACAAAAACAACATAGCCTTAATTCCAAATTATTTGGGGTCGGCTACAAGGATCAAACTCTTCCATTGCGCTCAATTTAGTGCAATTGATGGTATGCTTTCCAAATCATTTAAATCCCTCCTAATTAATGTGTTTCAAGTTAGCTTTGGTCTACCCCTACCTAGTCAAATTTCATCAATATTAGTATTTTATTTGGGGAAGTACAAATCAAGTAAATATTTCCACAAAAGTTAACCAAGTAAGATATATTTAGACCAACTTAACCAAATGTTAAGAAGGTCCATAATTTAACAAGTCTTCCATAATTTGGTAGACAAATGATGATACCTTACTGGAACAAAATAAATGAAGCAATAATGTAAGATTTTATGCTTTTGTGTATTTTCACTACACTTTGTATATAATGCTTACTTTCAATGGAGATCAATAAAACCTATACAATTACAACATTGGTAAAAGATACATGAGTTAATCTACACAAGTTATTTTCACGTACCATATTCTTTATTTAGTATTTTGAAATCTTTATGGACTATATATATTGTAAAATTAACCAAGTCGTTTCATGCACTAGTCAATCCCAAACCCAAGCAACCCACCACATTTCTCAATTATCTGGCAGACATATCTAAATAATATTATGCTCATTAAGATGGTGCCAAAGTACTGAATATCCAATAATTTTCACATTTTGAAGAAAAAAATAATTAAGTACAGATACAACTACAACACATTGACATTACAAAAACAAAGTGAAATAAGAGCTTAAGAATTTCAAAGCAATGTTTTCAATGCGACGAGGCGGTGTTCGATGACTTAGCTCGCCTAATTGAGGCGGGGGCCTAGGTGGGCGAAAAATATTTACTTATACCTCCCTAAGAAATAATTTAATTTATTTAGAGACCCCTCACAAGGGGCATACTTTCTCACCTACACATTCTCACCACCATATTTTCACCGCCACACTTTTCCAAACATTTTGAAATAAAAAATATTTTCAAAAAAAATAAATAATATTTTCAAGAAAATAAATAAATAAATAAATATTTTCAATAAAAAAATATTTTTAATAATTATTTTCAGGTCCACCACCTTCCTTATTGGGCTAGGCGGTGGAAACCCCCAAAGGCCTAAGGTGACGCCTAGGCACTGTTTCAAAGTAAGATGATATATGAAAGAAAACAACAAACAAAAATAAGATAGAAAGCATACCATTTGTAAATCATCCTGTTCTCGAGGAAGATCGAGAGATTTCACGGTAAGAACAAATTCTTGCAAAGTGATGCAGCCAATTCTCCTAGCAACATACATATCATTGTGTCAAGACAATTATATTGAATACAATTCTTACCACTATGCCATCACTAGTATAAGAAACGAGCTGTTTCATTCATTATGCTAAGAAATAGAGAAAGAAGAGAAAACCAAGAAAAGAAATTCTACGAGTTATCTAAAGGATTTAATAACAGATCAAGGATGTTGTCTGATAAAGTCAATTCATCAAAATCCTTGCACCTCAAGACGCCATTTGAGTCTTGCAAAGACATTTTCAAATAAAGTCGGGGGTGCAAACGGAAATTGGATTCTATCTCAATTTGGAACACCTAACACCTCTATCATTATTAATAACATCATACATTTGATTGACTTGTTTAATACGAAAAGCCTCACAATTTACATTGTTTCCCATGAAGAAATTACCATATTATGAAAGAGTTTGATCCATGTAGCCGACCCCAACTAATTTGGAATTAAGGCTATGTTGTTGTTATCATTAGAGCTCATCACATACAGTGTTGCTTGATAGATGTTCACCCTTCTATTTACTTTAAAATATTATAAATGGGTTGTCGAAAAGAATTTGATTTAATAATTATATTTATTTTTAAATAGAGCCAAGTTGAAGCGTTTGATCCTTATAGTTGACCCCAACTAATATGGGACCTAGGCTTTGTCGTTGTAGTTGGTATTGTCGTTGTTAAGTTGTTGTCGCCGTTGTTATTCTATAATTTTCATAGGCTGATTTGTTGTCAATTTTTTTTTTTTAAATGAAGCATTTAAACTTATAGCTCATGATACTTTAAAAAGCCTAAATTTAAGAAACGACCAAAGAAGTTTTTTAATATGCATAACATCAAATCCTAGCAGTTCATCCTTAAACAACATGAAAAGTAAAAGAAAAAGAGAAATATAGATCTAAGAGAATGTAATTGGAGACAACATACTACAACAAAGCCTCAATCCCAAATTAGTTGGGGCTACCTACATGGATCAAACTATTCCATTCCGCTTGATTTCATGCACTTTTTGGTGTGCTTTCAAAACCCTTTAAATCCTTGTTAATTTATCTTAGGTCTGCCCCTACAAGACCAAATTTCTTCAATTTCCGTTGTGTTGGTTTTTCTAACTAGGGCATTTGTATATCGTCTTTGGAAACGTTTCGACTTTGACTCGCCATAATTGCCCTTCCATAATTTTTGCGTTGATTGGTGCCACTCATATTTTTTCTTTGAATCACAGTACTAAGAACAAAAAGATTTAGGTTATATCTCCCTCGTTTATTGAGCAATTACAACTCTAAGTCCATAGAATGCTTGTTTATGTTCAACAAGAACAAGAAAGAGGTGAAGAGGATGAATATTAGCAAATCCTGGAGGGTAGTTTGATTGATTGCTATTTTTTCTTGTTCGTTTACTTTAAGTGATGATTCTGAATATTTTAGATATTCAACTTGTTATCGAGTTGAATGGAAATGTTGGGTGTCGACCCCAACGAATTTGGGACTGGGGCTTTGTTGTAGTTATAATGTATTCTAAGTCAAAAGAATGTGTTATAAAATTTATTTTCTTGTCAAGACTATTTGCATAGTCTTTGGGTTCAATTATTGCATACAATGCTCATATTTGCTCATGGATAAATTATAACATAGAAATTTCATGCACATAAAAAATTATAATAGGTTGTGCTTCTTTTGTTTTTTAATTTTTTTTGGTAAAGAGGTTGCTTTGTTCACTTTATTGACCAGTGCATGTTCCATTTCTTCATTTTGTGTATAGTTGCTAATGTTTTTATTTAAGGTTTTAATGTCTACATACATCTTGATGGATATTCAAATTCGTTTGGCTTAGATTTGCGGTTTTTCAAATCTTAGTACCAATTAATTAATCTCTATTTAATTAATTGTGTTTAAAATTAAGTTAGTTTATTTTGAAAAAAATGTGTTGTTCAAAATTTCTTCTACTAATCTTAAGGTTTTTATTTTAGGATTTCAATATTCAGTTTCAATAATTAGTTTAAACTATTTTTACACATTATCTTTCAAAATGGTCATGGTTTACATTCATGCTTTAAAAATCATAATATTTTTCTCACAAGAAAAACAAGTACAACAAGGATTAAATTAGACAGATGAATATACAGCAAAAGCTTTCATAATTAATTTTGATTAGGCATATAAATATTGCTATTTTAAAAATTAATAATATTACTAATCTAAAAAATAATTCCTTCATTAATGTTTTGAAAACTCTTTTCCTGATTATATTTGCTTTTGAATTTGGTTTTTTAATTAAACTAATTAATTAGGTATTTGGTGTTGATATTTGGTATTAAATACTTTGTTTTTAATATCATGTTATTCATCTAATCATCTCTACGGGATTGACCTTGTAAGTTCTGCACTTGAACTTGTGCCCTTGCGGGTAAAATATTTTATCTTGAGTCTGTTAGTGCTTTCATTAAACTCTACTAGCATGTCCCTTTTTCTTTTCATTCACGACTATCTCTTTCATATTTTTCCGCTTTATGACAATTGAAGCGCATTGATTTTCCAGCCTTCCATTTTTATTAGGATTTACCTCTTTGGCCCTAGGACTTTAGTTCGCCACACTGACAACCAAGCTTCACTAGAGCCTGCCATTTTATCTCCCATCACCATTTGACACAATTCCATGCAATTCGAAGCCAAGATTAATATTAAAAAACCTCGTTGAATGAGCAGTTCACCTAGAATGAATAGACATTCAACCCAAAAGAAGGCTCTCCAATGTAAATGTGGGTTGTGAACGTGTAGCTGATGTGCCAAGAATAAAAATAGAGGATGTTTACCTACTCTACCCCAATGTCTACTTCAAGACATTCATTCTCTCCATTGACAAGTCAACTTTTAAGTTATAGAAACAACAGAAAGCCAAAAACACAGGTCCCAATCCACATTGTGCATATGAGACCATTTTTGAGGATGAATGTCTATCTAGTGAAAATGGGTGGCACATAGGATAGACATTATCCCCACATCGATGAGGACGCACCAATCCATGGTCCCAATCCACATTTACCAATGGAGATGCTCTTAAACCTGAAGTTCAATTCTTCGATAAACACAGATTAACTATAATTGACTCATTTGGAAGCTTCGTCCACCAATATCACAACATTCTCCTTCAAATGATCCTCATAAAACTAGCAGCAGCAACTGTTAGAGTTGTAATCTAAATTAGTATTAGGGCTTTCTAATTTGGTAGTTTCTAATTTAACTAGGGTTTGTGTCTCTAAACCTATCAGCAACTACAAACAAACCAAAACCAAAACCAAAAAAACAAAATGCGAAAACATAACTGATAATGGAAACAAATAAAATGCATCAACAACCTGCACGATTCCTGAAGGAATTGTGAGAAGCTTTTCGACAGACTCTTTGCGAAGACATTCCATCCATTCCTTGTCAACCAATTCCCACAATCTATCCTGCCGTGTAGATCAAAACGCAGAAACAAATGTTAACAAGCAAATCAGAAATACGAAACGACATGGTCAGTATCGATCGAGCTAATCAAATGAACAGAAAAACCTTGAAGAAATTGACGACGTGAGCATCCATGAGAGGCTTGTAAGGTTTTAGGAAATCGACAATGGCGGTGATCCATTCTAGGGTTTCAGCTGCGGACTTGCACGAGTATCTGCCAACGCTTGCCATTGTCCAAGTAGAATCGTCGCCGGCTGTTGAGAAAAACAGCATACCCCGATACCTGGGTTTTGGAGGCTGCTAAACAGACCCCCAAACTTACTCAACGAACCCCAATTCAAATTTTCCTATGTTTACCGGGTGCGTAATAACATTATTGCCCCTCTATATAAAAGCTCATTCATACCACACTCACCCATATATCTCAGTCCCTCAATCGAATCCCACTCTCAAATCACTCTCACCTTCGACTTAAATCCAACGAAATACGGGCAAATCACATCAATTCGACTACATGAGTGCATTCCACACATTTTTTCGTGTCAATTTCTGGGTTTTCTTTGATTTTGTTGTTGTTTGTGAGTTTGTTTTGTGTTATTGTTGTTGGATTTAGGGCTTCGCTTTGGGGCTTGAATCTAGGATTTTGAGCACAAAAATGTTGATAGAATTGAGAATATCAAGCGATTCTTAGCGAAACCCACTAATTTTTTTTAGCCGTTTTCACGCATTCTTTTTGGAGTTTTGAAATTTTCTTGTTCGTTCTTATCGTCCGCGGGTTTCAGATACACAAGGTCTATAACGACCCGAAAATATTTTATATTTGAGTGGCAATGTGTACTACTTATTTATACTCATGCACACAATTTTATGGATTTTTGTCGTCGGCTTTTGCGATTGAGATGTGTTCTCGATATGCGTGCATGGGCGCGGGGCACAGAGTGCCGGGTAGTCAAGAGCCTAGTTTTGTATTGAACAAGCTATAAAATGTACATTTACATTGAGTGATGTGTATCTAAGATTACTAAAAATAGGCTAAGTATTAAAGAAGTATATAGTTCAATTATGCAATGACATGTTACCTTAAGCTGGTGATTAGTGTTAATCCAATTCCTAATTAACTCGAGATAGGGTCGTGGTTAAGTCCAGCACACCTCGATTAGCATGTGCGCGTGTTTGCATGATGGTTTGTGTTTGTTTGGTATGTTTATGAATTTTATAGGTTGTAGTATAAAGTGGAATTTATATATAAGCCTATAATCGAAAAATAAGTAACTAAACAATAAATAGCCGGTACACCAAGTGCGATGAGGGTGTCGTGAAATGAATGTGCACACCCGAGAACACTCATAGGCATGTTTGGTGAACTTATCGGTGAGAAATACGCAAAGTGTATATATATTTATATATAATTGATATATATATATATATATATATATATATATATATATATATATATATTAAAACTGAAACCCATTTCTGGCAAAAATGATTAAATTTGGTGTCCGGACCGACACCCATTTTATAAACGGGCATTTGGTGTCCGTATGTTTGTAAAACCGATCTCGTTTTGTCCGTTTACATCGAGAGCGAGAGAGATGAGTGGACACACAAGTGATCGGGCAAGTGGTGAGTGGTACGTCGCGCCGGCGACGCCCGATCGGTCGTGCGCGGCGCTGTGGCTGCATTGTCGCAAGTGCGAGTGCGGAGAGTGGAGCTCGAGCACGCCGCCGACACCCGACGAGGCCGAGAGAGAGAAAGCAGGCGGTGGCGACCGGGCGAGCGAGAATGGGAGGAGAGGGTGACGGCCGATCGCCGCCACGGCAGACGGGCAGGGTGAGGCCGCACAGGCCGATGAGGCCGAGGCCGCACAAAGCGTGCACGCGTGGCGATCGGCGAGCGCGAGACGGCGAAAGCGGCGACTGGCGAGCGTGAGACGGCGAGAGCGACGACTAGCGAGAGCGGCGACTGACAGATGGTGGCGGCGATGGCGGCGATGGCGATGGTGGGAGAGGCAGAGCCGCAGGGTTTGGTGAGAGAGAGTCGAGAGACCGTGAGAGAGACGGTGAGACGGCGAGTCTGGCGACTGGCAGATCGTGGCGGCGATGTCGGATTGTTCTGGAGGGTGGGAGAGGTAGAGCCGCAGAGGGTTTGATAAGAGAGAGACGAGAGACCGTGAGAGAGACGGTGAGACGGTGAGAGTTGTGAATCGTGAGACTGTGAGTGTGAGAGTGAAATTAGGTTATGGAGTGTGAAATTACTTATATGCCCTTCAAATTAATCACTAAACGGGTACCTGTTTTTTTAAAATTTTTGTCCAGACCCGGTCCCGTATTTTTAAACGGACATAAAACATTGTCCAGACCCGTATGTTTTTCAAAAAAATATTGCCCGGACCCGTTTAAAACGGGTTCGGACAAAACGGGACAAACGGGACCGGACACATTTTGCTAGCCCTAATTAAAACTATAAGTTTGGTTTGAGTTATATGGATCATTTGATCAGCCTCAAGATGAGCGTAAGTGTTGATGGTGTCAAAATGCGTGTCACTTTAAGAAGTGTCATTTTAATATATCAATCACTTGATCAACCTCGAGATGGCTCAATGCGTATCTCGAGAAAAATCTATATATATATATATATAAATACAAAATCATCAAGTTTATCCACACTATTACATTCGATCATTCGAGAAAGTGAGAGAGAGCAGTTGGGGGTTTAATCATGAGGAGTGGATCAGGAGAGGAGTTTCTCACGAAATGGAAGAGCTTAAACAGAAGTAGATCAGAGATCATCACTATGGGTGAGTTGAGTTTTTGAGTTTTAAGTTTAGTTCGATAAGTTAGTGATGATTTCTCTGTGAATTATTGTTGTTGATTGATTGGAAAAGGTTTGTTACCTCACTAGAGGTCCTCTCTGATGATTTGGGATAATATTTAAGGTTGTATGGAGATTTGGTGATAGAACAGTGGTTGTTGCCCTGTTTATTGTCGAGACAATGTAGGGTGGAGCGCGCTCCATCGAGCAGAGGAGCGCGTTCCCTTCATCAATTGGGACGAACCTAGTTGATGGACACCCTACCCAATTAGGGAGCATGCTCCTCTGCTCGATGGACTTAAGGACTGAACTTGTAGTTCTAAACATAGGGTATTAGACCTATATTGATCACAAATGGTTGTGATAGGTGCTGGAACATAGAGAAAAACGTAAGTGACCCAAAAACCTAGGGAAATCGGTAACGAAGACCTAAATCAAGGTAAGTATGGATTCACTTATTTATCAATGTTGTCGGGCTATCCTAATATATGTAGTTTATGGACTGAATAAGGGGACTATGTACACTGTGATGGTTTTAATAAAAGGAAAACGATGTTTAATGTGATTTACAAGAGTAAGTTCCTAAGACTGGGACTAGGTTATATAGGATGCGGGGTTGATCTCCCGAACTATATGTAACTTCCTACTCAGTTAGATAGGTTGCGTGGATTACATACTCACTAAATGGTTTCTGATAGAACCATTGGGCATTAATGGATTGACTAGACAACACATCGACCAATGTGTTAGTTTAGCAATCTTGTTAATGGCGTCAGTTGGTAATCGCCCTAGTTTTATAAATAAAATGGGAATCACAGTGTAATAGTCATTGACAGTTTGTTTTGCATCCGTTATTTATTGAATTATATGTTTTCCATATTCTTGTTAGTTAACATTAGTACATATTGTTAGTGCATAATGTTCTTGATTATTATATAGAATGTTGATGGCTATGTGAATCCCTACTTACTTAGCAAGTTAGAGTGCTCACCCTAAATTAATATTTCAGGAAAACCGACGAGCGCTACGGCTATGGGATAGAGAAGATTTAGGATTCTTGATCTTCTCTTCAATGTAATGAATCATCTATTATCTTATATATTTATATTTGAATTACAATTTTGTAATATCACAAGGATGGGAGATTTCATATAACCGAGGTTTATTCAGTTTGATTTGATAATGTACATTGTGTTTTAATTATCGAAATTTTTTTTAATTTCCGTAGCGTTCAATATTTCTTTTACATCGATATTTGATATACAATGGTGTTTATTAGGTGTAAGAGGAGAGGTTGCTGGCTCTAGTTAAGTCTAGCGAGATTAATGGGGCTTAATTAAGGTTTCAGGTCGAGTATAGCCCTGATCGGGTTAGGGGATGCTACAAATTAAATCAAAAGATGGCCCTTGATGCTATTAGATATAATCCTAGAATGGGAAAGCCTAAGATAGATTGTGTACATCTTATGTGTCACCTGAAGTATTAGTTTTTCAAATCTTGGCCATTAGATTTGCTAGAGATGAGAACTTAAACATAAATGAATGGTTTGAATCTCATTTTAAACAAGTACATAAACAAGGGTAGTGGGGATACTTGACATGCACATATCAACCATGGGAGTTTCATTAAGTTAAAAAAATGAGAGCTTGAAGATGTGGCTGGAAATTTTGATTTCAAGAGAGGAAGATAGGTTTCCAAGCTAGATTCAAGTTAGGGAGGATGAACCATGGAAGATCAAAGCCTAGGTAAACCTAAAATTTCTCTTCTTTTACTTTTACAGTCTTAGTTGTAGTTGAGACATGGATTTATAGTATTTCTATATGATCAAAAGGTCTTGAATTATTGACTTCTATTTCAATTAAGGTAGAAATGCCTCTAACTTTCGAAACTCAAATGTGCCAACTTAGGGTTTCAAAACTGTTTTTGAAACGGGTTTTGTGTTCTTGAAAGAAACCATGAAAATACATGCTAAATTGCTTAAATTGGTAAAATTTCTAACTCAAAATCGATGCAAATATGTTGCATGTATGATGGTTCATAATTATTGATCAAGTTTTGGGTTTTTTGTATGATGTGGGAGCATTTGAGGTTGATTTTTGATGATTTTGAGTGCAAAATTGCGTTTCTACAGTTCCGCATGACCTTTGAGCGCGTTCCACTAAAACGTGGAGCGCACTCTACCTTGTGGGCAGCCGGACTATTTTGAGTGATTTCGTATAATGGTCATAACTCACTCGTTTTAACTCCGTTTTTGACGTTTCACGTATCGCCGAAAAGCTAATAGAGAGCAACAACTTCTTTTCAAAAAAATTCATATTTTTCTTTATAAAAACATGGACTTAAAGTTAGGGTTTGTGCATATGAATAGACCTTTTATAAGTGTTTTGATGTCGAGGCTTTTCGAGGGATTTCCGTGGGACTTTCTCATTCGTAATGTCCAGAATGGACCTTTACACTATGATATTAATGTCCAATAAGTTTAAGTCTTTTCTGGCATTTCTAACCCATCATTGCCGACTTGGTTTTGGTTAAAAAAACTCGATATTTTGGAAATAAGGGCATAATTAGAACATTTTGTAAATAAAGTATTATAATTCATTTTGGTTGGTTTTCATTAAGGTTTATCGCTCTTATTAAGTTGTTACACACTGAGGTTTGTGTCTCGAGCATTATGAAGTCTTTTAAAGCATTTTTATTCGAGTTTAGAATCATTTTTGAGATAATGACTCAATAAAAATACTAAAAATAATGCATTGGACTAAAGGAAAATGAAATGATAAACTAAGTATAATTAGTTTCTAACACACTCAAACAAAATTAAATGAATACCAGAAGACTAGTCGCATAATGTTGAATGTTTAGGATCGGTTGGAGGCATGTGGGACCTGCGAGAGTTCGGATTTCGCGTAGGTTTGAGGTAAGTAAACCAGTAGGAGAATTAATAGTAGTTATTTTCTCTTTTGATTTTCATTCATTATTGATTATGCACTTGATTTAATTGCATTCGTTGGAATCTATTCTTTTTGTTGGGTGACTTAGAGTTTATGTGGTTCAGTTGTGTAAAATATCGTTAGGATGGACTGAAGTCCACTAGTGTAAAGCCAAGTTGTTCTTGCAAGCATCATAATGCCCACTGTTTGACTCTCAAGATGTTCTTGGAAGTGGTCTTAGACCTACGGTTTGAGAATTACTGTCAAGCCGTTCTTGGAAGTGGCCTTGGGCCTACGGTTTGAGAGTAGTTGGGATTTACTTCAAGCTATTTCTAGAAGAGGTCGCGAGCCCGCTGTATTAAGAGCGTTGAGGCCACTTAGATGTATATCCTTTGCATTTTCTCACTCATTTCTCATTGTTATTATTCTTAGTCAGTTTATCATGTACTCACTGCTTTCCTATTTATTTCATCATCCGCATGATTTATGGACTATTCCTTATTGATTATATGAAGTACTGTTGAGACACCTCTGGATTTTACTCACTAGAATTGTCTCCATTTTGGTGACAATTGCAAGTCCCTCTAGTAACATAGATGACTTTCTCTAAGCATCCCTCAGAGTCAGCTCTCTTCCTATTACTATGTAGATTTCTTTTTTATATTATGATGTATGTTTATGCTTTACTTGTTTTTGTAAAACTAGTTAAAGGGCTGAGTGACATTTTGTGATATGTGTTATGATTTCCCCCGCAATATTTACTCACCTTATATATACATGAGATCATGTTACACTCGATTTCCATACCATAGGTTGTCTCGACTATATTTATTTGAGTTATTTAAATTGATTAAGTTTAGTTTCGCTGCTTAAATTGTAAAACTTGCAAAACCTAATAGCTCAACTTTAAAACACGAAATTAATAGTAATGAAAATGGAGGTTGACTAGGTTTGTGTTGGCCTAGCGAGGGCTGATTTAGGGGTCCATGTGGGTCTAAGTCAGGCAGGGCCTAGTTTATGGGGGGTCGTCATAGGGTCAAGACCTCGTCATGGGGGCTAGGTTTCTATCAACTCCTTCCATATATCATTAAGACCGAGATTTCCTCACGGTCTTAGTATGAGGCGACTAAAATCACTTCAAAGGTCTCGGTGGGAGTCAGCCAAGACCTCCGAAGAGGAATTTAGGAGTTAGCCAAAACTTTTAAAGACATCTCGACCCGGTGCGTTCGAAACCCACGGGTGACACTTTCTCACTTCTTAGGCATGGTAGGAACAGATCTGACCTTGTTCGATGAAAAAAACTTATACGACATTTTCGACTAATACAAGTGCTTTACAATGAAAAAAACTGAGAAATTAGGGAGGATTGAAGGGTTTTAGGGTGAGGGTGATGGGGTGAGCATGGGTATTTTGAGGATTTCAAAAAAAAGTGGGGGTACGTTTAGTAATTAAAATTCAAAATTGAGGTATGCTTGAGTGATAGGGTACGTTGAACAGGTTTTGGGTTCGTTTAGCTGCTTCCTTTTTTAACTTTTAAGGGAGTCGCTAAACAGACCCTAATTTTTTATGATCTTATGCCATTACTCAAGCATACCCAAATTTAAATTCCAATTGCTAAACGTACCCCTCTTTTTTTTCTAAAATCCCCGAAATGCCCTTCTCCCCTAACATTTAAACACAATTTCCCTCATTCTTACCCACACCATCACCCTTTAATCTTATCAATTTCTCGTTTTTGGCTATTGTTGAGTATTTGTACTAGGTCAGAATTGTTGCGTGAATGTTTTTTCGTTGAACAAGGTCAGATTTGGTATCATCGGTGCCTTTGAAGTGAGGAAATATCACAGAATGTTAAACGAATCCCACTGACACCTCTTCAAACCTCTCGGTGGAAGGTCTTGTGTGACCAAAACCTACGAGCGATGAGAACGAACAAAAAAATTTTGAAACTTCAAAAATCAATGAAAAAGACTAAAATTACATGTTTTGCTCAAAATCGCAAGGTATTCTCGATTCCATCGACATTTTTGTACTCAAAATAAAAGATTCAAGTCTCAAATTGAAGCTCTAAACCCAACAACTACACCACAAAATCAACTCAATAAACACTAAAAAAATTCAGAATTCGACACAGAAAGATGGGGGAATGCACTTATAGTGTTGAATCGATGACATTTCGCCCGAATTTCGTCGGAGTTTGGCTAAAAGTGAGGGTGTGATTCGAGAGAGGGAAAAAGTGCGTTGTCGGTTGGGTGACTGGGGCCTAGATGAGCAAAAACCCTCTTTATATGGAGGACATCATGGTCACTTTGTGTAGGGGTAAAACAATAATGCGAAAGCATTTTTTTACTGGAGTATGTTCACTAAAAAGCGAGGTCTGTTTAATAGCTCATTTTTTGAAATTACTTCTGATTATTTTATAGGAGACACAAATTACCCAACAAAGACAATCCATATCTTCTTACCATAATTCCACTCAATAAGAAAATTGCTATTTTGATTTTAGACATGCTAATTTGGCATGCTCTTAATTATGACTATTAATTAATGCATTGATGTGCACATGAAACTCGATGTGCATCCAAGGGACTCCCGATGAGTGAGTACCAAATTGGTGTGCCCAAATAAAGTCAAAATAACTAGACTCATAAAAAAGGGTGATTCTTTTTATCTATGTTTGTGTTAGATTTTGAGGTTCGAAACGCATTTGTTTTCATAAACCCCAAGAGGATCAAATTCGAATTCCATTAAATCGATTAACATAGTAAATCATAGCTCAATTACTAGTTTCCTTCTCTATGTTAATTGATCTCCAAGACGTTGCCAAAGACGAACATCCTCTATCAGTAATCCATATACGACGACTGAGATTTTGAGTGCTAGCCTGAGATAGATTAATTTGACATATTGGGACTTAACACACATATTTATACAACTCTTTTATAGGTGGGGTAAGTGAATTACCATCATAACCCTACTGAAAGTGGTATTAATATGACATATTGGGACTTTTATGTTACGAGTTTTGTCATATAGAATTCATTGTTCCGAGTCTTTAAAAATCTCGTAAAACATTATTTGTGTTCGACTAATAGGTTCATGTAAGTACACAATGTGATGGCCCCAGTTCCCCACAAACAGGCCCTCGCCCCGTCTAAGTCTACGTGGACCCCCGAGTCAGCCTCCACGAGATCAACGCAAGTTTAGTCAGCCTTCTGATCCATCATTTTAAGTAAATTCATAATTTTAAATTGAGTTATTAATATTTTGTAAAATTTAAAGATTTAACGTAAGCAATTTAACAAATTAAAAAACTCAATAAGTAAAAGAAAGAGTCAGACAACCTATATGTGAACCCTACATATATATAAACATGTATAGCCGATGACCCAGTGCGGAAAGTAAACAAAGTGATATACAAGTCATAAGTGACTCTCAATACCCATAATATATCTCAGTGTACATAATATCAAGTATACAAGTAAATACAATATAAAAAAACCTACAAAATGGCAAAGGGGAGGGCCGCTTTGATGTTTCAGAGTAAGTCACCAATCATCGATGCCTTGCATGTGGCGGCCCTGGCGCCCGGGGGTGACGTGTGTTCGTGTCCATGTGTGTTTTATCAAATTAATTAATGGATTATTAGTATTTGCTTACCTTATTCTCCTTAAGTACTTAAAAGTTTATTCTAATGCCTAACCATACTAGTGGGTTGTATCTTACAAGTTAACACATATATCAGCGGAAGCCTTAATTGATACATTTGGTAAGTAATTTAGTATGGTAAACATTATTAATAAGAGCAAATCCTACTGTGAAAAACCTGAAAAAATACTCTGTATATAAGCGACAATACCATAAACAACATATATATACATGTATATGTCATTACAAGTCTCCCAGTTACCTAAAATAAAACAAAATATCAAAATAAGCACGTATTAGTAGGTCCTCGACGGTGGGTAATCAGATGTAGTCGCCTAGGATCCCCTTGCCCCTACTAGTACTAGGATTTGCACTTAATCATCACAACATGACAGATGACGAGTACAGTAAGTAAAACCCTAAGGAACCCCTCTGAGCATTCGCATAATAAAGTAAATGCAATGCAAGAAATATTGTCAAGTAAACATGCGGAATATAAACATACAACTGTAAATGGCTCATCGCATGAATAGATAATAAATAAGCTAACAAATGTGTGTGCTCACTCTAGATGGACTAGACTATACTTCGGGTCACCAAGTTCCCACCAGTGGTCGCGCTCAACTGGCCCGACATTTGGTTCCTCGCGGTGCTGGCCAAGTCCGTTGAGTCACCGCCACGTACACCAAGGGCAAGCTCACGTTGCCATTCTCCAAGGGTCGGGTCACACGTGCTACAATCCAGTGCATCATGAACACACAATCAGGAAAATCTAGGGGATTAACCTCAACCCACGTCCAAGTAATGAAATAGAGTAGTAGAAACAATAAGAAAATGATGGAAATGAAATAAAAAACAGAATCAAATACTTAGAGTTTTTCAATTGGGTTTTACAAACCTCAAACGGCTCTTCGACCTCCCCGGACTCCCGTATCCAACCCGATAAGCTCCCAACTCCGAGCTACGTTTTCCCCAAGCCCCTGAATTCCAAGTTTTATAGGTTTAGGTTATTTCTTAGTGTTTAGACATGTATTAAGTGGAAAATCACCAAAACAACCTTTTAAATCCATATTTAATCTGTCGTTAGCGCGCTAAGGGGTATACATAGTGCGCTAGGTTATGGTAGCGCGCTAGGAATTCATGTAGCGCGCTACTGTTCTTCAGGACGAAGAACAGTTGCAAACCCAGAACGATTAGCGCTAACAGTTCCATGTAGCGTGCTATCTGTCCTCTGGGACATAATTCTCAAGTCGAGAATTATGTCTTTCTCCTCTCGATTGGATACCTTATTGGTTTACACAAGCTTTACATACAATATTAACTTCAAAGCAACATCTAGCACACTCAAAAACATAAATTTTAACCAAAATTCTCCAAATTCATGCATTCACACAACTTCTCAATTTCATCAATATCATCAAATCTAATTAAAACAGTGGTAAATCCACTATGAGGATGATCTAATAACATGTAATTCGTCAAATTTTAACCACGAATTAGAGATATCACCATCAATTTCGAGTTTTACCAAACATAGCTAAAAATGGGTCCATTAAAGAGTGTAGGAGATGAGGAAGATGATTACGTAGGTTTAAGCTCTTGAATTGATCTCAAATGTCCTGAATTCCCAGCTTGAACTCATTCTTCTTCCTTAGTTTCCTCTGATTTTGCATGAGTAGTTGAGTGGATTTGAATGAAATCCCACTCACTTGTTATATAGTTTGATCTTGATCAAGTGTTCATACGTATCTCGAGGATTATCTTGTGGTTCATAACCATGCTTTCTCACACCACTTGATGACTCCAATAGCACACTCCCTTCCTAGTACTTCTCACTGTGCTCATCTAGATATCCATCTCATGGTCCTCATTATTGAGTGCTAACTATAGGCATAGCTTATTTAATTGATGTCACATTACATTAAGCCTTATAAAACCATATGATTAATATTTTATTTATCCAATTTAACCAACTCATGGTCCCACTAACTTTTGGCTACCCGGTATCCGGTGCCCCGTGTCTCGACACGCATATAGTCTATTATTTGAATTTCAATATAGTTAGCCTGTGGTCACATTACCCATTTCCATTGAATTTCCTAGTCATAATACATGAATTTGTCGAGTTTCTCTACTGTACCCGTATTCCGCCTCTTGATACCCGTGTTGACACGCACTTCGAGGCAACTACCCATCACACCACCTCGCACGATATCGCTATCGCTATTCAACATACATACATGTGATGCATTTAACAAATAAATTAATAAAATGCATTGCAAATAAGCAATCCAACACACAATTAACTAGTGTACCTAGGTCGACGTATGTCCTAACCTACCTGTGACATCCACGTGGATCTGAGCTGGCGTCCATGTCTGAAATTACGAGATGAATAACGTCGTTAATAAAATGGGCCGTTACAGTTCTTCGTAACTAAATAAAATTTCATCCGAAAATTTAACTATAACTTAAACGTCATACCAGGAAATAGCTAAGGGTATCACTCTCTCATCGTCGACTCGAGCTCCCAGGTGAGTCCTTCTGTCCTATGATGCTGCTAACGAACTAGGACCTTAGAGAGCTCACTGTTCTTGAGAATCTGAACTTTGCGGTCAACGATTTCTATCGGCCTATCCTCATAAGTCACGTCAGACTGAACCTCAATCTGCCCCAAGTCAATCATCGGTCTCGACCTTGACCTAGCTAGTCTCAACATCGAAATATGAAATGTCGGATGAACCCCAGCTTACTCAGTAGGTAACTCTAGGAGATACGCAATAATGCCCACTCGCTGCGCAATCCTGTATGACCAAATGAATCTTGGCGCTAGTTTCCCCTTAATACCAAATCTCTGTTGACCCTTCCAAGGGGAAACCTTTAGGTATACCTGGTCGCCCTCCTCATCGCTTAGACCTTTGTGATACCGATCCGTGTATTTCTTCTGTCTATCTTGTGTGGCTCGTAACCTCTGACGAATTTGTTTGATCTTCTTTGTGTGATCAACAACTATCTCTGGCCCAACGGTCATTGTATTTTCCGGTTTTCCTAACATGCAGGTGATCTACAGGGCCTCCCATACAATGCCTTAAATGGTGGCATGCCAATACTCGCCTGATATCTGTTATTATATGCAAACTCACACAAAGGCAGACAATCCTCCTACGAACCCCAAACTACAGTATACAAGCCCTGAGCATATCCTCTAGAATCTATATTAGTTGCTTTGACTATCCGTCGGTCTGAGGATGATAAGCCGTACTAAACTGCAACCTGGTGCCAAACTATTCATATATAGCCTCTCAGAGCCTCAAAGTCAACCTGGGATCTATGTCCGATACGATGAAAACCGACTCCCCATGCAATTTAATAATCTTCTGCTCAGACAATATGCTCAGTTGTGAGAACGTATACCTCATAGAAACCAGAATAAAGTGAGCCGATTTCGTCAGTCTGTCAATCACAACCCAAATTGCATCGTGACACCTTGATGTCTGCGGTAGTCTACTGACGAAATCCATGGCGATGTGCTCCCATTTTCACTGTGGAATGGGTAACGACTTTAATAGTCCACCAGGTCTCTTGTGCTCCGCCTTCACCTGCTGGCATATGTGATAAATCCTAACATACGCCCCTACGCCAACCTTCATCCCTGGCCACCATAATAGTCGCCTCAAATCATGGTACATCTTGGTACGACTAGGATGAATTGTGTAGCGTAACCGATGTGCATCCTCCAAAATCTCGTCACGTATCTCCTGATCTGCAGGTATCCACAATCTCCCTCGCTGTCTCAAACACCGATCCGTGGTCTCTTCCCAATCAATGCACTCTGGATCCCGAGCCAAACCATTGAACCGCTCCTAAAGCCCATCAGCCCTCTAACACTCGGCAACCCCCTCAATCGATACGGTCGAAACTCTTATCTGACCACAAATGTATTGCTTAGCCGTAGTAAATACCTCTGTCATGCACATAATTGATGCCGCATGTAATAAGCCATGCTCGCGTGTCATAGGTCGTAGAATAGTCTGACTATCAATTCCGCTCCTGATCAATGTGACCGCTACGACATTCGTTTTCCTAGGGTGATACTCAATAGCGAAGTCGTAGTCCTTCGGCAGCTCAAGCCATCTCCTCTGGCACATATTCAGATCCCTCTGAATGAATACGTAGCGTAAACTCTAATGATCTCTATACAATATGAATATCTCTCTGTATAGATAGTGCCTCAAAGCTTTCAGTGCAAAAACGACCGCTGCAAGCTCCAGGTCGTGCACTGGATAATTCCCCTAATGAGGTCTCAACCATCTGGAAAGATAAGCAACTAGTCTACCATCCTGCATCAACACGCATCCAAGACCAATGCCTGGCGCGTCAGTATAAATTGTCAAAGTTTTACCCTGCTTCGGCAATGTCAATACTGGTGCGGAAGTCAACCTCCTCTTCATCTCAATGAAGGCCTGCTCACACTCCTTTAACCAATCAAACCTAACATCTTTCTTGGTCAGTCTCGTCATTGACGCTACAATTGAAGAAAAATCATTCACAAATCATCGGTAGTATCCAGCTAGTTTGAGAAAACTCTGTATATTAGCAGCAGACTCAGGCATCCTCCAATCAATGATAGACCGAATATTCTTTGAATCCATAGAGATCCCTGATCACTGATGAAATGTCCTAAAAATCTCACCACACTTAGCCAAAAGTCATACTTACTGAAATTGGCGTACAATCTATTCTCTCACAGTGTCGTCAAAACCGCCCTGAGATGTCTCTCATGATCTTCACGAGTCCTGCTGTAGATCAAGATGTCGTCGATGAAGACTATAATGAATCTCTCCAAGTACGGTCTCAAGATGCTTTGCATCAAATCCATGAAAATCGTCGGGGCGTTAGTCAGCCCAAATGGCATGACTGTGAACTCGAATAGACCGTACCTAGTGCTGAAAGCAGTTTTTTGGATATCCTCCCATCGAATCCTCAACTGATGATAACTTGAGCGAAGGTCAATCTTCGAGAAGAATCTGACACCCGCCAACTGATTAAATAGATCATCTATCATAGGAAATGGGTAATAGTTCCTAACTATCACCAGATTCAGCTTCCTATAGTCTATACACATCCTCATCGATCCATCATTCTTCTTCACAAACAACACTAGAGCTCCCCAAGGTGACATACTAAGGTGAATGAAATCCTTCTCCAATAACTCATTCAACTATTGTTTAACCTCATCCTGCTCTGATGGTGACATCTTATATGGTCTACTAGCGATCGGCTGCGTCCCTAGTACTAACTCAATGATGAACTCAACAGCTCATGGCGGTGGCAATCCTGGTAGGTCATTCGAAAATACGTTAAAAAAATCTCTAATTACCGGAACGCCTCAATCCCGACCTCCGTCCTAATCTCTCGCTCAACTATCGCTGTAAATGCCTCCATCTCCTGATCCGTAGCTAGTCGGCCTCTAATGATAGGTAAGTTAGTTTCGGATCCAACTAGTGAGAATTCTCGTATCCCAGGAATACAAAACTCTATCCTCTTACCTTAGCAATCTATACGGTGACAACCAATCCATCCCGAGAAGAGTGTCAAACTCTAAGTACTATAATACTCGAAGATCTACCGGTAATTGATGTCCCTCAACCTCTATCATCAAGTCCCTACATATCCGGTTAGGGTATATCTTGTCCCAAGCGGCCGTACTGAGGACAAGATGTGTGTCTAGTGTCTGTGTATCTAACCCTAACTCTCCAACGATATGCCCAACAATAAACGATAAAGTACTACCAGAATCAAACATAGATGCATAGGTCTACCAAAAATACGCAACGTACCCTCGACGAGCTGTCTGGTCACCCCACCATCCAGGTGTGTTATCGCATGATCTCTCTCTGGTCTGCTCTGGCTCTCGACGTGGTGACAGTGGTGTCTTGCAGCCTATCCTCAAGTGTCCCCTTTAACCACACCTGTGGCATCTACGACTATCCTGCCTAACGACCTGTCCGTCTCTAGATCTCAGACCCTGACCCTGATCTCTCTCCCCTATCATGTCCTCCCTGATCTCGACCCTAACGATCCATCTATGGTTGTAGCCTACGCTGATCCACCGATGCTGGTGCGATGGCGTGCACCGATTATCTCTCCTCATACTAAAACTAGTTGCCCTGGTGATCATCCCTGCGGCCTCTATCCTATCTGTCATCCCTCCGACCTCTATCCCGATGATCCCTTTGTCTCTTCGGCCTCTAGTCCGACTGAGAAATCTGCCCTGTCTGCACGATACTCCCAATCATACATTTGCCATCTCTTTACATCAGGTAGGTCTCATGTGCCAATGCTCTATCAAAGATGACCTGCAGAGTGGGTGCCCCAAATGATACCACTACTGAAGCAATCCTATCTTCAACTCCTCTAGTGAAGTAATAGATCTACAGACGCTTCGTCCTATAGACATCCATCAAGAACTGGAGTAGGTACCGAAATCTCTCCATGTATTGTATCAAAGTCTGGTTATCCTATTTCAGGGTCAAAACTCTTCCCTTAGTCTCAATTTCACCTCCATAGGTATATACTGATCATAGAACAGCTCCCTAAACGCAGCCCATGTCGTAGGCTCTGGATGGGTATCATGATATGTGGTCCACCATACCGCAGTGTGGCCTCTCAAACATGTTCCCGACAGTCGTGCCTAAACACTCTTATTATTCCTCATTAGCTTATGGAAACGTTGATGAGACACAATCCACTTCCCTGCAGCCTCGGGGACACCACCTCCATAAACGAAACTTGGTTGAAACTTCAAAAATTCTCTCAACATCTTCACCTCTGGAGCCAATATGAATCCCGATGTAATAGCGGTAGTAGTGGTAGCAATAATCTGATCCGTAGTCGTGGGTGGTGGCATAAGAGTCGACGTCTCCAGTTGAACAACAACTGCGGTAGCTCTATCTATATATGTCTCCGATGCTGCCCTCTCAACGGGTGTCTGGGGAACAACCGGGGAGACGGTTGTCCCCGTAGTTACAGTAACTACTAATGGCGCTCTAAGTGCTGCTACCGCTGTAGGAAGTGCTGTTAGTGCAGAGGTCTAATCCTATAGCAGCCGTATCACCTCGGCCATCTGAGTCTCCTGAGCTGAGAATCGATCCTCCATATTAGTTGTAACTGGGGAGTCCCTAGCTGCATCGCTAGTCTAACCAGTCTCTTGAGGCGTAGTCGACTGTCCGTCCATGATCTGCATCGAGAAGCGTGCTCTGGATCAACCTCGTATATATACATATATCATATATATAACAAAATATAACACGTATATAAATCCTACTCTACCCGCCTCACATCACTTCCCAACTAAAGTTCTAAAGTAATAACATCGGGTTTCCATAACTAGAATTTGTTTATTTAAATGTTATGCTCTTTCATTTTACATTTCCAAGTTTTGAAAACTCTTGTGCTCTGAGACTAATTGTAGCGGCCCTGCCGCCCCTGGGTGACGTGTCTCCGTGTACTTCTTGTCAGGTGTCAGCGGAAGCCTTAATTGATACATTTGGTAAGTAATTTAGTATGGTAAACATTATTAATAAGAGCAAATCCTACTGTGGAAAACCAAAAAAAAATACTCTGTATATAAGCAATAGTACCATAAACAAGGTATATATACATGTACCGTGTCATTTCAAGTCTCCCAATTACCCAAAATAAAACAAAATATCAAAATAAGTACGTACTAGTAGGTCCTCGATGGCGGGAAATCAGATGTAGTCGCCTAGGATCCCCTTGCCCCTACTAGTACTAGGATCTGCACTCAATCATCACAACATGACAGATGACAAGTACAATAAGTAAAACCCTAATGAACCCCTATGAGCATTCGCATAATAAAGTAAATGAAATGCAAGAAATATTGTCAAGTAAACATGCGGAATATAAACAGACAACTGTAAATGGTTCATCACATGAATATATAACATATAAGCTAACAAATGTTTGTGCTCGCTTCAGATGGACTACACTATACTTCGGGTCACCAAGTTCCCACCAGTGGTCGCGCTCAACTGGCCCGACACTTGGTTCCTCGCGGTGCTCGCCAAGTCCGCTGAGTCACCGCCACGTGCACCAAGGGCAAGCTCACGTTGCCATTCACCAATGGCCGGGTCACACGTGCTACAATCTAGTGCATCATGAACACACAATCAGGAAAATCCAGGGGATTAACCTCAACCCACGTTCAAGTAATGAAATAGAGTAGTAGAAACAACAAGAAAATGATGGAAATGAAATAGAAAATAGAATCAAATACTGAGAGTTTTTCAGCTGGGTTTTACAAACCTCAAACCGCTCTTCGACCCCCTCGGACTCCCGTATCCAACCCGACAAGCTCTCGATTCTGAGCTACGTTTTCCTTAAGTCCCTGAAGACCAAGTTTTATAGGTTTAGGTTATTTCTTAGTGTTTAGACATGTATTAAGTGGAAAATCACCAAAACAGCCTTTTAAATCCATATTTAATATGTCGTTAATGCGCTAAGGGGTATACATAGCGCGCTAGGTTATGGTAGCGTGCTAGGAATTCATGTAGCGTGCTATTGTTCTTTAGGATGAAGAACAGTTGCAAACCCAGAACAATCTGTCATCTGGGAAATAATTCTCAAGTCGAGAATTCTGTCTTTCTCCTTTCAATTGGCTACCTTATTGGTTTACACATGCTTTACATACAATATTAACTTCAAAGCAACATCTAGCACACTCCAGAACATAAGTTTTAACCAAAATTTTCCAAATTCATGCATTCACATAACTTCCCAATTTCATCCATTCACAAAACTTCCCAATTTCATCAATATCATCAAATCTAATTAAAATATTGGTAAATCCTCTATGAGGACGATCTAATAATAAGTAATTCATCAAATTTTAACAACAAATCGGAGATCTCACCATCAATTTCGAATTTCACCAAACATAGAGCATTGAAGAGTGTAGGAAATGAGGAAGATGATTACCTAGGTTTAAGCTCTTAAATTGATCTTAAATGTCATGAATTCCCAGCTTGAACTCCTTCTTCTTCCATGGTTTCCTCTGATTTTCCATGAGTAGTTGAGTGGATTTGAATGAAATCCCACTCACTTGTTATATATAGTTTTGATCTTGATCAAGTGTGCATACGTATCTCGAGAATTATCTTGTGGTTCATAACCATGCTATCCCACACCACCTGATGACTCCAATAGCACACTCCCTTCCTAGTACTACTCACTGTGCTCATCTAGATATCCATCTCATGGTTCTTATTATTGAACGCTAATTATAGGCTTAACTTATTTAATTGATTTCACATTACATTAAGTCTTATAAAACCATATAGTTAGTGCTTTATTTATCCAATTTAACCAACTCATGGTCCCACTAAATCTTTGGCTACCTAGTATCTGGTTGCCCCGCATCTCGACACGGATTTCAAGGCGCGCTATAGTCTATTATTTAAATTTCAATATAGTTAGCCTATGGTTACGTTACCCATTTCCATTGAATTTCCTAGTCATAATACATGAATTTGTCGAGTTTCTCTAGTGTACCCGTACTCCGCTTCTCGATACCTGCATTAACACGCACTTTGAGGCAACTACCCGTCGCACCACCTCGCATGATATCGTTATTCAACATACACACATGCGATGTATTTAACAAATAAATTAATAAAATACATCGCAAATAGGCAATCCAACACACAATCAACTAGTGTGCCTAGGTCAACGTGTGTCCTAGCCTACCTGTAGCGTCCACGTGGATTTGAGCTAGCGTCCATGTCTGAGATTACGAGATGAATAATGGAGTTAATAAAACGGGCTATTACATTGCCCTTGCTCATATGTGGATCTACAATTGTCACTAAAGGAGACAATTCCAATGAGTAAAGTTAGAAGGATATCGACAGTAATGCACGAATTAATAATAAACAATCCAAGAATCATAAAGGAGATAAAGAAAGTATTAGATAAGTAAAATGCATGATAATAAAACTGGAAGTTACAACTGCGAGAAATGAGTGTAAAGGAAACTAAAAAGAGAGGTGCCCAAGTAGTACAGGCTACAAAGTGTGGGTGCTACAGGCTCGGGGTCATAGAGTCGCGACATCACTAGGCAAACTTGGGTCCTAAGACGCGAAAAATGCTTGTTAAATCTAGACCGTATCAAATAAGGGATATCAAGAATGCCCTGGATAAAACACATCTCATTCCGGAAAAATCCAGTGAATCAAGGTCGTGGTCCCGATTGCAAGTCGACAACCACACCCCGGAGACACCTTCTTAACTCACTTGGCCCTCGAACACTCATAATTGGAGTAAGAGTTCATAGAAAAACTAATTCACAGTTTAAAGAATGAAAAAGCAAAAATGAATTACTATGGAGATCCTTGTTGGTTTACTTACCTCATACTACGCTGAAAAACACGCCTTTGTGGCTCCCAACATGCGTCCTAATCAATCTCTGATGCCCGAATCTAGCTAGCTAGGTACCTGGTGTCCCATTAGATTGGTTATATATGTGTTCGAGTTATTAAGTTTCATTTACCATCATTGTTGCTAATATAGTTCAATTGCAATCTAACTTGACTATTTGTAACTTACCAAAAGTGTCCGTACTTGCTTAATATTGTTCAACACACTTTATCTATTGTTTTTTGGTGTTATTGAGCTAATTAGGATCATTAGAAACATTTCAAATGAGCATATCACACTAGTTTGCAAAACATTCCTCTAAGGACTTCAAAATAAATATCTGAAAGTTAGTTTTCCTTCAATTTGAAAAATAGCTTAAAAATAAATAGAAACTTCTAAAATTCTCGCAGTAGGTGCTGTGAAGTCCAAACACTTGAAACCAAGGTTCTTAAGTGATAAAATCTCATTTAAAAGTATGAAACCCAATTTTACAACTTTAAGTGTGATTCTAACTCCTTACTTGTAATTCTTGAATTCTTATTCGAAACATGACTTGAATCGAGTTAGATACACCAGAAAATCACAAAACTTGATGTACACCTTTACTATGATCTAACATGTTTTGGAAACTTTAGTTCAATTTGGACATCATTTGATGCCCGTAACACCTTAAGTAAAAAAATCAGCTCATTAAGTAAGTAAATTTTGCCTATTTCAAGACTCATTTGGAAAACTATTTGATCACGTGTCGAGCGTGTCAAATATAACCCGTAAAAGGTTACTAATCCTACTGGAATGTAGTAGAGGCAAGCATGGGGTTGAATCCACAGGATTCAGTCAAACTGAGTCTAACGAACAGAAAAGTACATCTTGGGGGTTTTTGAAAGAAATCTATCCTAAAGGTCTATTAAACAAGAAGGTAAATAAGTTGTAAATTGGAGAATATAGATATACCTAAGTTTAAGAATCCACAATCTAGCCCTACGTTGTTCCATGTCTTATATCATCGAGTTTGGAAAGATGGGTTTTAAAACAGTTTCCCGAGATCGACTATAGGTGTTGGGGTCACCAACACACTAGTTCCCCTATTCTCGATAGATAGGGCAACCGCTCTTTAAATATTTCCTTTACTCCACTATACAACCTTGGGCAACTGCTATCAAGATTTAGCACGTGAGCAACTTAGCACTATGTGGCAACACTGACATCTAAATAACTTTGGGCAACCGCTATCAAGATTTAACATAGTTCTCGATAGTACTCACTTAGAACAATAGGTATGTCAAGTCTCTTGCTTTAAGTGATCGACAGTTCTTAACCTAGTTAGTATAACAGACTCAACCCGGTTGATAGCAGGTCAATTGGTTTACGCCTAGAGATTTGCAATGAATATATAAACTCTAAACTACCATGGAGACGTCATGAAAAATAATAACATAAAGATAAAGAATTGAATCAAAATGCTATTATATTAGAAAATCTCTACAAGATATAGAAAAAAACTAACTACTAGCTAGAGAGCTTCATCCCCGACCTAGGTATTCTGGACATGACTACTCTACCTTTCTCTCATCCTAAATAACTTTGAATACAATTTATTTTCATTCATAAGGGTCCGTCCTTTATATAGGTGCGTCTGGGAAATAATAACTTTCTAAAAATTGCAAAATTTATATTTTGCGAGTCTGGCGCCGTGATTATTAAGGGACGACGCTGGATGACGACATGACATATTATAGAAAGTCTTAGATAACATGTTGGTCTGAAATTTCTATTTATGATCCTAGCGCCGTCTGTTGTAGAACCTAGCGCCGTCCATTCATTTCTGACACTGTACGTTCATTTATCCCGACACCTTGCGTGGCGCCGTGGCTTCTTTATGGCACCGTCAGTTCATTTTGGGGAGTCAAGCCTGCTGGTTTTTTTTACCAAACTTTAACTTCTTTCCCGGATTTTTATAATTCACGCATAAACACCAACATACCCTTTAAATCTCTAAAGATAATATATAGAGCCATAAAACACGACTTTGGACTTGATTTGCATAACAAAACACCTATGAAAAAGTGCATAAATAATTACTCATCACCATTCAAAAAAGCTCAAAACCATTTGAAACTCTTGGAGAACATAACTTATAATATTTCAAGCTATCCTGGAGATTTTGGTTATTTTTGGACTAGTGGAGACCCCGAAAGAAGTCATGACATCCAAACACACACAAAAGGAATATCTCTAAAGAAAAGCACTAACGTTCAATCTTTTTTTGACAAAGAAGATGACTCAATTTTTTAAAAAATATTGATCTTAAGTTGCTCTATGTATTATATTTCCAAAATGGTAAAACCACACATCTAAAAAACAACTCAATTTGAGAGAGTTTCGAATAAGCAGTGTTACAAAACTCATAACTCTCAAACCACACATCTAAAAAATGTGATTTTTGGTGAGAAGCTTTTCCAAACATCCAAGAATAACAAATAAAAAAATCAGCCAATCCTGAGAAGAAATGAAGGCTTTATGTTATTTAGTATTTTTAGCTATAATTGTTTTTGACATTTAATCAAACATGTACTCTTCATGAACAACATAAACACCAAACCCATAACAACTCTGATCAGAGAAAAAACCCAAGTAAAAACCATGATTAAAAGATTAAAACCTTTATATTCAACCTTCAAATTTCATGGAAATCTTGCCCCATGCTTGTAAGGCATCAAAAACCTCAATTTGAGATCATGAAAACCCCAATTTTAAAGACATAGAACTTAAATCTTGAAGTAATGGAGCTTCAATCTATGCAAACTATAAAAACACCAGGAAATTGATTGAGAATCTCTCCTAATAATGAGGAAATCAATCCCCTTGAATTTCAGAACTTAAATGTATTAAAGCAAACTCACAATATCATCACATTAAGCATAAAGTGTGGTAGAAGTGATACCTAGGGCTTGATTTTCCTAACTTTCTAGCTTGTACTCTTGATTCCACTCCAAACTCCCTTGTAACCTTAAAATCTCGAAAATCTTAGCACCTATGTAAGGTTCATCCTCTTTAATCTCTCTTGAACATGCATGTAGAGGTGGGTTTGTGAACCAGTAAGCCACATATATATAGCCTTTCATTTTAAATTTTGACCGTTTGATAAATATGTCACCTCACATTGTTGTCAATCTCCATGTATATCCAAGGTGAAGATTTATGGATACATGCACACCATACAATTGCACTAGATGGTCCTAAGATTTCCAAGATTTGTTCATCTCTATGTAGATCTAGGTTTATGAAAATAAACTTGTAACTTAGGTGTATCAACCTATTAGCTCACTAGTTCACTTTCAAAACTTAGGTTTGTTCATTAATCCAAGTTAAAAAAAACTCACCTTGGACCAATACACTACACCAAATCAATATATAATTATATTTACCATTTAAGACTAATTATTTAGTTTAGTTAGCCCAAATTACTTAATTAGGCCACTTTACAAATTAATTGACTTTTGATAAACTTAAGTTAATCTGAAATTCATTTATCTCATGACATAACTTAAGAAATTAATTTAATTGAAACAACACCTAAGTTACGAACTTACCCCTCATTCTCAATCTACCTCACCATCATTCGAGCGTGCGTATCTTGAGGTCGTTATATTGCTCGTAAAATCCTGTAATTGAGCCTATATAAATTGTGCACTCTTATATGATTAGGTAGGTAAAATAAATGACATCAAACACAAGTAATATTATTTAATTATTACCTCGTTGTTGACACCTGAGTGTTGACCAAGTGCGCCATGTAGGACTAGCCGCTAGGTCACGGTCCTAGAAAGCGTACAACTAGGATTAGATTATTGGGGTCGTTACACACAAGTAATAAGCGGCGGTCTCTAGCAAGACATTATGACTAGCCAACTTGAATATAGATAAAAAATCAATGCAACCTAATCAATAGTGTATATCATATCCTTTTATTGTATATATTTTGATCAAACATAAGACAAAAAAAAGTCACCATTAATGTTCAATCATACTAGTCTCAATCTCTAGGTAAAATGAAAACATCAAAGTGACATTGATCATATCAATTCACTTAGACTTGGTCATTATCAGTCTAATATATCGATGGATCCACTAATATCTCTCTCTAGACAAGGGGAAAAATTATATCTTGATTAAACACCTTCATAAATTATTCATGGTAACCAATCACAATCTTTATAATAGTCCGGTTAAAGATAATGTTTAGTCTCTCTAATTAATATGGTTTATGCATTTTCAGGTAAATAAGGCACAAAGGAAGGAAACGAACAAAAAAAGAGAAGAAACGGTGCTAAAAATCACTAAAGTGTGGTTGGCATCGTGACATGAAGGTGTGGGGATGTGGAAAGTGAAGGGACAACAGGGAGGACCTAAGCACATCGTGAGAGAGAAGACAAGTGAAGAAAATGAGATAGATAGGTTGGCGCAGAGGTGGTGATGTGGAGCCTAAGGGATGGCGTCGGAGGCCAAAGGGACGACTCCGAGGTCATTGAAGAGAAGAAAAATAGATAAACGAGGTGGCACAGTAGCATCACCATAACATTACACATAGCGCCGGAGCATAAGAAAATAGAAAATTAGTTCTATTTCGTGTTAAATTGTAAAGTAAGGTTTCTAATTGTGTTTAGGAAGTATAAATAGATATTAGGACTTGGTAAACTCACCACATATCAACCATTAGCAGCTATTAACATATTTTAGCATAGATTTACATTATTCATGAGTATTAGAATGATTTGTGGAGAGAAAACATTGAAGACTCACATGTGGTGATTTGGATTGTTTTTATTGATTTATTTGAAGTATTTCAATATATCTCTGATTTTAATGAATGCCACTATGTGCATGTTTGTTTCAATGAAGTGTGAGTAGTCTATTAACCTTAGATAAATGGATCCTATGGCATGAATGCTATGCTATGAAGTAGAGTGAAAATTGAATATAAAAAGTGCAATGATTACAATTTGTATTGATTTTGAGCGTAATGCTATAGACATCTTGATCACATGTTTATTGATATTAGGTTTTAGGAGTTATCATGGCCAACGTAGCTTTTAAGCCGGACATGGACGGTACAACTGTAAAATACACAACATCGAGCGATAGTTGCTGATTAGGAACGCACGGATAGTAAACTTAATTGGCTAAAAATCTAAGGATTTGAAACATTAAAGCAATGTGGAGCTTACGTTATTCACACCGATAGGTGGAGTTCTAGTTTTCACATTAGAATTTTTTCCGTCACGACAGTAGGTTAAAGTGGATTTGAAGGAAATCTGTCTATGTAACGACCCTAAAAATATTTTAATTGTGATTGATGATGTGTACTACTTACATATAGCATGTAAGCATAATTTTATGAATTTTATTGTCGATTGGGCGAACGAAGATCACCTTGAGATATATGCAAGCACAAGTATAAGGTAAGTCATGGAAATAATGGGACTTAGGTAAGTGATAACTTAGTTTTTCTTTAAATTAACTTTATACAAATATCTAAGTTAAAATGAATGGATTAAATTAATCTAAGCTACTTGTTAAAGTGGAGTGGTTAAGAAAAATACTTAAATGAAAAGCTAAGTTTGTATCTAATTTTTTAAGACATTAATCAACTTAGGGATATCCTATGTGGAAATTCAAGGTTGATTAGTGGAGTGTGTCATTTAAGTGAGTGTGGGTGTGTATTGGTAGAGAAAGAGATAAGAGATAAGAGGATAACGGTGAGGCTTTATGGTTGATGTTATTTTGAGAGACAAAGAAATGAAAAAGAGTGCAAAGTTTAGTTTCCCATTTTTGTGGATCTAGCTTGAAGGAGTAAATTGATGAAGAAAAGCTTGAAGTTCTCAAGGTGGGTTTTAATTTAGTTTTCTTTTTCTATCATTGTGATAAGATTGATGGAAAGAGTTAGGGAAATTGTTTAATTAATTTTGTTGTTGGAGGGTTTTGGTGAAATATGGGGCATCAACGGAGTGTTGACGAGACATCGACAGAGGGTCGAAGACCAGCAATGGCGCTGGCCAAAACCAGCATCGTAAAGGCCCATATTGATAAAATACATAATAAATATATATATATATATATATATACGTATTATGTATGTATAATATATGATATATATAAATGAATGTATAAAGAATCAACAATTATCCAAATTGGCTAAAAAAAATAATAAATGTTAAATTTTATAAATGTGAGGTAATTGAAAGAAAAAGAAACTAAATAAATTATTTTTGAAATACTCTAACACACCTAACTGAATGTAAATTGACACCAGTGTCGGGTGTGCGTTGCGGGGAGTAAATGAGCCGTTTTGGAGCCGCTTTTGTTGCATTTCAAAGCTTTATAGGTAATTATACCGGTTGGGGCCTTAGCATGATTCCATTTGTGTATTTATTGTTTAATTATATCTTATTGAGTTGTATCCCTTGGAATCGATTGAATTGAATTTCTTTTCATGATATCTTTTTGTAAATTGATATACTTACGTTATATTATTGTCCTTGTGATATCTTTATACATGAGTTCTCTTATTTACTCGAATTACGCTATCCTTGTTAAATCATTGATTGTGGATTCTTTGGATTTCGTAATGAGTGGCCTATGGTCTAAGTAGGCGACATGGTAGTTATGGGCGCGGTGGAAATGCTTTATGATCTTTTCCTCCACCGTGACTACACAGACTATTGGACTTACTTAAGCCCACAATTTAGGATTGAGGAAAACTAGGTTGGTAAAAGTGGCTGCGGTCTGCTACAGTTGATGGACCTAATCTAAACTGTCAGTCAAGTGACTTAGCTAAGTCCACCGACTATTTTGAAACTCAAGTTGTGGTACTTTATCGCACTTGATGGATTTGGAGCACATAGATACCTTTGTTTTGTGTACTTGTCACTCAATTATTCGTTGATATCTCTGTTAAATTGGAGATCATACTTTATTCATTATTTCATGGTAATTCTTGCATGATTATTCGATTAACCATTTATTTGACATTTGAAATACTATTAAGACTCCTTTTGGCTTTACTCATTGGAATTGTCTCCATTTTGGTAAAAATTGCAGGTCACTTTAGTAGCAAGGCCAAGGAGCCGATACTTGGTGACTTCCTCTGAGCTTCCCTCAGAGATGATTTCTACTTTTACTACTCATAGATATATTTTTTGTAGATATATATGTATCATTTTGGTTTAAAACTGGTTAATAGGTTGAGCGAACACTTAGATACATGCATATGCTATTTTCCTCATTTTTGTCACCTAATATGCATAAGATCTACTTTGCAGGGTTTCCACACATAAGGTTGTCCCATTGTCATGTTAAATTAAATTATTGTCGCTTTAATTTTTTTATTTCCGCTGCACAATTCATTAAGACTTGTTTAACTTAATAACAACTTTGATAAGCAACTAAACTGTAAATTTAATGGTAAAAGAGGCTGCATATGTGAAGGCCTAGGGCACTCCCACACATGGAGAGCCCCTAGCACCCCCAAGGTAGATGTATATGTGCCTCCGGACACATATACATCTTCTGTGGCCTCCCCCATATATGCTTTCTAAGGCCATATATGGGCACAGTCTTTCGCCCCCCACGGTTCGAACCAACCCCTGGAGGCTTAAGGCATTGATCCTTGGAACCGTGTATAACCAGCTGGGCTAGCCCAGTTGGTTATACACACTCCAAGGATCAATGCCTTAAGCCTCCAGGGGTTGGTTCGAACCGTGGGGGCGAAGATCGTGCCCATATATGGCCTTAGAAAGCATATATGGGGAGGCCACAGAAGATGTATATGTCTCCGGAGGCACATATACATCTACCTTGGGAGTGCTAGGGGCTCTCCATGTGTGGGAGTGCCCTAGGCCTTCACAAAAAAGGCGCCTTTTTTGTGAGGGTCCAGGCCTGTGTACCGCGTGAATAATGACCTAGGTGCCACGATGGGCGATCGCCAGTACCCACAGATAAATGCCTCTGTAATCGGCCTCAAGAACGGAAATTCAATTTCCGCACCCCCGCCCCCACGGTTCGAACGCATGCCCTTAGGGGTCTTAAGCAATGAATTCATTGAACCGCTACCAACTGAGCCGCTTTTTTTGTGAAGGCCTAGGGCACTCCCACACATGGAGAGCCCCTAGCACCCCCAAGGTAGATGTATATGTGCCTCCGGACACATATACATCTTCTGTGGCCTCCCCCATATATGCTTTCTAAGGCCATATATGGGCACAGTCTTTCGCCCCCCACGGTTCGAACCAACCCCTGGAGGCTTAAGGCATTGATCCTTGGAACCGTGTATAACCAACTGGGCTACCTTGGGGGTGCTAGGGGCTCTCCATGTGTGGGAGTGCCCTAGGCCTTCACAGCATAGGCTTGCGTTAGCCCCGCGGGGTTGGCTGGTGGTCCACGTATGTCTAGGTCGGGCGGGACCCAATTTGTGGGAACTAGGGCCGTCGCAATCTATTATAATTAGGAATTGCACACAACATGATAAAGATGACAAAGTGGTTGAAAAGCATATTATTTCATTAATTAGGTGAAGTTGTGAACTAAGATAATTTTAATATAGGAGTTAAAAGTAAATTACATTGATTTGATAGTATAAATTAGTTTAGTTTAGTTATAAAATCATTTAAAAAGGATTTCCTTAGCAATAGATTCATTGTAGCTAAATATGTAGTGAGTGCATACACCTCTCCCCGAGGACGATATCCATAATCAACGTAAGTTGATTATACTAGTACAACAATCGAGCTGTTATACTTGCATCTGAGACCAAGTTTTTGGCGCCGTTGCTGGGGATAGGTAGCCCACTTAGACTTGTTTAGTTAGTTTGAAAAGTTGCTAAGTTTTATTTTTAGTACTTTACTTTTAAGTTCATAAAAACAAAAAGAAAAAAATAAAGGCTGAAGTTTCAAGTTTTACTTTCTGCACTTGATCTTTTGTGTTTTCTTTTTAGGGATAACTAGTGCATTCGTAGCAAGGGAGAGAATGACTTAGTGCCTTACGACCCTGAGATTGACAGAACAAACAATGGAAAGAAAAAGAAAGGAATCAATATGGTTGATGATCAAGTAAGAAACCAAAAATAGGGCCCCGAGAATAACTAAACCGTATGTGATCTAGTAGTGCAGGATAAAGTGCGAGGACAGAGATGTCTTCGTGACTACTTCAAGCTACAAGTTCAGGAGACTTACAACCAAGTAATGAAGCTTCCAGCCAACACCATCGAGTTCGAACTGAGACCATCTCTACTAAACATGGTGCAAAATAGCTTGTTTAACTGACTAGCCAATGATGATCCAGTTGCAAATATAGAGAATTTCTTGGAGAAGTGTGACACCGTGCACATCACCAGAGTTACAAAAGAGGTGATCAGGATGAGACTTTTCCTATTCTCATTTGGTGAAAAAGCCAAATCCTAGTTCAAAGAACTGAATGTTGGGAGTATGACCTCGTGGGCAAAAATCAATGAAAGATTTCTTGATAAGTTCTTTCCCCCAATGAAGGTAAGTAAAAGGAAGCTGGAAATCAATTAATTCAAACAGGAAGATGTCGAGTCTCTTAGCGAGGCTTGGGAAAGATTCAAAGAGATGCTGAGAAGATATCCGGGGCACGGATATGTGAAATGGGCACAACTCCAAATTTTTTACTATGAGATGAACCACAACACGAGAACACTAGTAGATGCTGCAGTAGGTGGCTCTCTACTAACCAATGGTGAGGATGGAGCATTGGATCTCCTTGATCTTATGCCTCAAAACTTTGTAGCCGATAATCATTCCACAGTGAAGAAACCATCACGACTATATGAGATTAATTCGCAACCTCCAATTATGGCACAACTTTCAAATCTAAGTAGTCAAATGGCAAAACTTCAAATGGGACATCAAGGTCCACTAGTAGTGCAACAACCCAATAATCACCATGCTATGGTGATTAACCAAATGGACATACAACAAGGAATGAAGTATGAAAACATCAACTTCATGAACAACCAAGGCTATGGGAACAACTTCAGGCTGACTCCTCAAAGGTTTTATCAAGGATATAACAACAACAACCCGAACTTCTCGTATGGAAATCTTGATAATGCACTGAAGTCACCTCAAGGCTTTGATCAACAAGTCCAATAGGGGAAGCTAGGACAGAGTGAAGAGATGAATTTTTTGAAGTTAATTGAGAAGTTATTGCAAGCCATAGACATGAGCAATAAGGAACTCCATGAGAAACACGAGAAATAGATGGAAAGAGTGAAGCAAGCCATGAAGAGGATGGATGATGAGAGATCACAATCCATCAAGAACTTAGAAAGACAGATTGGTCAGCTTTCCATTGTCTTGAATTCAAGGAAGGAAGGACAGTTTTCGAGTAACACTGTCACTAATCCTAATGAACACGTTAGTGTTATTCACATGATGAGCACTATGGTAATGAATGAGCCAAGAAATGATCAAGTGATGTACAAGCTAGAAAAACTCAACACTTTGGCTATGAGGAAGCATGAAGAGATGCATGAGTACGAAAAAAAGTAAGGAAAAATGAACTTGAGAGACTTGGGCAACAAAGAATCAATGCCTTGAAGAGTGACAAAAAGCGAAAGAAATAAATAAAGTCTAAGCAAAATGATGAAGGACCTTCTGAAGAAGCACCGAAAGGCAATGTTTTCAATGTAGTCTCAAGGAAATTGGAGCTGAAACCCAAGTTCATAACGAGACATCAAAAACTAAGGCTGTGCATATTTTCGCCGGCCTGCCCGGCTCGCTAAGCACAATCCTAATTATAGCCGGGCCCAAATTCAACTTGAATGGTGTCGGGCCTTAGCCTGCTGCCCGATTTATGTCTCGAGTCAGTAGTGGGTGGACATATGTGATGTAGTCGGTGCCCAACCCGACTCGACATATCGTAAAAACAAAAAAAACCTAATATGCCTATGCAGACACTGCCATTTCTTTCGCCTCCACGCAATCTCAAACGCATCTTATGGTTCAAAGTTTGAACGAACTATTCATCTTCGCCTTCTCAATTCTCTTCTCTTCTTTGTGCAACTCTGTGTTCTTGTTTTGCTACACCCTGTCGGTCTCCCCATACGTCTCCTCTCATTCCTGGCTTCCTCTTTCTTGATTCCTTCTTGTGACGCTGCATCTTGTGCTCGACGCTTGCTGGTCAAACTTGCAAGTTGTATGTTAGTGAACATCTCTTTGTTATTTGCTATAAGTTGACTGTTGAGTCATTGATGATGAAGATGAACTTGTTGACTATTGAGTCGTGATGAGGAAGATGAACTTGTTAACTATTGAGTCGTTGATGATGAAGATAAACTTGGTTTTGGTTTTATTGTTTGTTTGTTTTGTTTCTACATACACTTTAATTGTGATATGTCATGTCACCAATCAGTTTGCTATTTTTTTGATGTGATGGCTCCTCTACATGTGTTGTTTTATGTATTACCCATATATGCTCAATCGTTGGATGCTGGGTTTTTTTGTATTGTATTGGTGTCTAATTGCTTATGTCCTAAGTAAAAATATTAAAGTGTTAAACCTTGCGTGAGTCATGTCAGACTTGTTACTGATGTCACCATCACATCTTTGTATATTATATAATATATATAATATTATGATGGCACTTAATAGTTGATACAGTGATGCACCTCATCATATGGTTTTTTTTTCACTAGAAGTCAAATTTCTATGCATACATTAAGTTATAAACTTACCCTATTAATTTAGTTTTATTTTTTTAATTAGTTTCCATCACTACTTGTTTGATAAGGGATGCTTGTCATTGTTAGCTCTATTTAACTCAATTCTAATTTAAGAAGTTCTATTTTAGCATAATGGATAGCTCTATTAATTTAGCTTTATTTTTTATATATGTTAATTTACTCTATTAAGTTGTCTTTTTTAATTAGTTTTCATCACCAATAAAGTTTTATACTTCAAATAATAACTAGTAGACTTTATTACTAGCTACTCAAGAATGAAGACCATGAAGCTCTTAAAATGCATGTTAATTTATTTTTTAATGTAGTAGATAATGAAAGCTTATCTATTTAATCTTCACTAATTGAATTTTTGTTTCTTTATTTGTTTTTTTTATTTCAAATGTCAAACATGGTTGGTGGAATTGGTGATGAGAATTTTAATGGAGGTCTTCCTACACTTAGTGCACCTGTTGATCCCTCAACGCTTTCTAATGCTAACGGTCTACCATCATTGCCTAAGAAGAGAATAGTCACTACTAATAAGAGAAGGTCACTTGCTTGGGATCATTTTGAGAGGTTAAGGGATGATCCCAATATTGCTGCATGTAACTACTATGGAAAAGAATATGAATGTCACCCTAAAGACCATGTCACTAGGAATTTGAACTACCATATGGAAAAAATATGAGAAACATCCCCTTAGGATTGCAAAGCGAAAGAAAAGCAATCAGTGTTTCAATTTCAAAAAAGTTCAGGGACATCAGGAGATGATGATGTTACTAATAATTTGGTTTGTGCATCATATAACGCTGAAAACTGCAAGAAGTTGCTAGTGAGGGTGATCATTATTAAGGAGTTGCCTTTTATATTTGTGGAAAATGATAGTTTCATTGATTTGTTGAACGATTTGCATCCTAAGTTTCATGTTCCAAAGAGGACTACGATTGCAAGAGATGTCAAGAACTTATATTTATCTATGCAAGCTAGTTTGAAAATGATATTCAAGATGATGAAATTGCGTGTTTGTCTCACTACCGACACTTGGAGGAGCATACAAAATATTGACTACATGGTCCTCACTGCACATTTTATTGATGACAGGTGGAAATTACATAAAAGAATTCTCAACTTTTGCCAAGTTGCCAACCACCAAGGATACACTTTGAGGAAGGCGATTGAAAAATGTTTGCTTGAGTGGAGGATCGATAAAATGTTCACAATTACAATTGATAATGCGAGTTCTAATGATTTAACTGAGTCTTATTTAAAGAAGAAAGTGAAAAATTGCAATGGGTATCTTTAGAGGGGGAACATATGCATGTCAGATGTGTTGCTCATATTTTGAACCTTGTGGTTAGAGATGGGGTAGAAAGAGTTAGAAGAGGCCATTGCTAGCATTTAAGGGGAAATTAGGTATGTGAGATCATCTCTACAACTCTCACAACAACTTAAACAGTGTGTGGAAGAGTGCAAATTATGTTCCAAAACTGTTGTTTGCCTTGATGTCGAAACTAGGTGGAACTCGACTTATATGATGTTGGAAACAATAATGGAATTTCAAAAAGCCATTGAAAGGATAGAGGATGAGGATCCTGATTATCTTTAAGTATTTTTGAGTGAAAAAGAGAATGGAGCCCCTGAATTAAGTGCGAAGGAGAAGAAAAAAATCTCATAAAGAAAAGAAACCCACATCACCACCTTCACTCGAACATTAGACAAAAGTGATGATCTTCGTGAAGTTTTTGTAAGTCTTTTATGAGATAGCATAGAAGATTTCTAGCTCTTTGTATGTTACCTCTAACACCTACTTTGAGCAAATCTTCTCGATTCATTCTTATATTTAAGAAATTTCTTGGTTCTAATGATGAAATATTGATTGCGATGGCTAGGGCCATGAAAATAAAGTTTGAGAAGTATTGGGGAAATGGGAAAAGAACAAATATTTTATTGTATATTGTAGTTGTTCTTGACCCAAGGCACAAGTTAAAATCCGTCTCATATTGTTTTAACCTTATGTATGAGTTTGAAGAGAGTAAATTGATGTTGTAAATAGTGGAGCATACATTAAAAAGATTGTATGATGAATACAAAAGTGTTGCTAATGATGAAAATGAAGAGGAATTAGTTGTCCAACCTTCAAGTTTAAGGCATGCAGAAACAATGACATAGATGAAATAATGGCATTCAGAGATGTAACACAACATTTGTATGATGATGATGAGCTTGGGAGTAAGACTAAGATTGACAAGTATCTACTAGAAAGTTGTGAAAAGCAAAGAAAAGACTTTGATATATTAAATTGGTGGAATGTCAACTCATCACGATACAAAGTCTTGTAAAAAATGGCTAGAGACATTTTGGCAATTCCAATTACGAGTGTTGCATCAGAGTCGGTGTTTAGTACGGGAGGATGCACTTTAGATCCTTTTCGTAGTTCCCTAAGTCCAAGGACCGTTAAAGCCTTCATTTGTACTCAAAATTGGCTCAAATCTTCCAAGATATCAATTAATATTGATGAAGCATTAGAAGGAATCAATGAAATTGAATAAGGTTTGTTTTATCTTTTCATCATTTTTCATTAAACTTGTTGCTTTACTTGAATAATTAATTAGTTGTTTTTTCTTTTTCTAGAAGACTTGCTTAACTAAATTAATTTTTACAAAGTTATTTGTTATTTTTTGTTCTAACTTTTGAAACATTTCTCACATTGAAGAACTTCCATGGGAAAAGGAGCCACTAGTCTTTGATTAGTCAAATGACCCATCATATGCCATTGAATGAATCAAATCGCAAGTCAAAAGAGTCATGAAAACATAATGAACTATTACTTTTATGTTTCTTCATTACCTTGTTAATTATTAGCGATCATATTGTTTTTATAAGGAAATGAGACTAAATATAATTATTATTTTTGTAGGTCGAAGGACGCGAACGAGATAGGCGCACTTGCTTTTTGGTTTTTGGATCTTCTTTAATAGCGCATGCTTTTAGACTTTTAGTGTTATTATAAGATCTTTGAACTTACTATTTTTGTTGAGGGCCGCTATATGCACCCCGCCAATTTACAAAGGCACCAATTTTTTGTGTATTCTCTCCTTTAAATTTAACTTTGATGTAAAAGACAATATTGCCCCTTCCTATAAACCCTCAACAATCCCACAACACACTTTGGAACCATTTTTTGGGCACCCCACCTTCTTTGTCTGTCATCTCTAACTTAAACCTACGTTTCTTTTTGGCGGGCGTTTAGCGATTATTGCGTTCACACCATCCGATAGCGAGGTACCACTCGATTAACACCGTATAAACATTCAAATCAACTGTTTTTTGTGTTGTAAATAGTAACATTGATGATTTGATTTTTCTTTGTAGGGTTTCAAATATTTGACCCTTTCGAATATCTTTTCAATGTACAATGGATGAATCTTCCACAATGGTGCAAGAGGAAGTACAGGAAGAGGTATTTGTTGCTGTTTTTTGTATTTTTTTCATTGGTGTGTTCGGTCTCGATTATTTTGGCTTCACGAGACCGAAACATTCAATTAAGTCTCGATATGTGGGCGTTGAGACTTATGAAAAGGTCTCAGTCACTCTAACCGAGACATGTTCAAGAGTCTCGGCTCCCACTACCGAGACATCAAATAATGTCCTGGTACCCAACAACCGACACTTTGTGTTAGGTCGCGACCCTGTACTACCGAGACAATGGTTTTTAGGTTTTTTTCGTGAATTTGTTGTGTATTAGTGTTGAGTACTTATGGTTCAATGTTTGTGTCATAGGTAATTCAGGTTTCGATGTTATTTCAAGACTACAAGGATGCTTTCACTCCTTGTAGGACATTCCCATCGAGAGAATCGGCTATTTCATAGCTTCAAATGATTGGTCGTGCAAAAAAGTTTGTGTTAGTAACGAGACACTCTGATGCCAGAGGGATTAAGCACAGGGGAAGAGTCAAACTTGCATTTGAGAGGTTCGGTACATTTAGGGGAATGTCACAAAGAGTAGGGAAAGTCAAAGCTGCAAAACTTGCTTTGACACCAAGAACTGAAGAGGAAGAGGAAACTACTAAACTGGTACAAAGAAATGTAGCTGCCCTTTCCTTATTAATATCAAGGAAAATGCAGATTCTTTGTGGTACGTCACTGTGGTGTGTGGGAGGCATAATCACGACCCCGCAAAAAACTTGGATGGCCACTCATTGTAGGAAGATTGGATACGGGTGAGCAGGTGGTTGTGGTGCAGATGACTAAGGGGAATGTGAAGCCAAGAGATATCCTCAACACGTTTAAGCAAAGGGATGGAAATAATGTTTCGACTATGCAGACAATATATAATGCACGACATAAATCTCGAATTGAGGATGCGGGTGGGAGGACTCAAATGCAACAACTATTGCACATATTGTAGAAGAATAAGGGGATGTCGTGGCATATGAAGCATCCCAATACGAATGTCATCACTGATTTATTTTGGTCACATCCTGATTTAATCAAGTTGCTACGGTGTTTCCCATTAATTTTTTTGATGGATTGCACTTACAAAACAAATAGGTATCGAATGCTGTTATTGGAGATTGTTGGCATCACTTCGACACATTTGCCATTCTTAATTGGGTTTACTTTCATATCATCGGAGACTCTTACAAATTATGTTTAGGCACTAGAGAACTTGAGATCCATATTGGACGGGTGGCCTGAACCTGACGTGTTTGTTACAGATAAGGAGTTAGGCCTTATCAGTGCTATCGAAAAAGTATTTCCATCATCGTCTCACATTCTTTGCTCTTGGCACATCAACAAAGTAGTATTGGCCAAAATTAAGAAGATGTTTAGGGATAACGGAGGCTTCGCTTGTTTCATGGATAGGTGGACGAGCTTGTTGTATACTAAGTCAGAGGCCTTATTTGAACTTAGGATGAATGACTTACGTTATGAGTTCGGTCATGTGAAGGGTCTTACTGAGTACTTGGATAACACATGGGTGAAGATCTACAAGGAAAAACTTGTACCGACATGGATAGATCGAATTATGCACTTTGGGGTTGAGTCTGCACATTCCACTCTGAAGCTACATCTGGACAACTGTCAGGAAAATTTTGAGACTTTGTGGAGTGTGGTTGATGGTCTTCTTAGGATCCAACATAACAACATCAAAGCATCATTTGAGCTCAGTTTGAATGTGGTGCAACATGAATATGTTGACACTTTGTTTCACCGGTTGCGTGGATATGTCTCCCAAAGGGCACTTAAGTTAATTAGAGATGAATTAGAAAATGGAGAGGATGTTGGACATGACTCTACTTGTTGTGGTTGTGAGATACGTACCACGCATGGTCTTCCTTGCGCACACGAGATAAACTTCCATAAATTTGCTGGTTTACCCTTCCCCCTCGAGGACATTCATGTATACTGGCGAAAGTTGAGTATGGTACCAGAGAATCCTGTGGATCGGGTCGGGTACAATGTCAACGATGAGATTCAAAGAGTGTTGGAAAAGTTTCATGCTTGCACTGATGAGGACGATCGCGTTAGGATTATTCAGCAGTTTAGAGAGATTAGTCGACCTTCATCTACACCGAGAGTTGTCCCACCTATAAAAATAAAGACAAAGGGAAGGACACCGGGGTCTACAGTTGGAAGTTTGCTGAACAAAGAAAATAAGAAATGATCAAAAAGGAAACACGATGTAGAAGATACTACGACGACAAGATTGTCAAGCGGGTTTGAGTATGTACTATCAAAAGAAGAGGCATCTACTTCGAGGAAGAAGCAAAATAAAAGAGGGCCTAAAATACGTCAGACACATCGAGTGACCCAAGGTGTATCTAAGGTTAGTTATTCTCATTGCATACAACCGGATTGGTTACCATACTTTGAGAGCACTATTGATGTAATAGGCGATGGTAATTGTGGATATCGGTGTGTTGCCTCCGGGCTCGGACTCTCCGACGTAGATGGTTGGAGGTTAATACGTAGAACGATGTTTGATGAGATAACGGGGTATGAATCTCTTTGGCAGGAAGTACTTGGAATGAGTTACGAGAATGTGAAGACTGCCGTTTATTGTCCGGATGATCGGGTTGGTGCCTCTTTTCACGAATGGCTAACACTTCCGGATATGGGGTTGTTAATATCAACGACCTTTAATGTCATTCTTGTAAACCTCTTGCATGATAGTTGCTCCACATTTCTTCCTCTGCGTAGTGTCCCATCGCCATCTTCCGATAGTCGTCTTATCAATGACATGATTAATGATAAGAACATCCATTGGGTTAGGGTACGTTCGTACATTAATTTGTAGCTCACATGATGTATTAATCAATTGTGAATTATGTGATAATGTATTCTTTGTTGTACTTTGTGTTTTACATGTGAAGTTGATTATGAATGCACCCCTTCCACCATTATATCCATCGTGGGAAAGGTATGCTAAGGAGTGCGCTAAAGGTTGGCGTGAAGGAATCATAATTCGAGAAATCATGCTGGTGGTGACTTCTCAGCTAGGCACTCCTTCCGTAGTAGACTTAGGTTATCCTTAAGAACATTTATTGTAAAAATAATGTTTCAGTGTATGGAGGATTAATTTGTTTATTTCATTAGTTACTACATTAAATTAATTTGTCATAGAACATGAGTTATTTGTTGATCTATTTACGAGCGTTGGTGCATATCGAGAAGGTTGTGAATGTGTCATAAAACATGTGTTATTTTCTAATTTCAATTGTGGCAGACCTTAATCTCGGTACCACAGCTCTGAGATCTAACAACTATCTTGCCATGCAATAACCGAGGGTATCGTAACCTTCTCGGTTACTACATACCGAGAAGGTTCTAAATTTGTGTAACATAATGTAATCTCGCTACTACAACTCCGAGATCCATAGTCTTATCCGCCATGCAGTAACAGAACGTAACCTCTCTATCTCGGTTACTACATATCGAGATTGTTCTTATTTTTTATTATAGGTTACATCACGGTACATAGGCTCCGAGATTCATTTTAATGTTTCGTTCACAAACAACCGAGATAATACTTAATTGGGTATTGTACACAACTCCCGGTCAATGGCTTACGGGATTAACCCAGTAATCTCGTCCTTCCTTGAGCGAGACTTGTTGCTAAATGTCCAACGAAGCTAACCGAAACATGATTAAAAAACTTGTTCAACACAAAAATTGGCAAGATGTAAGCGTAAGCTATGTACCATCTGAGGGACCGAGACTAGCCTAATAGTCTCAGACCTCAGTAACCGAGACTGTGTTCTGATCACTTAAACTAGCTGATTTAAATGCACGAGTCATATTCATCACAAAACATTCACTTCAACAAAATTCAAACAACAAGTTATATTATCCATACATTCAACATTGAATACTCGAATCACAAGTTAGTGGCCTCATAAACTTCATCACAAAATAGTTCATGAACAATTAGTGCCTTCAATCACATCGCCAAAGTAAACTTCGACAATTAAACAATAATCAAATTCTTAAAGCCAATACTAATGTAAAACAAAACAACTAGATTCCCTCATTGCTTTGGCTTCTTCAAGTTCTTCCTAGTGTATTCCTTGCCAAGCATTTTCTTTGGGGGCGAGCATCGACCGATGGTGGTGGCGCATTAGACGAGGTGGAATGTGTAGAAGTGCTGCGTGCTGGGACTGCCTAGGGCCTGGTTGGGTAGGGGCTGATGTGTCAGTCGCAGTGGTGGTGGCGGCGACTATGGTGGTAGTGGTGGTGCTAGGATCGCGAATCCTCATAGATAGGAAATTGATGATATCACTCGCCATTTTCCTCGCAGACTCCAGCGTACACAACTCCGGCTGGGTGTCCATCCATCGCAATGTCGCATCCAACGCTCGCGTATTACGCTGATGAAAACAAAAGAAATAGGTTAATGTTAAAATTTATGGGTTTTCAATAAATTTCAAACACATCTAGAAAACACATTTAATACCTCCAATAGTTTATTATCAGCGATAGTTGTGGCAACAAAGTTTTCATCTTTGAGGTTCGGGTTTTCGATCACTGGGGTGACACTTTGAGGAACTAAGATAGATAGTCCGGTGTAGCCAAAAATTCAAACTGTGTCTTCTCACCGCGAACTTTGGGGGCCAACAAATGGTTATGCCAGCGTTCCCAATTGTCTTGTTGGAACCCATACCTAATAGAGTATTTAAGTGCAGATGGGCCTTGATGTGCTTCTAATGGGCGGTACGGAGGATCTGATATAGATTGCACATGGCCAAGCTGTCTCGAAATCCTCTCCGGATGGTAGGACTCCACCACATCCATGTACTTCAATATGCCACTATAGAAGGCCATCGGGTGCACAACTCCACTATCCCTGTAATTAACATAAGGGTCCCAAGTGACCTAATCAAATATAAACAACCGTAATTAGTAAACATGAACTAACTTTAACGTTTACCAACACGATTGACCAACTAACTCACATCGTTTGGCCGTAACCTGTCCAACATTCTCCTGATGGACCCAAGCTTGTCAAGATTTATCACCGTCTCGTGCTTCTGAATCCATCTACAGACACGAGGTTGCATGTAGTCCATGTACTTTGCATTGGGTGTGGCGATCCCGAGTTTGAAGTGGTCGTACACCCATCTCTGCAAATACATACAACGTTAGTTATTGGAAAAATGCAAAACCTAAGTCAAATTATTCAAAAAACAATGTACATAGATTTAAAAATATACCTCATGTAATGTGAGGTAGCCGGTAATCTGAGAAACATGTGCTCTGGTGGCAGAACCCAATTGTTGGTACAAGTACGCTAATGGAGCTGCACCCCATGTATACTTGCCTACGTCATCCAAATCTTCAAGAAGCTTCAACAACACGATAGATAACCAGGATCCACTCTTGTCCGCAAAAAGGGTGCAAGAGAGTAGGTACAACAAGTACGCCCGGGCAGTGCATTCCACAAGCGGATAAGTAGTGTCAGTCGAACTAGCTTTGGGGCACCATCGACTCTTCAACCAACACTTTCGCACTGTGAGCTCTCTTGCTGATGTTCACTTCATCCTCAGCATCTTCAATGCTAACCCCAAGTAGTTTGGACACCAGCTTAATCGCATCCGAGCGAGATTCCTCGGTGTACCTCACGAAGTTCTCAACTGCAACCACTTTGCCCGTGACAGGAATCTTTAAGAGAATGCTCACATCCTCCAAGGAGATCGACATTTCACCGAATGATAAGTGAAATGTGTTCATCTTCGGTTGCCACCGCTCCACAAAGGCATATATGACCTCCTTGTTAGCCTTGCGGTATGAGCAGTCTATCAGCGTATTCATTTCGGACCGCTGGATAATCCTCTAAAGGCCCTCTATGTCAGGGTGGCACGACTGTAAGTCTCATTCTTGGATCTGAGCACCGTGATCGATACACTTAAGTACCGGGCGAGCCTACAACAAGAAAAGAAAAATTTCATCAGTTATATGAAAACCTTAATTTTGTAAGTACTCTATTCAATGAAACTATATACACATCATTGCTCCAAATCGCTAATGCGACATGATCTTTAAAGCTCTTCAGCAATGATCCATCTGAAAGACCACCAGGGAAAGGAGCACAAATTTTTGATCGCACTTTTGACTCCCCTTCATTCCAACTACCTCCACCATTAGTACTCCCTCCCGCATTACTACGATGCGTACTAGTGGTGTCAGCTGGTGCAGAGGACTCACTGCTACCAGACTCTGATGCATGATCCTCAACTTCACCTTAGGTAATGACAAGATCTTTGCGTCGACGCGTGTCGACATTGGAACCCCTCATCATGCAATTCAACATTCTTTGCCCGATCAGCAGTTCTCTTTCCCTTTCCTTTCACATCGACGTTCTATTCCTCCTTCCGATAAGACACAGTCGGGGGTCTTGTCACGGCCCAATAATTAATACACGTTTAATTCAATAATCAGGATAAAATGACCCATGACGTGGGACCGACAGTGAGATACGTGTCACTACCGCGGCTCTGTGGCCGAGGTAAATGTTATATTTGTTGTGTTGTATGCCTAGTGTATTGTATATATGTAGACTACTAAGTCGTTTATTGGTATGCAGATATCGAGATGACCGGGGACGCGCCTCGAGTTGCGTGCCGACGTGGGCCCGAGGCAGCAGCTCGTGGGGTAAGTGTAACTAGTTGAATTTCATTTTTTTTTTAAAATGAAAAATGAAAAAAAATGAGTGGCAAGAATTAATCTTATATATATAGCTATATATATATATAGGATAAGGTGGGGTTTTATCCACACTTCACAAAAAAAAGCACAGAGAGACCGAGAGAAAAAACGCGGTGAGGAAGAAGGAGAAGGGAAGGAGAAAAAGAGAAAGAGACCGAGACCGAGCTCAACGTTGATGCAAGGTGAGTTGATTTTCGTTGTTGATTTGGTATGGTTGTTGCAGTCGGTTGTTGTCGGTGGTCGTGGCCATGAAGGATCGACCTCCATGGCCGAGAGAGGTGTGGGGGAGATGGCATGGGTGTCTCCCCTGCCATCAAAACCAGTTGGGGTTGGGGTTGGGAGCCAACCCCAACGCCTTAAGAAAAAAAAAAGAACCAGAGCACGAATGCTCTGGTGAGGAAGAAGATGGGTAGCTGGGTCGGGCTACCCATGTGCGTCAGTCGGGCGGAGCCGGGCCCAAAGTGGGCCGACCACGACTGAGGAGGCCGGTCGACCGACCCGGGTCCGCTTGGACCGGGTCGGGTTGACCCAGACCCGCCCCAATAAACAAATTAATAAAATAATATATATTTAATTACTAAATTAAATTAAACTGATTTTAAATAAAAGAAATTCTAGAAAATAGATAAAATGCTGGAAAATTCAGGAAAATTCCAGAAAAATTAGGAAAAATTCCGAAAAATTATATTTTGACAAAATAAATAGAAATTGATAAATTTCTATGAAAAATACAAGATTTGAAATTTCGAACGCGACTTTTATGGGGGTTTTTACCTCGAAAAGCGTGAAATTGGCAAATTGGTATCGAATTCGATTTCGACCAATTTAGGAATGTTAAATCATGAAGCTTGAATCTAAAGTGATAAATTTTCAAATGTTAGGACCCTAAAGGAGCTAGTACGAGGTATTGGGTGCGTATATCGACGCGACGAAAGCCGGATAGTTTAGGAATTGCTGTGTGTATGTAAGTAAACTAATTGAGACATTTATTTACATTTCATTTCATTCCATTTATTTATTTATTTATTCTCAGTTATTTGAACTGAATTACCTTTGACATCCATATGCTATGACTTGTTCAGTGCTCATTTGATAATGTTGCTCAAAGCGTATTCTGTTGTGTATATCATTGATTCTAATTCCTCTATTTTGTCATGTTGATTGTTGTGTATGAAAGTCAGTGATACAGCATGCTATGATGTTAGTTGTTTTGTTTTGACTCTAATCCTTTGTGCATTAGTATGCAGTTACATTTCTTGGATTCTATTACTGAGTCATTATTGAAAATGAAAGTGGTTCTTGTGGTTAGGGTAATTTGATGATAGAAATTCAGCTTTCATACGGTGGTCACTAGACTTTCCGGGATGTTAGGGAATTTCTCCACTACTTGCATGACACACGGGGTAACGTGCCTCGAATGGGGTAACCGGACCTCGGGGTTTGTTGGCACAAGAATAACTTGGGTGAACATGACAAGTTTTAAATCTTGGGTATGTTAGCAAGTATACATTCCGGTGATGACTAATTCACTTGGAATAGAAAAGGCGTAATCGTACGTACGACCTTTTGACATTATGATATAGAGCTAAAATTTTAATGAAATGCTATGGAGCAGAGCTCACATTGTAGTGGAAAGGCTGATGTGATGAAGATCACGACCGACCGACCCACCAGCTCCACGTCAGCAGCATGGTGGTAGAGGCAGAGGTAGAGGACGAGGACAAGATAGTTCCAAACCAGGGCAGAGACAGGCATATGCACAGGCCCAAGATCGGGCGCAGGGACTGCCTAGAGCAGTCACTTGTTATCGATGTGGTCAAGTGGGACATATCAGTCGAGAGTGTCCGCAGCCAGTGAATGTGATTCCACCACAGCGTCAAGAGGTCGTCCATACGATTACACAGCCAGGCGTAGACGCTGCCAAAAACTCATTGAGGGTATGGTTTTCATTTGTGGTCATCAAGCATATGTCTTATTTGATTCGGGTTCGACAATTTCTTTCATTTCTGGTCGCATGGTCGGCATGTTAGGGTTGAAACCGGTTAGTGTCGGAGTCCATTTGATTTTGAGTACTGCAGCCGGAGATAGAGTGTACCCTAATTCTCTGGTGGAGAGATGCCCAGTAGAGATCGACGAGGTCGAGTTACCTGCAGATTTCAGAGTGCTTGAATTTCTGGAACTCGATGCGTTGCTAGGGATGGATTGGCTAGCATCATATCATGCTCATATCGACTATTTTGCGAAAAGAGTGAGATTTGAGATTCCAGGGCGTCGAGTGTTCGTGTATAGTGGTAGTACACCGAGAGCCGAGGGCACTTGAGGTCGGCTTGCGACTAGCGGGGAAATGAAGACTCTGGTATCAGTATATACCGTTACAGAGAGTCATGGACCGAAACTTGAAGATATTCCGCTTGTGTGTGAGTTTTCGGACGTATTTCCGAAAGACTTACCTGGATTACCACCACCAAGAGAGATTGATTTCATTATTGAGTTGGTGCCAGGGACGAAACCAATATCCATACCACCATACCGCATGTCTCCACGGGAATTGGAAGAATTAAGGAAACAGTTGCAAGAATTGAGCGAGAAGAGATTCATCGCACGTTCGATATCACCATGGGGAGCACCGGTCCTGTTTGTGAAGAAGAAGGATGGTACCTTGAGACTGTGTATTGATTACAGACAACTTAACAAGGTCACAGTCAAGAACAAGTATCCATTACCGCGTATTGACGACTTATTCGATCAGCTGTGAGGAGCTCAATTTTTCTCCAAAATTGATCTACGATCAGGATATCATCAGCTGAGGATCAGGGAGGATGATAGATACATAACAACGTTTAGTACGAGGTATGGACACTATCAGTTCACAGTCATGCCATTTGGTTTGACTAATGCTCCTGCCATGTTTATGGATTTGATGCATCGAGTGATGAGACCATATCTTGACCGCTTTGTGATCTTATTTATTGATGATATATTGGTGTACTCAAAGACTTGAGAAGATCACGAGCAACACCTCAGGGAGACATTGTAGACTTTGAGGGAGCACTGACTGTATGCCAAATTCAGTAAGTGTGAATTTTGGTTGTCTGAGGATAAATTTTTGGGTCATGTTGTTGGAGCAGCAGGTATTCTTTGTAGATCCAATAAAGATTGAGCGATTTTGGATTGGTCGACCGACGTCAAATCGAGATTAGGAGTTTTCTGGGGTTAGCAGGCTATTACCGAAGGTTCGTGAAGGATTTTTCGAAGATCGCTTCATTAATGACCAAGTTGAGAAAGATGTTAAGTTTCATTGGTCTGAGGAATGCGAGGAGGCACCAGTGCTGAAATTGCCAAAGGCTGGAAAGGGTTTCATGGTGTACACAGATGCTTCTCATATGGGTTTAGGTTGTGTGTTGATGCAAGATAAAGGCACAGTGGCCTATGCATCAAGACAGTTGAAGATACATGAGAAGAATTATCCAACTCATGACTTAGAGTTGGCGGCGATAATGTTTGCTATAAAGATATGGAGACATTATCTGTATGGAGAGAAGTTCACACTCTATACTGACCATAAGAGTTTGAAATATCTCTTCACACAAAAAGAGCTGAATATGAGACAGCGCAGATGGTTAGAATTTCTGAAAGACTATGACTTTTCTCTGGAATATCATCCAGGAAAAGCAAATGTCATTGCTGATGCATTGAGTAGGATTCCGACTAGAGATGCTGAGACTATTCGATGTCATATAACGCACGAGTATGGTTTACTTGAGGCAGCGGCGAGGCTGAGTCAGTCAGATATTGATAATGACATGGAGGTACTAATTTGTGCTCAAGTGAGACTTCAGACAGTGTCGACTCAAAGAGTGTCAGAGGAGCAGAAAATTGACATTTTATATCCGAGATTCAGTGAGTCAGCCCAGAGTCCCGAGTGTACTTGACTGGACTGAGATGGCATATCGTGTCTCCAGATTTCGAGGCGATCGTGGATACGGCGCAGTGGCGAGTTTGTGAGATGAGATTCCTCAGGATTCACATCGTTCCCGGTTCACTGTTCATCCAGGAAGGACCAAAATGTACCATGATATGAAAAGACATTTTTGTTGGCCTTGGATGAAAACGGACATATAAGAGTTTATTAGGAAATGTGGGATCTGCCAGCAGGTGAAGGCAGAGCATCGTAGACCTGGAGGATTACTACAGCCGCTTCCCATTCCACGATGGAAGTGGGAAGACATAGCCATGGATTTCGTTCGAGGACTGCCGAGGACTGTTCATCGACATGATTCCATCTGGGTAATTATGGATAGATTGACAAAACCTGCCCATTTCATACCAGTTGCAGCTCTTTACACATTTGACCAGCTGAGTGTATTGTTCGAGAGATAGATTATCTAGTTGCATGGAGTACCTTTGACTATTACGTCAGACAGTATACGTCCAGGATGTGGCGGAGTATGCATGAGCAATATGGTACAAGCTTACAGTTTAATACATCCTTTCACCCTCAAACTGATGGGCAGACTGAGATGTTGATTCAAACTCTCGAAGATATGCTCAGGGCGTGTGTACTTGAGTTTGGCGGATCGTGGGAAGAGTATTTACCGTTGTGTGAATTTGCATACAACAACAATTATCAGGCGAGCATCGAAATGGTGCCATTTGAGGCGTTATATGGCAGACCGTGTCGCTCACCATCTTGTTGGGCTGAGCCAGAAGACCGAAATTTGTTAGGGCATAAAATTGTTATCGATCACACAGAAAAGGTAAGACAAATTCGCCAGAAGCTTAAGGGATCCCAGGATAGGCAAATGAAATATGCAGACATGTATCGCAACGATCTCACGTACGATGAGGGAGCTTTAGTGTATCTAAAGGTTTCTCCTCGTAAGGGTCATCATCGATTTGGTTTGAAAGGCAAATTAGCACCGAGATTCATCGGACCTTTCAAGATCAAGAAACTAGTTGGAAAGGTTGCATATGAGTTAGAGTTACCTCCACAGATGTCGGGAATTCATCCGATGTTTCATATTTCGATGCTTCGACTAGCTAAGTCAAAGGTAGGCGAGAGACCGACAGTGGATTTGAGTCAGATTGATTTGAGTGAGGATATCTCATATGAAGAGCAACCAGTTCAGATTCTTGACCGAAGGGTACAAGAGTTAAGAAGCAAGTCTATCCCGAAGGTGTTAGTCAAGTGACAGTTTCATGGAGATTCAGAACTCACTTGGGAACGGGAAGACTATATGAGAGACATATTTTCGTACCTCTTCGAGTCATGTATATTTGTAAATTCGTTTAGTTTAAGTTCGAGGACGAACTTCCTATTAGTTGGGAAGTATTGTCACGGCCCAATAATTAATACACATTTAATTTGTTAATCAGGACAAAATGACCAGTGACGTGGGACCCGCAGCGAGATACGTGTCACTACCGCGGCTCGGTGGCCGAGGTAAATGTTATATTTGTTGTGTTGTATGCCAAGTGTATTGTATATATGTAGACTACTAAGTCATTTACGGGTATGCAGATAACGAGATGAGCGAGGACGTGCCTCGAGTCGCGTGTTGACGTGGGCCCGAGGCAGTAGCTCGTGGTGGGTAAGTGTAACTTGTTGAATTTCATTTTAAAAAAAAAAATGAAAAATGAAAAAAAAATGAGTATATATATATATATATATATATATATATATATATATATATATATATATATATATATATATATATATGGATAAGGTGGGGTTTTATCCACACTGGAAAAAAAAAAAAAAAAATACACAAAACGCACGAGAAAAACGTTGTGAGGAAGAAGGAGAAGGGAAGGAGAAAGAGCAGAGACCGAGAGAGACGTTGTTGCAAGGTGAGTTGATTTGCGTTGTTGATTTGGTGTGGTTGTTGAAGTCGGTTGTTGGAGGTTCGTGGCCATGGAGGCTCGGCCTCCATGTCCGAGAAGCGTGGGGAGATGGCATGGGTGTCTCCCCGCCATCAACTCCCGGTTGGGGGGTTGGGGATGGGAGCCAACCCCAACACCTCAAAGAAAAAAAAAAAATGAAAACCAGAGCACGAATGCTGCAGTGAGTGAGAAGAAGATGGGTAGCGAGTCGGGCTACCCATGTGCGTCGGGTCGGCCGACCGACCAAGCCAATGATGGGCTGGTTGGGCCGACCTTGACCCGAGGAGGACCGGGTCAGACAGACCCGGGTTCGCTTGGACCGGGTCGGGTTGACCCGGACCCGCCCCTATAAAAAATTAATAAAATAATATATATTTAATTATTAAATTAAATTAAACTGATTTTAAATAAAAGAAATTCTAGAGAAATAGATAAAATGCTGGAAAATTCAGGAAAATTCTAGAAAAATTAGGAAAATTTCCAAAAAATTATATTTCGACAAAAGAAATAGATATTGATAAATTTCTATGAAAAATACAAGATTTGAAATCTCGAACGGGACTTTTACGAGGTTTTTACCTCGAAAAGCGCGAAATTGGCAAATTGGTCTCGAATTCGATTTCGACCAATTTAGGAATGTTAAATCATGAAGCTTGAATCTAAAGTGATAAATTTTCAAATGTTAGGACCCTAAAGGAGCTAGTACGGGGTATTGGGTGCGTACATCGACGCGACGAAAATCGGATAGCTTAGGAATTGCTGTGTGTATGTAAGTAAATTGATTGAGACATTTATTTACATTTCATTCCATTTATTTATTTATTCTCAGTTATTCGAACTGAATTGCCTTTGACATCCATATGCTATGACTTGTTCAGTGCTCATTTGATGATGTTGCTCATAGTGTATTCTGTTGTGTATATCATTGATTCTAATTCCTCTATTTTGTCAAGTTGATTGTTGTGTATGAAAGTCAGTGATATAGCATGCTATGATGTTAGTTGTTTTGTTTTGACTCTAATCCTTTGTGCATTAGTATGCAGTTACATTTCTTGGATACTATTACCGAGTCATTATTGAAAATGAAAGTGGTTCTTGTGGTTAGGATAATTTGATGATAGAAATTCAGCTTTCATACGGTGGTCACTAGACTTTCCGGGATGTTAGAGAATTTCTCCACTACCTTGCTTGACACACGAGGTAACGTGCCTCGAACGGGGTAACCGGACCTCGGGGTTTGTTGGCGCAAGAATAACTTGGGTGAACATGACGATTTTTAAAACTCGGGTATGTTAGCAAGTATACATTCCGGTGATGACTAATTCACTTGGAATAGAAAAGGCGTAATCGTACGTACGACCTTTTGACATTATGATATAGAGCTCAAATTTTAATGAAATGCTATGGAGCAGAGCTCACATTGTAGTGGAAAGGCTGATGTGATGAAGATCACGGCCGACCGACCCTAATCCATTACTACTTAGCCTTGAGTCAGTTTCATATTTGGTTAACTCAAGTATTTCTTTGCATGATGTTTCTTTCAACATAGTTTCTATTTAAATTATGCCATTTGATACTTGTTGCCTATTTGGGAATGTGGATCGATGTCTTTCAGTATTACTTAAATAATTTCATGTACTCACCGTCTAGTTTGTAACGGTGGGTGCAGATCAGCCGAGTAGCAGACAAGACAAAGAGAAGATTGGTGACTACCTCTGAGCCAGTGAAGGACTGCTACGACATATTTTTGTACGTTTTGCATTCTTTTGTATTACATATTCTATATACATGATATGTTTACTTTTGGGTTGAGTGATAGAAACATCTGACCAGACACATGGTATATATATCACCACTTTTGTTTATATATGCATGTGATCACTATTTCTTGGTTTTTCCACAATAGGTTAGGCCTTAGGATCTAATGTCCACTAAATAAGACTTCCGCTGAATAATTGGTTAGAAAAAAAAAATTTAACTGAACTCTGATTTATAGACAACCATAGGTTAGTCAGTATAACTAGTTTATTAACTGTATGTGGTATCATAATTGGTAGGTTTTTAGGTGTTTAAAGAAGGCTGACTAGTTCCTTGTTAGGTCTTATATAGGAGATTAGGGCTTAAAAAGGGATTAGGCCGGGCGGTGCCCTTATTTGGAGTTGGGACCGTCACAGGTCTCTAGCCGCCTCACCGCGGTTACCCCTTAACGCGTCAATGCCAGCCTCCTCCCTAGTCACTGTAGTCTTGGAACGAGCCATACCTGACAGGACATTAACATGTAAGCACCTACAATAGAAACATAAATGAAATTAATAAAAAAAGACAAAATTCAAACCTTTTTATAGTCTCGGTCAAGCAGGTTCGAGAAACAACACTAATCTCGGTGGTCTATAACTGAGACAATGTTTATAGTCTCAGTATTCGACAACCAAGATAGTTGGAGTAGTCTCAATTGTACATAACCGAGACTAACCAAATTACACATTTTGAACTACTCTCGGTATGTGGTGACCGAGAGTAATCCATGTTTCAGTGTACTTGGGATAATACTACCTAGCCAAAATCTCGGTTATTGTTAATCGAGACAATCAAAGATCGCATATACTACAACTTTCGGAGATTACCCCCGAGCCTATAAGGTGACTCTCGGTAGTAAGTAACCATGACACTACAATAACTACAAAAGACCTACGTCTCACTCATGCTTAACCAAGATTGTGCTCATCTTCTTGGATCTGTGTGGCCGAGAAGCACGAGTTTGCAAATTCAACAACCTAGTAGACGAAATACACAAAACAAACTAAAATCAAACCAAAATCTATCAAAATCAAGTTTATACATACCTATAACTTGTCGAAAAAATGCCTCCTCTAACTTGGTACCTTAAAACCGAGCCCTAAAACGTGCCAAACCACTCGAGATCTCTCAAACTGGAAGAAAACCACCACTTCAAAGAGCAAGAATCAGATGAGAACGCACGAAGGAAGCGATTGCACTTGCCAAGGATCGAGAATTTGATCTAGGGTTCGAAATTCTTTCAGTTCCTCCTTGTTCGTTTTATCAAATTGGTGGATTGGTGGTGGGGTGCACTTGGGGACAGTTTCGGTATTTCATTCAAATTTTTTGGATGCCTTTGGTAAACCACTTGGTGCCCTCAATAGTGGTGTGCGTTCACTAATTGGTGGGGTGCCCATAGCGGCACTCTTTTTGTTTTATGAACTTCCAACTTCCTTTAGACTAGTATTTTAATAGTTTGATGGGTATTTTATTTCTATTAATATTATAATATTACATGCATACTCTACTAGTTTAATGTTACACTTCATAATTATGTAGTATATTGTGTGCATCTATAGTATATTTGGGATGGAGTTGGCTTTTGCATGGCCTCATCACAATTTTATGGTCTGTGTTGTTATTTTGCCTTCTGATTTGCTTGAACAGTTGGATTGATGGAAATGACAAATGGATGGGGTTGGGTAGTCGCTACTGTACCCTCATCAGTCATCACAATCTTTTGTTGGGTTTTTTGGGGTTCGTACGTAGCAAAAAACTCAAAACAAATTTTGAAATACCCCAACAAGATCGAAAATAAGTTCCATTAAACTATATCTAAGAAAGTAAATCATACCTTATTCCATGATTTCCTTCTCCGATCGTTCGATTTCTAAGACGTTCAAGTGCTCATCCTCTATCAGAAATCCACACATGAACGATGACTACAATTTGGAGCGCTAGCCCCAAGAGAGATATAAAACGTTTTTCTTCTCTTTCAAAATCTAGAGAACTCAAAATTTTCAAAAACGAAAATCTCATATCATTTTAGGTTTTCATTTTTATTTATATGTATAGATAAGCCCTCACTTAAAATCCTATTCATAATACAACTATTTTATTTAGGCTGTTTTAACAAATTACACATATGCCCATATTAATAAGTTATCATATAACAAATCGTAAGAGCTTTTATGTTTATCATATAAAATTTATTACTCTGGACCAATTAAAATTGCGTAAAGCCATTCTTTGTGTGCAACCCGATAGGTTCATGCGACATTGGCAATGAAGAAAAACCATTTTGGTACACAAGTCATAAGCGGTCCCTAGCAAGACATTATGACTAACCAAGTAGCATGAATATCAAAATCGATATATCCTAATGAATAACACATATCATATCCTTTTGTTGTGCGATATCCTTTGACTAAACATAAGGCATGAAAAGTCACTCTTAATGTTCATTTGTACTAGTCTCGATCTTTAGGTAAACTGAAAACATCCAAGTGACATTGATCATATCAATTCACATGGACTTGGCCATTATCAGTCTATCATATCGAGGGATCCACTGATATCTCTCTATACGAGAGTGACAAATTATATCTTAATTACACACCTTCACATATTATTCACATGGTAACCAATCACAATCTTTATAATCGTCCGGTTAGGACAACATTTAATTGTGTCGAATTACCATGCTCCTAATATTGAAGTCTACGGTAATCTTAAGTCAAATGACTAAATGATATACTGATATGTGGGGACACTAATCCTAAATAACCGGATCGCATCCGCTTCCGGATCGCATCCGCTTCCAATTTAACCTAGATTCAATTATTGCACACTCAAGAACCGAAAGGGTTTTACGGCAAACGGGTGAGTGTTAGTCACTTTATTGGTCCAAAAGCACAATTACACGGATACTAATGGTCCAAATAACTATAGGTTATCCCCCCTAAAAGCATGCACTGGCCACTTATACAGCCTAGATCTAAACCATATTCTTTAAAAGTAACAACAATGAAATAGGAGAATTTAAACTAAATTAAATAATAAAATAAAAGATCTCACATAATATGTCATGAATCCATAATCTCGACTTGTTTCCCCGCCAACCTAGGTAATCGTCGAGGGAAGTCGACGCTAAAAATATAATAGTCGGTGTTCCAATAATAAAACCTAAGTTCCTAATTTATTAAACTACTAAAAATTGGTCCCGGGAGGTGAGAGAAATTAATTTTGGGTGTTGGGGATGTGACACGTGCGTCGAGGAGCATCATATGGCTTTTTTGGGCTTGAAATCATGTTTGTCCATGTGTCACAACGCGATTGGTGCATTTTCTCTGCTGCACGCCATGTGGCGTGTTCGTATTGGTTGAGAGAAGCTGCGATGACGATGTGTGTGCATGAGGGCTCGACACGTGGCGAAAGAGGCGGTGAAGAAGGCTCGCCCGACTCGAGCGAAAATTTAGGAGATGATGCCGACGCACATCCCCAGGAAATGGAAGAGTTCTTCGAACGAGGAGAAATGGTTTGTCGTGATGTGGTGATGGTGAGACGCCACGTGGCTGCGTCGATTGGTCCGTTTTCTGCGTTCGCGATGTGGCGACTCCTTATTAGTGAAGACCGGTTGTGTTTTGCGTTGAGGTCCGCCACATGTCACGCTTTGGTTGGAGGACAGGTTGTGAATGACGTGCTATCGAAGAATTGACCAATGGGAAGCTTCCACGTGTCAGTTGTCTCCTATTCTACCCGCCGCGCATGTGACATGTAACTCGAGGCAAATAGTCCGGCGTCCGATCAATGCATGTAAAGACTCCATTTTGAGTATTTTTTCGCCACGAATTCAACCGCTCACTCCGTTTCACTTGAAAACGACCAATAAATATATAAAATATATATTTTAGAGACTTTCTTTATTTAAATATATTAAATAAACTATTAAATACCTAAAAATACTGATTTATCATATTGGTAAACCATCAAGTTAGCTTATGTTTACTAATTGCGTTTGTTTATGTTTGATTAGGTCACTTGGGACACTTACATTGATGTCAGGCCCAATGGAGTTGTGCACCCGATGGCGTTCTATAATGGCACTTTGAAGTACATGGACATGGTGGAGCCTTACCATCCGGAGAGGATCTTGAGACAGCTTGGCTACGTGCAATCTATACATGACCCTCTGTACCGCCTATTGGAAGCAATCATAGGTCCATTTGCACTAAATGATCAACAAATAAAACATGTATAAACAACAATAGTGTTGCAATGTTTTAATGAAGTACATACATCAATAATAGAAAGTAACCCAAAACATTGTTTTTACATCTTCTTAGCTATAGCAAAGCTAAGTCTACTACGGAAGGCGTGCCTTGTTGAGAAGTTAGAACTGGCATGACTTCTCGGATTATAAAACCTTTACCCCAACCTTTGGGGCACACCTTAACATACATGTCCCACAATGGATATATTAATGGAAGCGGTGCATTCACTTTTAGCTTCACCTGTCAAATAAAAAGTAAAATAACAAGTCATTATCATGTACTTAAAAATTGATAAAACACATTTCAAATATAAAGTAGAAACTTACCTTAACCCAATGGATGTTCATATAATTTATCACGCCAATATTAAGCCGACTATCAAAAGATGGTGGTGGGACATTACGTAGAGGAAATAATGTCAAGCAACTATCTTGTGAGAGGTTGACTAGAATGACATTAAAGATCGTTGCTATTAAGAGCATCAAGTCCGAAAGTGTCAACCATTCGTCAAAAGAAGCCTCAACTCGATCATCCGAGACAATGCATAACGAGTCTTTACCTTCTCGTAACCCGTTCCAAGCACTTCCTGCTAAAGAGTTTCATACCCGTGATCTCATCAAACATTCTTCTACATACTAACCTTCAACCATCTACATCAAGAAGTCCGAGCCCGAAGGCAACGCAACGATATCTACAATTACCATCGCTCGCCAGATCAATAGTGTTCTCAACGTATGGCAACCAATCCTATTGTATGCAATGTACATAACCAACCTTAGATACACCTTGGGTCACCCGACGTGTCCGACGTATTTTAAGCTCCATTGTATTTCACTTCTTCCTCGAACAAGATGTATCTTCTTTCATTAGTGCATACTCAAACCCGCTTAGATTTCTCGTCGTCGAAGTATCATCTTCGTCGAGTTTCCTCTTCGATTTTTTTATTTCCTTTATTCATCAAACTACCAACTGTAGAACCTGGTGTCATTCCCTTTGTCTTTTCTTTTATAGGTGGGATAACCTTCGATGTCGATGAAGGCCGACTAATCTCTCTAAGCTGCTGAATGATCCTGATGTGATCATCCTCGTTCGTGCAAGCATGAAAATTTTCCAACACTCTTTAAATCTCATCGTTGAGATCGTATCTGGCCTAATCCACACAACATTCTTTGGTACCATACTCAACTTTCGCCAGTATACATGAATATCCTCGAGTAGGATGGGTGAACCGACCATATTATGGAAGTTTATCCCGTATGCACAAGGAAAACCATGCGTGGTACGTATGTCATAACCACAAAGAGTAGAGTCATGTCCAACACTCTCTCCACGTTTCATTTCATCTCTAATCAACTTAAGCGCCCTTTGAGAGACGTATCTACGCAACCGACGATACAAACCATCAACATATTCATATTGCACCACATTCAAGCTGACCTCAAATGATTCCTTGATGTTGTTATGTTGGATCTTGAGAAGGCCATCTACCACACCCCACAAAGTTTCAAAATCTTTCTGACTATTGCGAAGATGTAGCTTCAAAATGGAATGCACAGATTCTACATCGTGGTTTCCCCAAAGTGCATAATTCGATCTGTCCATACCGATACAAATTTCTTCTTGTAGAACTTCACCCATGTATTATCCAAGTAATCAATAAGACCCTTCATATTTTCGAACTCAGATCGTAGGTCATTCATCCTAAGTTCAAATGATGTCTCTGACTTAGCATATAACATACCCGTCCACCTATCCATGAAACGTGCAAAGCCTTCGTTATCCCCAAACATCTTTTTAGTCTTGGTCAACGTTTTTTAGTTGATGTGTCACGAGCAAAGAAGGTGAGACGATGTTGGAAATACTTATTCGATTGCACTAATCAGGCCTAACTCTCGATCTGTAATAATCACGTTAGGTTTAAACCACTCGTCTAATATAAACCTCAAGTTCTCAAGTGCCCAAACATTGGCGTTAGTCTGTGATGATATGAAAGCAAACCTAACTGAGAACGTCAAATGCGTCGAAGTGATCCCAACTATCTCCAACAACGGCATCCGACACCTATTAGTTTTGTATGTGCAATCTATTAGAAGAATCAATGGGGAACATCGTAACAACTTGATTGAATCAGAATGTGCCCAAAATAAGTCAGTCACGACATTTGACTCGGAATGCTTCCTATGCCACGACAGCTACTTATTCTTCTCCAATATGTTCAATAGTTGTTGCATTTATGTCCTCCCACCCGCATCATCAATACGATTTTTTCTCGTGCATTGTATATTGTCCGCATAGTCGAAACATTATTTACATCCCTTAATTTGCTTCAACGTGTTGAGGATATCTCGTGGCTTCACATTCCCCTTAGTCATCTGCACCACAACCACTTGCTCACCTGAATCCAATATTTCGGTAAATAAGTGGTCGTCCAAGTTGTTGGCGGGCTCGTGATTATGTCTCCCACATACCACAATGATGTACGACAAAAAATTTAAATTTTCCTTGATGTTAATAAGGAAGGGGCACCTACATTTCTTGGAACCAGTTTGAGTCCTTCTATTTTCCTCCTCCTCTTCAGTTCTTGATTTCAAAGCAAGTTTTGCGGCTTTGGCTTTCCCTAGTCTTTGTGACATTCCCCTAAATATACCAGACATCTCACATGTAAGTTTGACCTTTCCCCTACGCTTAACCCCTCTAGCATCTAACACAAACTCGTTTGCACAACCGATCATTTGAAGCCATGAAATAGCCGCTTCTCTAGATGGGAATGGCCTACAAGGAGTTAAAGAATCCTTGTAGTTTGGAAATAACGTGGAAACCGACATTACTTTCAATAAAAGCATTGAACCATAAGGACTCATCACCAAGACACTGCACATTCGCCAAAAAGCACAAAAACACAGTCTTGGTAGCACATGTCCGAGACTTAAGAAGCAGTGTCGATACAACACAACTGACACTGCTTGAATAGTCTCGGTACCTTATGACTCAGACATGTGTATTAGTTTCGACCACCATATACCGAGACTTATTGATAAGTCTTGGTCTTGCTTGGCCGACACAATCGTGTCCGTGTACAAAACTGAAAAAAAAAACACAATAAGCATCAACAAATACCTCTTATTGTACCTCCTCCTGCACCATTGTGTTATCTTCATCCATTTCATGCTGAAAACAACTTGCGGAATGGTCGGATCTACCAAACTCTACAACTAAAACCCAAATCATCAATGTCACTATTTGCCACACCAAAACATCTTTTTCGAACTTTAATATGGTTGGAATCGATTGTTACCTCGTCACCGTATGATGTGAAAGCGAAAGAATTGATACGCGTCCGCCGACAGATCACGTGGGTTTCGGTTGGAAATGAGAGAGGACGGTGGTGGGATGCCCCAAAATCATTTCAAATGTGGCTTTTGGTAGTGTGGGTTGTTTATATGAATGGTTAATTGTGTCATTTACATCAAGGTCCAATTTGGAGAAGAAAAAAATCATAAAATGTGGGTGCCTTCCGTATATGGTAGGGTGCCCAAGTTCGCCCTTAAATTTAGATGCTTTGTTACCCTTCTATTCTTCAATTTTTCAAATAGAGTTTGGAATGAACTTGAATCTTGATAGCCAATATTAAACCACTAAAATATTAACAAAATCAATCTAAAAAAAAAATACATCCAAAATCATGGGTGCGGTGATAATTATACAATTGGAACCAACATATACTAAATTCCCATTATCATGCAATGGTTATTGATTACAAAAATAAAAAATACTATTATTTGTTTAATAATTATTATCTTTGATGCTTTTTTTATAAAGAAGAAATCAACTTTTCTTCGCCCTATGAGACTCGAACTCCCATCCTCTTGCAACAATACCACATACTAAACCATTGAGCGGCCCACTTGGTTGATTTTGCGTAAGTGATGCTTAGTTGAAATAATTAACCAAGTAAACCAACTATCAACAACAAGATTGGACCAATATTTGACATTTTTGAGCAAGCATCGATATGGGATGGTCATCAACGAATAAGACCCCATCTATTAGACAACTATAAATAGTCCAATTAAGCGGGATCACTGGTTCATCATCTTGCACTTACACAAGTAATTCTTCTATCACAATTCTTCATAGTAATTCAAAGCACAGACATGGCCTTTGAAAACAAACTTCGCAATGGTTCCATTCGTTCTCGCTTTGTTGTTCTCAAGCATCGAGAAAAGTGCAGCGCGGCTCGCCATCTCTTGGACATCCCCGCATTCCCTAATCCGAGTTTACCTTATGTGCCTTCACTACAATCATTGCCACACATTGCCTAAACCTCAAGTAGTACCAGCTCTGCCGACTATACCTACCACGCCAAACCCGACGCCGCTAACATCGCCGCCGCGCTCGCAACCCAAGCACCACCTCTGCGACTCTCCTTCCATGCCAAAGCCAACATTGCCTCTGCATTTCCGACGTTGCCAAGCTCCCCCAAGTGCCTTCACTACCTACTTTCTCCAGTCTCACAATTCACTTTGCCTCCCCGTCTTCAATTCCAATGCCGACTATTCCAACTACATTCCCAAACTCAATTCCTTCAATCCCGGCCTCACCGCACCCACTTCAAATTAATTAGTATGGTGTATGATATGATTAAGAATGATGGCATCAATTCTATAGGGTTCATTTTAGTTCTATGTTGAAGGCATCTAGTCGGATTGATATGGAGTTCATAATAGAGTATAATTTAAAAGGATTTATTTATATGATCTGGTCAGAGAGATTGAAATTAATGCATTCACCGAAAAAAAAAAAAGATTGAAATTAATGCTAGGGTGACCTTTTTGGGATACCTGGTTGTTAGTATCCATTCAATACACATCTATTCGTGTATGCACAAACATCGATGTGGAAATGAATGGACACCAACAACCGGGTGTCTATTCCCGGTGTCCTAAAACGTCTCATCCTAGCTAGTATTTTTCCTTAAATTATAGGCCATGTATTCATGTACCTTGGCTTGCTTACATTATTCTCTTGGCTTTGTTGAAATGGTTGTGGTTACATTTTTTATTATGTAGTTGTAATGATTTGTGGCAGTACAGAAGCCACAAGGTTCAACTTGCACTTTGCCAGAGGAGAGGAGATGTTCCATCATGGAGGTTAGTTAGTCAATTTTCTTGTCGGTGGAACTCGAGACACTCCCTACAGTCAGACTTCGGTAAGCAATAGCATCAAGATTGCCATAAAGGCGTGACTGTTGTGCGATGTCCTCATATAGTTGCTTCATTTGGGCTGGAGTTTTGTCTCGAATGTGACCCCCACACGCATTATCAATCATTCGTCGTTCTATGGGCGTCATGCCAACAAAGAAGAATCGAGCTATGGCCTTATAATACTGGCCATGCTGCGGGCAACTAGCAATCAATCGCTTATAGCAATCCCAATATGCACCAAATGATTCGCCCGACCTCATTTTGATGCTGCATATATCCTTGATGAGGTGAGCAACTTTATCCTCAGGGAAGTATTCATTCAAAAATGCGGTTTTCATCTCATTTTAGGAGTTAATGCAACCAGGCGGAAGGTAGAAAAGCCATTCCTTGGCTTTGTCTTTAAGGCAAAATGGAAAAGATCGGAGCTTAATCGTGTCCTCGTCCGCATTTGAGGGTTTCATTGACTTGCAGTTAATCTAAAACTCCTTCTGGAAAGTAACGGGATCTTCATTCTCGCCACCATGAAAGGATGGTAGGAGGTGAATGAACCCAAACCTCAACTCAAAGTCTCCGGCATTATCCGGATAGTTGATGCAGAGGGGTTGTTGCGCCAAAAGAGTAGAAGTTCTTGATTGGCGTGACCCATGGTGATTTGGTGATTTGCAGCCATATTCAGAGGATTTTGGCCTTCTTGTTGCCTAAGTTGGGTCTCTCTAATCCACCTATGAAATGTTCTCTTCTGTTCAGGATCGAAAGGTAACAATAAACCAGCCGATTTTGACCGAGCGAGGAGTGGTAGCATAAAACTAAGAAAAAGAAAAGAAAAGAAACCTAAAATCAGAGTAATGACTAAGTCCCCAGCAAAAGCACCAAAATTTGATCACGTGTCTTGCATACCCAATATAACATGTAATCGAGTTACCAACCATAAGGGTTAGTAGTGGTAAATACGGTGTCGAATCCACAGGACTTGAGTTTTACTCCAAGTTAACTAAAAATGGGGGGTTTTCAAAAAGTTCAAGGAAATAATTAACTAAACTAGCACAAATAAAAAGTTCGCAAAAATAATATCAATGAGAAGAAATCACCTAAGTCTACGATTCCACAAGCATGAATCATGATTCAATTGCATTTAATGGTCCTCAATCATTCTAAAAAGTTATTAATTCAATTTCTCCTAGATTAACTATGGAAAATCGACGTCCGCCAAAAATTCCTAGTTCCCCTAATCTCGATAGCTAGGACGTCCGCCACTAACTACTTTCCTAATCAATGTATAACCCTAGACATTCGCCAATCGGGTTTAACACACTAACCGCAGTAATTTGGGTCGGTGGGAACACGAATCCTAAATAACCGGATCGCATCTGCTTCCGGTTTAGCCTCAGATTCAATTGTTGCACACTCAAGAACCGAAAAGGGTTTTACGGAAAATGGATGAGTGTTCGTCACTTTATTGGTCCAAAAGTACAATTACACGGATAGTAATGGTCCAAATAAATATAGGTTGTCACCTTAAAAGCATGCACTGGCAACATACATACCCTAGATCTAAACCATATACTTTAAAATATACAACAATGAAATAGGAAAAATTAAATAAAATTAAATAAAAATCATAGATCTCACATAGTATTTGCCATGAATCATGAATCCTACTTGTTTCCCCTTCGACCTAGGCGAAGATTGGTCTAGCCGAACATCATTTTACAATCTCCAAGTATGAAAAGTTGTGTATAGCAGCTCCAATGTAGACTCCTCGTATGAATACCCTAGTTCCTAATATGAAAAACCACTAAAAATTGCTCTCTGGAGGTGAGAGAAACTAATTTGGGGGTTGGTCTCGTGACTCGTGCGCCGAGGAGCATCCAGAGGCTGTTTTTGGCTCAAAAATAGGTTTTGTACACTTGGCAGCGTCTGATTGGTGCATTTTAGCTGAAAACCGCCATATGGCAGCATGTTATTGGTGGAGAACGGTTGTGTGATGTGGTCTGGCCAACCGCGTCGTGACACGTGGCAAGCAAGGAATCAAGTTTGGTTCGATTCGGTTGTTCGAACTTTATGAGATGAACGTGCAGTTACGTATCACGAGGAATGTCGATGGTCGCATTGTCTTTGGCGTGTCTGATGAGATGGAGACGTGGCAGAAGCGGATTGGATGAGAAGATGAGATGTTGACGCTCTGGACGAGTAGAATGATGACATGTGGCAATGCTATTAGAAACGCATAGAATGCTTGGCGAGCTGGACCAATAATATGTTGCCACTTGTTAATTGGTCTGCTAATCACCTATTCTAGCACGTAACTCGAGGAAAATTGTCCATCGTTTGATCACTGCATGTAAATACTCAATTTCGAGTATTTTTTTCGCCACGAATTTAACCGCGCACTCCATTTCAACTGAAAATGACCAATAAATATAATTAAATATATATTTTGGAAACTTTTCACATTAAATATACTAAAATAGGCTAATAAAAGCATATAAAAACTAACTTATTAGCATTCTCGAAGTCGCACACCGATCGCGATATACAGTTCACCATGGTCGGACCAAGATGTATCACGATCTGCGGAGATTATTTTGGTGTCTAGGGATGAAGGCTAACATGGGTAGATACGTCTGGAGTTGTCATATATGCCTGCAGGTGAAGGCAAAGCACATGAGACCAACTGGGTTACTACAGCCGCTGCCCATTCCTTCGTGGAAGTGGGAACATGTGACCATGGACTTCGTCAATGGCCTACCCCAAACGATGAGGAGACACGATGCAGTTTGGGTAGTTGTCGATAGGTTGAAAAAGTCGGCACATTTCATATCGATCGCCATGAGATACTTTGTTACACAACTGAGTATTATCTTTAAGTAAGAAATTGTCAGATTGTATGGTTTACCAGTCTCCATTGTTTATGACAGGGATCTGAGATTTACTTCGAGACTTTGGGAGAGCATGCAGGAGCAGTTTGACACTCGTTTACAGTTTAGCATTGCATACCATCCTCAAACTGACGGGCAGTCCAAGCATTTGATTCAGATTCTCGAAGATATACTCATGGTGTCTATATTATAGTTTGGTGGATAGTGGAAGGATTACTTGCCTTTGTGTAAGTATGCTTACAACAACAGCTATCAAGCGAGTATCGAGATGCCACCGTTTGAGGCACTTTATGGTAGGCCCGGCAGGTCACCAGCATGTTAGGCGGCACTAGAAAATACAGTGGCTATAGGACCTGAGGTTGTTATTGACCATACTAAGAAGGTAAGACAGATCAGGCAGAGACTTCAAGCGGCGCAGGATAGGCAGAAGAAATATGCGGACAAGTACCTTGAGGGTCTGAGCTACGAGGTTGGAGACTTGGTGTATTTGAAGGTTTCGCCTTGGAAATGTTATCAGAGGTTTGGCATTAAGGGGAAACCGGCACCAAGGTTCATTCGGTCGTTTAGAGTTGAGGAACGCGTCGGCATAGTGGTATACCGTCTGGAGTTGCCACCGCAGTTAGCATGGGTACATCCAGTGTTTCATATTTCCATGTTGAGGCTGGCTAGGTCGGGACCAAGGCTTATGGTTGATATACGTCAGATTGAGGTGCGACCTGACGTATCATATGAGGAATAACCTGTGGAAATTATGGATAGGAGGACTCAGATTTTGAGGAATAAGGAGATCTTGAAGGTTTTGGTCAGATGGCAGCATCGCGAGACCGAGGGACTCACCTGGGAGCTTGAGTTTACTATGCGACGACAATATCCTCACTTATTTGCCGATAAGTATTTAATTCTAATTTAAACTTCGGGACGAAATTTCACCTAGTTGGGAAGAACTGTAACGGCTTGAATTTAATTCACCGTTATTAATGACGTGATTGCAGACGTGGCTGACAGCTCAGACACTCGCGAGACCCGCAGCTAGGCTAGTGCGCTCCTGAAGCTAGGTAAATAGTTATTTTGTGTGTTGATTTGTTTAATTTGCGATGTTTACGTTGAAATAGAGTAAACGACATCGTAATGTGTGTATTTATATTACATTTGATGTGTGAGACCGTGTGTTAAATATTCGCCTTGATATGCATGTCAATGCGGGTACTGGGTAGTCTAAAAGACTTAACACTAGGCTGGGGAAAATAATACACAATTAAAATGAATAAAATTGGTTAAATAATAATATGGAATGTATATTTGGTGGTTAGGTACATGGTAGTACGCGTATGTCGCGGTTCGGGACGCAAAACCGGGCGTCGGAACACCCGAAATGCCACTTTTTGGGTTAAAGACAAGAGCGAGTGTGCCATTGGTGTCATTTTCTGAGTCATTAGATGTTGGAAATGGAGCAAATGGAGTTCATTGGATTGCCTTCAGATGCACAAGTGAGGAGAGATGCCAAATCAATTATAAAAAGTCATATTTGACTTACTTCCACCACATTTTCTCTCTCCTTATCTTCACATCCGAATATAGAAGAAGAAACTAGGGTTTTGGAGTTTTAAACTTGGTGATTTGAGGAGCTTGGAGTGGTGGAATCATCAAAGCAATGTGATCACAAACACCTC